>JAPQVY010000012.1:45015538-45433038 GCA_028535165.1 Quercus tomentella | reverse complement strand
GATTAGAAAAAAATCCTATCTTATAAGCAGCCATGTATCCAATAATTAGTTATGTACATGCACAAGAGACTGGTTGATTAGAAAGCACCACAGTCCAAATGGGCAAGAATGATTATTTGTTGAGTTAAAAAATTAGTACTGGTCCACTTTGTCATGTTCAATCAGTTTCATATTGAGTTAAAAAATTAGTATTGGTCCACCTCTTCATGTTCAGTCAATTTCATACCAGCTCTTTTTGAAGACGAATTTGTTGACCATTTGAAAAGTTCTATTTGTACGATAAAGTGAGCACTATGCTATTCCACTAAAATTGCACTAAAAAGTCTCACAAATATTTGTATGATAAAGTGTGTGTTGTGCATGATGTTACATGCATCTTCATATCCGATTGAAGCCAACCACGAGTTAAAAAATAGCTTCCATGAAGCTACAGTTCATACAATCTATATATATATATATATATATATATTTATATATATTAATTCAAAGATTAGAGAAAATCTAATTAGATTTTAATTGAATTCTCAATTCTACATCAGGTATTCTATTTTAAATTTAAAATTTTTGTGCCAAGTAAGTTATTAGTGCAAAACCGTATATATATATATATATATATATATATATATATATATATATATATATATATAACCATACAAATGCTACACAAAATTCGAAGAGTTTATCTCAAAAACCATATAAATGCTACAATAGAAAAATTGGGTTGTCACAAAAGCTAAACTTAAATTCTCTCTTCAATGGAAACCATGAAATTATTGACGAATCTTTACAGCAAAAAATCAAGCAAGTGACTTTGTTATTACTCGAAGGTTTTAGAGAAGCATGTTGTCTTCATTGTGCGATCATTCTCTACCTTAGGTCCCTTCCCCCTATCTCTAAGTTAATAGGTCTTTATGCTAAATTATTATCTCTCTCTCTCTCTCTCTCTGTGCAAATTTCCCATTTAGTTTTGATTCTCTTATTTGGAATACTGATGGGTTTGTGTCAATTTAGGAATTTTGCAACTTCAATAGTTTAATTTTTATTGATTTTGATTCCTATCATCGTTGTTTAATGTTTTTGTGTGCTAGTACAGGTTACAAGCTAGTTACACATATAATAAAAATAAATTATTCATATTACTTATATCTCTCACTCATTATTTTAGTATCTCTTATGTTAATTCAATGGCAAAACTATGTTAATTCAATGTTCAACCCCTGATGCTAAAGTTCAAGTTCCAAAAATGATTCAATGGCAAGACGTTAAGCTTCCCACTAAATGGTTGTTGGAACAAGAATCTCCTCTTGCTAAACCTATTTTTGATGAGCTTGATCTTACTCATATTCAACAATATCTTGATGGTACTGTTAAAATAAGTTTTCAAAACAATCAACCTTTGAGGATCAACGAGTAAATGTAAACTCATATTTAACTTCTTTATATATATATATATATATATATATATATAAACTCATTGAAAAGAAATCCAGAATATTTTTAGTTTTCAAAATTTGTTCTAAAAAAAAAAAAAAAAAGAGTATATATTATAACTTTCTATTCAACAAATTTTTACTACTTAATTTCGAACTACCAATCTTGATTTCACTCAACCGAAATTCTCAAGACTTGCACAGTAACTACTTTCATTCGACTTCATCCTTGATTACACGAAATGATTACAAATGGCACTAAAAACAATTTTAATGAAACCTTGTCATTACAAGTAAAATTTTGTAGAGATTACAACCAAATTTGTTATGGAATAAGCAAATACCGAAAATACCTAATACTTTGCCATGTAAAATCAGTTGACTTGATATATGACCTGGTTTGCAATTAAACTTGCAAGTTGGATTTAAGTTGTTTCCTACATCTCCTAGTGATGATAGGAAAGGCTTGGAAGGCATTTGTAAGCATTCAACTTCTCCTTCAAGCATTTCTACTACTTTGTTCATTGAAGGACGATCACTAGGCTTCATTTGTATGCACCATAATGCAACCATGATCATCTTTTTAAATATTTTCTTTTCCTCGTCCACGACATCTTCCATTACTATCTCATTTTCTTTGCTAACTTGATCATAGGCTCAAGTTGGGAGGTAAATTTGGCTTGAATGGTTTGCAAATGCATTAAAGTTCTTTCTTTTGCTTGCCATTTCCAGCAATCACATGCCAAAACTATAAACATCAGCTTTATATGAGACACCTCCAATGTTCTTATAGAACAATTCTGGAGCAATATATCCTAGTGTTCCTCTTGTAGCAGTCAAAGACATTATGCTATCATCTGTAGGATAAAGTTTTACAAGACCGAAATCAGAAACTTTTGGAGTAAATTTTCATCAAGAAGAATGTTATGAGGCTTAATATCAAAATGTAGAATTTGCATGTCACATCCTCTATGTAGATATTCAATCCCCCGAGCCACTCCAAGAGAAATCTCACATGTTTTCTCAAAACTTAAGGGAATTCTTCCTTCTTGAATAAAAATGTATTTGTCAAGAGAACCATTAGGCATGAATTCATATATAAGGGCACGCCTTGGTCCCTCAGCACAAAAGCCAATGAGTTGCACTACATTAGCATGGTGAATCCTTCCAATTGTTGCAACTTCGCTGATTAAGTCTTGACCATTAGCTTTGGACCCACTTGTAGACACCCTCTTTCGTTCCCCAATTATAATGTATGCCTTTTGCGCATGTGTCCCCCCAATGATGAACTAATTAAATGACATGCATAACTCTCTAATCTCTCTCATTTGACACTTAATTATTTTATTTTTCAACTTCTCTATTTATTTATTCATAGTTTTTACTATCAATCTTTATTTTGATTGCATTTGAAGCTACAATTTTTAATTCATGCACACTTGTCTTTTTTTTTTTTCCTTTTCTTCATTTTTCCACAAAATCCTCAATTTTTGAAAATTATATCCAAAAAAATCAAGTTTCGTCCCTCAAACTCCTGTTGTTAATTTAACTTAAAAATAATTGTATTTTAATTCAAATACTACCAAACCCAGCTTTAGTGGTCCCAAACAAGGTTTTCAGACCCGAACCGTTCATTGAACCGTAAAAGGGAGAGGTTCAAGGTTTTTGAGGTCGAACCGTGATGACGTCATAATTAATTTAATAATTAATTAAAGCCTAAATATAAATATTAAATTTATAAAACTAGCAAAATTGACAATATATCTATATATGTGAGGGAAATTTAATGATTTTCAAGCATATATTTAATAATTAAATAAGAAAGTTAATAAAATAAAATAATAACCATGAAAACATTAAAATTTATTATTAATTTTTGAAGTAAAGTTGAATATCTTTGAAGGATTTTAATTATAATTTTTTTTATTCCTTGTAAGAGATGGATAATTTAATTAAGTAGAATAAAATTGTGTTAAGTTGTTTTTTTTAAAAAAAAAAAAAAAATTGCTAAGGGGTTGGACCGCACGGTTCTCACCGGTTCTTGCGGTCCAACCCCGGTTTTAACGGTTCACGGAATTAACAAAAAATCCGGTTATTTAGGCTTAAAAAACCGGTTTTCATCCTGGTTCCCGGTTTTCACGGTCCGACCTCCCGGTCCGGTCCGGTTCTGAAAACTATGGTCCCAAAAGAAAAGGACAAAATAAAACTGAAGGGTGAGACGTGCGTTTTGGGTACAGTGGACAAACACCTCCCACATTAAGCAAAGCAAGTCCGGCGTGCCCTGAGCTGCAGGATTTTTTTTGTCTTGGTTGTCATTCCACTGTTCCAGCCGGGCAGTAGGGTGCAAACAAAAACACACAGACTGATAACGGGTGGATTTTAAAATTTTGAAAAGAGGGAGTGGAGACCATATAAGGACGGGAAAAATAACAATAGAGGGGGGGAAGAAAAAGAGGAAGAAGAGGGAAAGGGGAAAAACGGAGAGACCATCTTTTGTTTTCCATTGGATTCAAGAACAAAGGGGTGGATCTATTTCTCAGCTCCAAAAAAAAATCATTTTCAGGACACCTTTTTTTTGCATTCTAATTTTCAAAAAAGCTTTCAAAAAACACAAAAGAAAAACATTGAGAGATTGAAATTTCTTGGGAGTAAACCCGGTCCTGAGGGGGGACAAATCTCACACCGTACATAGATATTTCAGCATTTCTCCGTCAACCATTGCCGGTGGAGTATCGCGTGGTGGGAGGGCCATCCATCAGAGAGTGCCGTTGTCGTCGCCGTTCGTCTCAACGGAGTCACCATCAAACTCGTCCAAGGGAGCTAGGTATGTTTTCAACCTTCCCACCCTTTATTCTTGCGTGATTCAGTGGTTTGAAGTCATAGATTTGCTGGGTATGTTTTGCTGGGTATTTGTCTTTTTTTTCAGTCTGTATGTTTGAAACTTGGCTGTCCTGTGAACAAAGAACAAAATTTGGTTGTAATAAAAGAGAGTTTTTTTCTTATAACCGGTTAAGTAATGAAAGAAAGCCAAGAGAGAAGAGTGGGGTTAAATCATGCATGTGACTTCTTAAAAGATGGGCCCATTGAAAACTTGTGAGAAGACATAACTTTCTTTCTTTCTTTCTTTTTTCTTTTCCCACCGTAGCTAACCTCTACTTGTTGGCTAGACCATGTTGTTTCCAACATCTCTCATGATTTCGGTTTCTCCAAATGAAATAAAATAATATACTCTGTTTTGTTACTTCAAATAAGAGGCAAGTTTTTGATTTCGGTCTCCACAAACAAAAATAAAAATATATTTTATCATTATTACTCTTATTATCATTATTATTCTTATTATTATTATTATCATTATTTATCACTATTATTTTTTTTTTACTTCAAATCAAAAACAAGTTTATGTCTTCGGATTTCACAAATAAAAATAAGAATATGCTTTATTTTTACCATGTCTATGTTTTCGGTTTCCACAAATAGAAATAAAAATATACTTCATTTTCTACTTCAAATCAAAACCAAGTCACAAGCTAATCTGATTAAGCCCACTTTTCTCTCAAAAAAAAGTAATCCCACTGGTTCCCTTAAAATGAAATCTTCTCATGTTGTTCAAATCATGACTCGGAAGAGTTTAAGCTTACACATGTTTATATATATATATATATATATATATATATATAGTAGTTGTTAATTTCTTTGTCATTATTTTGTTTCGTTATTAACTTGTTGCTTATTTTTATCATCATTATTTTGTCTTATGATTTAGCTTTAGGCCACCATGTCATAAAATCAACTACTTGCTTGATTTGGTGTAATGAATTCGATTAATAATATTGTGTCCATTGAACGATTAATTGAACATCAAATAGTCCTTACTTATTTAGTAGAGACCGGTAGACATACCGGGCGTGCGTGGGTGCCTCATACCTTCCCACGGCGTAATTTGACCCCCGAACTTGTCCTTGGTGGACGTAGACCATTTTTCTTATCCATTGAGTCAATCAAATAAAAAAGAAAGGGTTTTATTTCTTGTTTTTTATTTTCCCTTAAAAAAAAATAATAAAATAAGTGGCGACTCCTCAGTTTTTTTCAGACTCATGATTTTTCTAATAAAAAAATACTCTCAAGATCAAACCTTTATTTTCTTGAAAACCCATCTCGAGAGGCGTCACGTGGCCGTGTCCACAAATTGGCGACTCCACTGGGGACTAGTTAAGAGGGTCAAGCTCGAACATGAGTAGGGGCAATTTTTTTTAGTTAATTGTTTGATGGGCACAACTCTCACGTGCAATCTTTAAATTGAAATATTGTGATTTGCTTGAATTGCCTTGCTCTTTCATATATATTTACATGTTGGCTACTATTGTCTTCTTTAAATATGTGGATCTTGTGATGGTTGTGCGCATGCACGTGAGAGTAATGGCATGGTGGATTTTCGCGCTTGTGTGATTGCATGTGTGACTAGCTTGTATCATTGGCATTACGAATGGTAGCAACTTGGTCGACCCCTTCCATGTAACAAGATTCAATGTAATTCAATTTTCCTTGCAATGGTCATCTCCATTGTAATTCATTGATATTGGATTGTATTAATTATTGGCCAAATCACGGTCTTTGCGTGTACTCATGTTTGCTTTTCGACCAAGCCTACCATTTGGGATCTAGCGATACATTCTGGTAGTATGTTTATTTCTCCGCTCGTTTGATTTTTTCTTTCTTGCATGCGTTTGTGGGCTCGTTCATATCCCCATGGTTCCAAACAACCAAGCTTGGTCGCATTATGTAATTCGATTCTTTGGGCTTTGATGTAACGTTTCAATATCTATGTATTACATATTCGGGTTGTAATTAAATTAAGTGGCCGGGTTGAGGCACTACAAAAAAAAGGTTCTATGGCCGCGTTTTTAAAACGCGGCTATATGTCAAAAAAACATGGCTATAGCCTATAGTCGCGTTTTTTTAGGCCACGCTTTCTAGTGTGGCCTAAAACCTGTGACTATAGGACTGACGGTCCTATGACCACACTTTTTAACCGCAGCCCAAGACCAGATTCTATAGCCGCGCTTAAAACGTGGCCTAAGACCAGGACCTATGGCCGCGTTTAAAACGTGGCCATAGGATTGGACCAATGGTCGCGTTTAAAACGTGGCCTAAGACCAGGACCTATGGCCACGTTTAAAACGTGGCTATAGGATCGGACCAATGGCTGCGTTTAAAACGTGGCTATAGGTGACAACTATAGCCGCATTTTTTAAATGTGGCTATAGGACATATTTTTAGCCGCGTTTAAAAACGCGGCTATAGCCCTTTTTTCTTTTTTTCTTTTTCCTGTAGCCCTTTTTTCTTCAGCACAATGCTGAAGAAAGACATTCACTGTCAAATAAATCATCAAACGAAATCCTTGTTTTCAATTTCAATTTATTGTATTCCTTACAATAAGTATAAAAGGGGGGAAGAACATAACACAGTAACTATTCTCAGGGACTAAATTGTAAAATAAAACGAAAACTAAAAGAATCTCAGTTTGAGTCACAACTCTATTGCCTAAAAATTTTTGTAATTGCATTAGCCAATTCCAATAGGCCAGAAGTAATCAAAATTGATATTTACTAAGAGACAAATTCAATACATACATAGGGCCTGGGCAGTAGTTAGTCTTGCCCGAGGATCCTTCACCAGTAACTTCTTTACAAAATCTTTCGCACTGTTGCTTATGGTTGGCCATGGTTTGCGGTGAAAATCAGGCTTGTTTCGTAAGACCTGCAAAAGTGAGACAGTTAGATAAGTATACAAAAGGAAACTATGGGGGGAAAAAAGAAGCAATATTGAAGACACAAACTTTATGGTAGATTGAGATAGAAAAGGCTCGACAATTGAACTCATTTTCTGCAAATTCACCGAACTGGGTTTTCCACAACTTCATTGCCTCTCTTCCTCTCCCTCACCCCAAGACATCACACACACACACACAAGAACTAAGGTTAAAAAAAAAGTTCAAAGATTGGAAGGATAAGAACTAATATTAAAAATTTTCAAGTTTATAGAATCTTTTTAGAGACTAAGTATTAACAGCCAAATTGATAATATGCATTTGGCAAAATATTGATGCCAAGCATGGATAACATCTTGGTCGTGTATTTGAGATTGAGATTGAAACGGAAAAGTGAAAGGCCAAAAGTCAGAATAGCATGAGGTAGAAAGCTATGAGTTTGTGTAATTGAGGAGACATTTGGATTTTGTAAGAGTCAGAGACATAAAGAGAGAGTTGTGTTATGAGCGAGAACTTCAAAGGCACTACGTTGTTCTCTGTGCATGGGTTAATTGTAGCTATTAATTATTACTTATTAGAGTTTGGCTGGGATAAAAAATGGGCTTGGGCTTGCTATGAACTTCAATCTTGGACAAAATATATTGTTAATTAAAAATAGGCTTGGGCTTGAGCATCGATTATTTTCTATCATCTAATTAATTGACCGCTTTAGATAAATAATTTTTATTCTAAGCTGAAAATAATGTATCTAAAATTAATTGTGATATTTCTTGTTCAACCAACATACCTCTTCATCATCAGTTTTCTTCTCAGTTGAAGGCTCCATCCGCTTGTTCTAAGCCATTGAAAACAAATTGATAAATGAACTGAAAAATAGTTAAATATCAAGAGAAAATGGTAAATATGCATAAATAGAACCCAATAGGCAACAAAATTGGCTTCAATGAAATGGATTCCGTCAATATTATACTATCCATATGAGATTTAACCATAGTTCACTTTCAAGTGACATAGTCAAGTTGAAGTTGGGTTTTTTCTATGTTCGGCCTACTAATTTTCAAGTAAACCCATTATCAATTCTCAGAATTTCGATAAAAAATTAAAGAAACAATAACAAATTATGTATTTCCAACATGGAAAAACAAACTCAAATTTGGATCATTAAAAAAAAATTAACAAAAAAATTAAACAAAAATTAACAAAAAAATTAAACAAAAATTAACTCAAAAGAAAAAAAAATGTAAAAAATACCCATTACACGAACTGATGCGTTGCAGGTTGTGGTGGGAGGCGAAGGGTTGCCGGAAGCGTCGCCAGATGGTGCGAACTGAAGCATCGCGAACATTCTGCGAGATGAAGCGTCGCGATCGGCGCCAACGGCGACGTTTTAATCGTCACCATCGATGCCTCGTCGCCATCGACGTCGATCGCCAACGGCGGCGCTCAAGCGTCGTGATCGACGCCGATCGCCAACGCTCGGCGTCGATCGTGACTCTTCAGTGCTGGCGACCGACGCCGATCGCGACGCTTTAGCGCTGGCGATCGACGCCGATCGTGATGCTTCAGCTCCGGCGATTGGCGCCGATCGTGATGCTTCAGCGCCGGCGATCGGCGCCGATCGCGACGCTTGAGCGTCGCGATCGGTGTGGGTTGGAGTCTCGGCGTCGCCGTTGAGCTTCATCGGCGACGGCTGAGCTCAACGGCGATGGTGTTTGTGGTTTGTGTTTTTTTTTTTTTTTTTTTTTTTGACCGAAATGGCTCTGGGTTGAAATGTTCTATGGCTTTGGGTTTCTTTTTGGTGTGCTATTACTATTGAATGGCCCCGTTTTTAAAATGCGGCCACAGTAAAGGAAAAAAAAAAAAAGTTTGCCAAAAAATAAAATACGGAGGTCCTTAGGCCGCGTTTTTAGCTCAAAAAAACGCGGCCTAAGAACCTGTCTATGGCCCCGCTTAAAAAACGCGGCCTAAGAGCCCGTCTATGGCCCCGTTTTTAAAATGCGGCCACAGTTAAGGAAAAGAAAAAAAAAATTTGCCAAAAAATAAAGTACGGAGGTCCTTAGGCCGCGTTTTTAGCTTAAAAAAACGCGGCCTAAGAACCTGTCTATGGCCCCGCTTAAAAAACGCAGCCTAAGAACCCGTCTATGGCCGCGTTTTTAAAATGCGGCCACAGTTAAGGAAAAGAAAAAAAAATTTGCCAAAAAATAAAATACGGAGGTCCTTAGGCCGCGTTTTTAGCTCAAAAAAACGCGGCCTAAGAACCTCTCTATGGCCCCGCTTAAAAAACGCGGCCTAAGAACCCGTCTATGGCCCCGTTTTTAAAATGCGGCCACAGTTAAGGAAAAGAAAAAAAAAGTTTGCCAAAAAATAAAATACGGAGGTCCTTAGGCCGCGTTTTTAGCTCAAAAAAACGCGGCCTAAGAACCCGTCTATGGCCCCGCTTAAAAAACGCGGCCTAAGAGCCCGTCTATGGCCCCGTTTTTATGAAACGCGGCTTCAGTCTATCTTGGGCCACGTTTTTTATAGCCACGGCTTAAAAAACGCGGCCCAAGGCCCCCGCGTTTTGTAGTGAGGCCTTAATTGTATAATTTGTTTGTTTCTCGACAAGCTTGTTGTTTGGAACCTGGTCATTAGCTTGGGCTATATAGTTATAGAGTCATACCACAGAGATTTGAAAGATGGACTATTGATAAAAGAAGCACGATTGTTACGCAATATGGAGGTCCTTTTGTCATTTTGTGGAGAGCGCTTTATCGTTAATGGTCCAAAACACCTTTTGAGAAGACCTATATAGCCCTCACAGTGACATGGATATTTACGAGCCCTATTTTCTGGTTGCGCTTTTTTATTGTTATTATTATTATTATTATTATGGTTTGACAGGATAGGGGAATGCACCTACCTCACACACTGAGCACCCTAGAACGATATGCTTGAATGTATGGGGAGTCATAAGGTGCGTTAAAGCAGCAGGTAACCTAAAACATAGGAACTTCCTTGGGTTGGCCAGGTAGCATCTTGATCCCGGAAGTGGATCCGGACTTGTCGTGTGGACGCCACCCACACCTCCTAGGAGGTGCGCAGAAGGTGTGTAAACACTGTATGCGGGGGCACCTTTTACCCACCTTTAGAACCTACCATATCCTTTAAGAATGGACTTAGAACCATGGTTAGGATACCTGCCGTCACGTAGGTGCATTGTTGCACAGCAGAGAAAGTGAAGCTTCAGAAGTCCATCTACGTTCTCTGTTCTTCGGCACAACTTGTCTTCTCAGAGTTTTATGTTACATGATTTCTCCACAGTTGTTTGAATCACATTTGGTATTCTGCACATGGTTTTACTTTTACGGAATTTCGCTAAGATGGATGCTCTCAGTTTTATGGTGTACTCGATAAGTTTTTATCTTGGATGCATTCGGATCATCTTGGGACTCCCCTGAACAAATGACTTCGATTTAAAATTCAAAAGCCAAAGTGGATGCAAGTAATTTAAGCTAAGATTGGATGAGCCATGCTTCACGCCATGGTTAAGAGTTTGCCTTTTCAACGTTTTACTAAAATACACATATATATGGCTTGGTATGGGGAAATTTGATAAGAATGCAAATTGTCATATTTTTCTCCCTTAATATTTAGTCTTTTATATTTATTTGGTGCCTAAATGTACTCATTATTCTTATATTTTGATTTAGGATGCAAATGGAGGCATTAAGTGCAAAAAGTAGCTAATTGGGAGATTCTGGACAGCTTTGATATCGCTTCGTAATCTGGGCATAACTCTCTCATCCAAGCTCCGATTGAGATAATTCAAGATGCTATGGAACGCCAAGACAGAGTTCTACAACTTTCATGTTTTGAGTTTTGAGAGATACGGGATGCATCAAGGTTGGAATCGGCCTTGAATTTGCTGCACCAGCACTGCTGACATTCTGAAATGTTCCTTTGCCTGAAATTCTAATACGCGTATCTGATGTGGTTTATTTTTGGAAGCCTCCAGATCTGGTGCACGAAATTTCCAGTTGAAAAACACCACTTTCCTAGTTGTATTAGGACTTTGTTTTATTTTAAATATTTTTCCTCAATTAGTTAGATACTGAGAATATTTTTAGGAGATTTTGTAGGCTTGGGAAATGGGGAATTAACGTGTAAAAGGGGGAAGAGAAATCAGAATTACACACACACACTCCTCCCTCTCCCCTCTTCTCTGATTTTTTCCTTTGAGTTTTCATCATGGCCTTGCGTGGCTAAACTTTTATACTTGGTCGAAGGAAACTGAAGCCTTGGAATCAATAAAACTGTGAGATCTAATTTGTTTTTATTGTTCGATTTATGCTATGAATATCGGATGTTCTTCTATGCTTATTTTCATGATTGTCTCGTTTAATTACTAGGAGGCCTACTAGTTTATTGTTCGTTGCAATCTATTGCTAGGCTAGATATCAAATCCGTAATTGTTTGATCTCTCTAACTTGTGAAGCAACCAAGATTTAATGATTTGCTGCGTCAGAAATTATTAGATCTTAGGAAGAATGCTCGACTAAATTAAAGGCAACCGCTTGTGTTTGTGTTGTTTAGTTTCATTGATCTCTCTAATTCTTAAGGCTGCTACTAGATTAAACCTTTAGCGCTTGTCTTGGGTTGTTTAGTAGTTAGGGTTTATTAGATCGATTGTTTTCTAATTAACTATGACTAAGGGGAGATAGGAAAATAGTTCCAACGGTGAATATTCAAAGTGTGAATTGATATATACTTGCATCGATGATCAGTTTTAAAATTCCGATGGTGGATGTTGACTTGGACCAAGGTTTGTTCTTTTGATTGATTTCGATATTTTGATTTGAATTGTTCCTTAATTGTTTTTCTTAAAATTGTTTTCATTATACTCAAACCCCCCCCTCTCCTTGTTCACGTAGCATAAAACTAGGCTAGATACTCTCCGTGAGAACGATCCTTACTCGCACTACTACATATATTTTTAGGAGTATAGGTTTTATTTTTGTCTGATAAAAGCTTGAATTGGTAATTTGTAATTTGAGGATCTAAACGTTCAATGTGTTTTACACACTATTTGAACATTCATTTACCTACTGCCATGAGGTTTGATTTGGCATTCAATTGAAGCCAAGTGTCCAAATCCACATTGAAAGAATGCTGAAGCAAGAGGGGGGTATACGAAAGAAGATTTATGTTCTAGTAAAAGTGGAAAAACAAGATTTACTAATAGACATTCTGGCATCATATATTTATTCACACTAAAATAACCAAAAGAAAATTGTAGAAAAACCTGTAACTCAGAGTAGGACAAATGATTTGTGTAAATTGGCCTTCTTATCTCCAACTACAAAGATGGTTGGAGCTTTCACTAGCTAGTTGATTGAAGAAGAAATGGTCCTCGGTGATTGCAATGACCATGACATATGTGAGAAAGGATCACAAAAAGAAAAAATTAGGGCTCGCTTGGTAATGTTGTCTGTATTTTCTAGAAGTACATGTGGATAAAAAAGTATTTGAAAATATGTATAATGTTGTTTAAACACTAAAAACTATTGTTTAATATATGGTGACAAACGGGCCCTTAATTACATACACGCACAAAAGACTGATTGATTAGAAAAAAATCCTATCTTATAAGCAGCCATGTATCCAATAATTAGTTATGTACATGCACAAGAGACTGGTTGATTAGAAAGCACCACAGTCCAAATGGGCAAGAATGATTATTTGTTGAGTTAAAAAATTAGTACTGGTCCACTTTGTCATGTTCAATCAGTTTCATATTGAGTTAAAAAATTAGTATTGGTCCACCTCTTCATGTTCAGTCAATTTCATACCAGCTCTTTTTGAAGACGAATTTGTTGACCATTTGAAAAGTTCTATTTGTACGATAAAGTGAGCACTATGCTATTCCACTAAAATTGCACTAAAAAGTCTCACAAATATTTGTACGATAAAGTGTGTGTTGTGCATGATGTTACATGCATCTTCATATCCGATTGAAGCCAACCACGAGTCAAAAAATAGCTTCCATGAAGCTACGGTTCATACAATCTATATATATATATATATATATATATATATATATATATTAATTCAAAGATTAGAGAAAATCTAATTAGATTTTAATTGAATTCTCAATTCTACATCAGGTATTCTATTTTAAATTTAAAATTTTTGTGCCAAGTAAGTTATTAGTGCAAAACCGTATATATATATATATATATATATATATATATATATATATATATATATATATATAACTATACAAATGCTACACAAAATTCGAAGAGTTTATCTCAAAAACCATATAAATGCTACAATAGATAAATTGGGTTGTCACAAAAGCTAAACTTAAATTCTCTCTTCAATGGAAACCATGAAATTATTGACGAATCTTTACAGCAAAAAATCAAGCAAGTGACTTTGTTATTACTCGAAGGTTTTAGAGAAGCATGTTGTCTTCATTGTGCGATCATTCTCTACCTTAGGTCCCTTCCCCCTATCTCTAAGTTAATAGGTCTTTATGCTAAATTATTATCTCTCTCTCTCTCTCTCTCTGTGCAAATTTCCCATTTAGTTTTGATTCTCTTATTTGGAATACTGATGGGTTTGTGTCAATTTAGGAATTTTGCAACTTCAATAGTTTAATTTTTATTGATTTTGATTCCTATCATCGTTGTTTAATGTTTTTGTGTGCTAGTACAGGTTACAAGCTAGTTACACATATAATAAAAATAAATTATTCATATTACTTATATCTCTCACTCATTATTTTAGTATCTCTTATGTTAATTCAATGGCAAAACTATGTTAATTCAATGTTCAACCCCTGATGCTAAAGTTCAAGTTCCAAAAATGATTCAATGGCAAGACGTTAAGCTTCCCACTAAATGGTTGTTGGAACAAGAATCTCCTCTTGCTAAACCTATTTTTGATGAGCTTGATCTTACTCATATTCAACAATATCTTGATGGTACTGTTAAAATAAGTTTTCAAAACAATCAACCTTTGAGGATCAACGAGTAAATGTAAACTCATATTTAACTTCTTTATATATATATATATATATATATATATAAACTCATTGAAAAGAAATCCAGAATATTTTTAGTTTTCAAAATTTGTTCTAAAAAAAAAAAAAAAAAGAGTATATATTATAACTTTCTATTCAACAAATTTTTACTACTTAATTTCGAACTACCAATCTTGATTTCACTCAACCGAAATTCTCAAGACTTGCACAGTAACTACTTTCATTCGACTTCATCCTTGATTACACGAAATGATTACAAATGGCACTAAAAACAATTTTAATGAAACCTTGTCATTACAAGTAAAATTTTGTAGAGATTACAACCAAATTTGTTATGGAATAAGCAAATACCGAAAATACCTAATACTTTGCCATGTAAAATCAGTTGACTTGATATATGACCTGGTTTGCAATTAAACTTGCAAGTTGGATTTAAGTTGTTTCCTACATCTCCTAGTGATGATAGGAAAGGCTTGGAAGGCATTTGTAAGCATTCAACTTCTCCTTCAAGCATTTCTACTACTTTGTTCATTGAAGGACGATCACTAGGCTTCATTTGTATGCACCATAATGCAACCATGATCATCTTTTTAAATATTTTCTTTTCCTCGTCCACGACATCTTCCATTACTATCTCATTTTCTTTGCTAACTTGATCATAGGCTCAAGTTGGGAGGTAAATTTGGCTTGAATGGTTTGCAAATGCATTAAAGTTCTTTCTTTTGCTTGCCATTTCCAGCAATCACATGCCAAAACTATAAACATCAGCTTTATATGAGACACCTCCAATGTTCTTATAGAACAATTCTGGAGCAATATATCCTAGTGTTCCTCTTGTAGCAGTCAAAGACATTATGCTATCATCTGTAGGATAAAGTTTTACAAGACCGAAATCAGAAACTTTTGGAGTAAATTTTCATCAAGAAGAATGTTATGAGGCTTAATATCAAAATGTAGAATTTGCATGTCACATCCTCTATGTAGATATTCAATCCCCCGAGCCACTCCAAGAGAAATCTCACATGTTTTCTCAAAACTTAAGGGAATTCTTCCTTCTTGAATAAAAATGTATTTGTCAAGAGAACCATTAGGCATGAATTCATATATAAGGGCACGCCTTGGTCCCTCAGCACAAAAGCCAATGAGTTGCACTACATTAGCATGGTGAATCCTTCCAATTGTTGCAACTTCGCTGATTAAGTCTTGACCATTAGCTTTGGACCCACCCAACATCTTTATAGCTACAGGATGGCCACTTGGAGCTTTCCTTTAAATACAGAGCCATAGCCACCTTCACCCAATTTGTCCTTGAAAACTTTGCTCATCTTCCTAATTTGTGAGTAAGAGTGCCTAATTGGCATGAGGTTATTTTGACTTTGTAGAAATTCTTCAAAAGCGTCATACATTGATAAATGCCTCTTACGCCACTTATATATCAAAAAAGCAACCACACATGGAGCTCCCAAGGACATTTTTGCTGCATGTATGAATACTGTACAGGGCACATCACCGAAATAACTATGAGAAAACAAATTTGTTGTTGCACTAGTGTCAGCTTTTTCAATTTTTAGTTGAAAATAATTAAACCTACAACTAAGTGCCTTCCTAATTCTAGTAAAGTAATTAAGCAAAAAATTTGTTCTTTCCTTTTAAATGTCACCAATATTGATGCCTTAATTTTTTGCATGGTAAACTATTTTCAAGCACAATCTTAAGGAATGATTTGCTAAAAAAGTTGAAGAAGATTGATATGTATCAAAAATAGTGCTTATTCATATAAGGCAGCTTCCGTTGGTAGAAGTCAACGAATGGAGTTTTGATAGGGGCATTGTAGGGAGTTCGCAAGACGCACCTGAAGGCTGACACCATCAATAAGTTGACGCCAATAAGGCTGAAGGAATTGGGATAAGCCGACGGCCCCAATATAGGTTTGCTTGCTACCTACAATTGCATATGTAAGGAAATGTCTTGCCCTCCATGTTTGGTGCCGCTTAAAAGGATTCCTATAAGGAAAGGATTCCGCCAAATACTCCCAAAGAGACTCTTATAAGGAAAAGACTTTTGCAGTAAGAAAGAGATGTCAACCCTCTACTACTTTAAAAGCTCCAATACCCTCACTAGCCAAGGCATGCATAATTGACCCGCTCTAGCACTCTAGAGTTGTGAAAAGTTCTAACTTGACCTCCGGAGGGTATTTGGCCGGCACCACACTCTCTACAAGGTCTTCTCTTTTTATGTTGTATAGGTGTTGTTTCGAGTACGTGAGAATCGTGTAACTTATTGGTGGTTTTTTTGACATCATCAGTTAGCGCCGTTTATGGGAAATGGCTTTGTAGTAGATTTGTAAATCATAGCAAACGCTTCCCGGACAAAGAGTTGCATGGTACTTACTCGATCAATGGCGACCACCAACAACGTTCAGGAAGACGAGCCGTGACTGATTGCTCTCGAGAGACAAGTGCAAACTCTAACCGCGGCCGTGGAACGCCTCACCAAGCAAAACCAGATTTTGGAAGAACAACTATACCGGAAGGCAGAACACAATGCTTAGGAAGAGGACCAAGAAGGTACCAGTGTTGAGCGACGAGATCGAGAGGGATCGGAGGGTAGTAACGCCCCAAGCAGACCGAAGCGACAAAATGTAAGCCTCTCATCCCTCACGGATATGACTCCAAAACCTGTTGCCGCAGAGATATAGGCGATAAAGGAACAGATGGAAGTTATGATGACGCCCTCAAGGGACGAGTGTCCAGCGATCTTGACGATCTTGTTTACTGAACTGACTCACCGTTCACCGCCTCCGTCAATTCCTTCCCCCTACTGCATAAGTTTCGCATGCCATAGATAGATAGTTATGACGGAGTCAAGGACCCTTTAGATCACCTAGAAACCTTCAAGACCTTGATGCACCTTCAAGGAGTAGCAGATGAAATCATGTGTAGGGCCTTCCCTACGACGCTAAAGGGTGCGGCAAGAATTTGGTTGAGCCGGTTGACGCCCAACTCCATTAGCACTTTTAAGGAGCTAAACGCTCAGTTTACTGCGCACTTCATCGGGGGACATAGGTATAAGAAGTCTACGGCGTGCTTGATGAGCATCAGGCAACGAGAGGACGAGATGCTGAGATCCTACATATCCCGCTTCAATAAGGAAGCACTCTCGATCGACAAAGCCGACGATAAGATACTTGAAGCGGCATTCACGAATGGGGTGCAGAAGGGAAAGTTTTTGTTCTCCCTATACAAGAACGACCTGAAGACTAAATTAGAAGTTCTTTACAGGGCCACCAAGTACATGAATGCTGAAGACGTGCTACTGGCTCGAGAGGAAAAGCCTAAGAAAAGGGAGAGACAAGAAGACACGCGGCAAGACCAAGGGTGGAAGAAGGTAAGAACAGGAGACCGAAGGGATAAAAGGTGCTCTAGGCCCCCGTGAGGAAGGTTCACAAGCTTCACCCAGTTAACTGCTCCAATTGACCAAGTCTTAATGCAAATCAAGAACGAGGAGGCCTTGACCTACCCCGGGAAGCTGAAGGGAGATCCTAACAAACGATCGAGGGATAAATATTATCGCTTCCACCATGACTAAGGTCATGACACGACCGATTGTTATGACTTAAAGCAGCAGATTGAGGCCCTTATCAAGCAAGGGAAATTGCAGAAGTTCGTCAGAAAGGAGAGACCAGATCCACCTCCTCAAGAATAGCCCCGCCAATGGGATAATGAGTGCTCTAGACCCCCCATAGGAGACATAAGGATGATCATAGGGGGAACAGTGACTACTGGGTCATCAAAAAAGGCCCGCAAGACTTACCTTAGGATGGTCCAGAATGTCCAGCTGAGGGGCTCCCTGCCAAAGATAATGCGAACAGAAGGCCCCTTCATCAGATTTTCAAAAGCAGATGCGTGACGACTTCACCAACCGCATGGCATCGCTCTTTTTGTCAGCATTCGAGTAGGGGACTTTAACATGCACCAGGTGCTGGTCGATAATGGTAGCTCGGCGGATATCCTATACTACCCGGCGTTCTAGCAAATGAGGATTGACAGAGAACGATTAATTCCAACGACTGCCCCGCTTGTTGGTTTTGGAGGAACGAGGGTGTTACCCCTGGGCGCAGTCACATTATCTATAATGGTAGGCGACTACCCTCAGCAGATCACCAAGGACGTAACATTCCTAGTGGTCGATTACTCGTCTGCCTACAAAGCTATCATCAGACGACCCACCCTCAACTCGTAGAAGGCTGTAACCTCAACTTACCACCTAATGATTAAGTTTCCTGCCGACTATGGAATGGGAGAGCTATGTAGAAATCAAGTGGCTGCACGCAAATGCTACGTAGCCATGATGGAAATGGATGACCACCTCCAAGCTATGAACATAGAAGAACACTGGATGGCGACGGAGCCCGTAGAGAAGCTTAAAGAGATACTTCTTGACGACTCTAAGCTCGATCGAACAACCAAAATTGGAACCCTCGCTAATCCCACGCTCCGTCAAGTGCTCACAACCTTTCTCAGAAGTAATCGGGATGTATTCGTTTGGAGCCACGAAGACATGCCAGGGATAGACCTTTCAGTCATGGTACATAGGCTGAATGTGTCACCCTCCTTTCCACCGATTCAACAGAAGAAGAGGGTATTCGCCCCAAAGCAAGATTGGGCCATAGTGGAAGAGGTCAGCGAACTACAGGAGGCAAGTTTCGTTAGGGTGGTTTACTACCTCGATTGGCTGGCGAATGTGGTGATGGTTAAGAAAGCTAGCGGGAAGTGGTGGATGTGCGTGGACTTCATTGACCTTAACAAAGCATGCCCCAAAGACAGTTATCCCCTCCCATGGGTCGACGTTCTAGTAGACTCTATGGCTCAGCACCAACTGTTAAGCTTTATGGACGCTTTCTCGAGTTACAACCAAATTCGAATGCACGAAGTTGATCAAGAGAAAACTTTGTTTGTGACTAGCCAAGGCCTCTTTTATTATAAAGTGATGCCATTTGGCCTGAAAAATGTGGGCAAGACATACCAGAGGCTTATGAACAAAATGTTCGCACAATAAATTGGGAGGAATGTCCAAGTCTACGTTGATGACATGCTAATGAAAAGCCGAAGGGAGGAAGATCACTTGGAAGACCTCAGGGAAACATTTGACACCCTTCGTTCTTACAACAAGAAGCTCAATCTAGGAAAGTGCATCTTCAGAGTATGGTGGGAAAATTCCTAGGATTTATGGTGTCTCAAAGGGGCATTGAGGTCAACCTGGACAAGATCTGGGCCATAATGGAGATGGCACCCCTAAGAAATGTGAAGGAAGTACAAAGCCTTAACGGAAAAATAGTAGCACTGAATAGGTTTGTGTCAAGGGCAACGGACAAGTGTTTGCCCTTCTTCCGCACACTGAAGAAATCATTCGAGTGGACTGCTGAGTGTCAACAGACATTCAAGGATTAAAAGCTTATCTCTCTTCCCCGCTACTGCTAAGTCCATCGTAGCCAGGAGAAGAGCTTTTCCTCTATCTGGCCGTCTCCCCTACCACCGTCAGCGCTGCCTTGGTCAGAGAAGAAGAAAGAGTGCAAAAGCCCATGTATTACGCCAGCCGGGTGCTTCGCGGTGGCGAAGAAAGATACCCACCCATGGAGAAACTCTCCTTTGCATTAGTTACGACAGCTCGCAAACTCAAGCCATACTTTCAAGCCCATTCGGTGATCGTCCTGACCGACAAGCCCCTGTGGCGGGCGATGAACAGCCCTTATTGTCACGCCCCAAACCCGGTACCCAGATTTGTGACCATGACCGGCATGCTAATATCAAGCCTAAACCTGATATTAACAAGAACCAACTTAACTTTTTCAAAACTTTTACAAAAGTTTTCCTATTTCTTTTCAATCCTTGTTTCTTTACTTAAATTATATAACATTTCACTTGATGTTCAGAGCATCTACATTGTACTCCAAAGATTAACATAATTCACCAATTGTTCAAATTCAGAGTTTCACATAATACATCTCTTAATACTTTAAGGTATACACTTCCATTAGATCCTAAAATAAACAATGCTACAAATCTAAACATCATATTGCTAATTTAGGATCTATACATATAAAACTAAACCAGCTCCTTCCAAAACTCGACTAAGGCTCCCTCTGCTCCAAAATAAAACCTGCTAACTGAAAGAGTGGAAGGGGTGAGCTACACAGCTCAGTAAAGGTAAGATATATGAGAATTCAATAAGGATGCATGTAAATCAAATCATTTCATTCTATAAATATTCGAACAGGAGAACATCTTTTCATGCATAGTATTTTATACTATTCATAATAATAGCTTGTACGCTCTTCATAGAAAATAATTGTTCTCCTTTTTCTTATCAGGTTAATATTACCAGAACCTTTCGGATTAAGCTTATTTCATTTCCTACAAAGTCACCACATATATATTCTTATTACAAAATAATTATTTTAACTTAATCAAATAATCGGCAACTTTGTATTAAATTAGAAAACATCTTGACTAATAAGAAAACTTTCCTTTATAAACTTCTTCTCATAAATATTATAACTTTCATGATCATAAAACTTAACGTTTCATAAAAACAGATATCTGATAACTTTTAAACATAAACTTGTACTTTCATCAGAACTTTATCTTTATATTACAACAGAACTTTAGAAACTTTTATCTTTAATGAACAGCTTTTCTTTTCATCAGAAACTTCTTCTTGCCATGAGAGCTTTTACTTTTCACAATGCATTTAAACAAAATAATTCTCTCATGATTAATAACATAACATAGCTGTTCATAAATAACTTATTGGTTAGTCCATATCTGATAAGCTGTACAGAGAAGGCCTCATCACATTTGGATAACCTCGTGTGCATGATATTGTCCCCTTTGAGAGGCCTGATGGCACATCTCCTCCAGGTTTTGTTCCTCCCCGCCGTCCGTACACATTGGGGAGAAGGCCTTAATCAGATTAGAGTTACGGGCAACCCCATTTCCTCTACTTTAAATGGCCTAGAGTTACGGGCAACCCCATTTCCTCTACTTTAAATGGCCAAACAGATAACATATATTTTCCATGGAAAGCCAGTAATTAACCCCTACTAGCCGAGTTCAGATTACCAGAGGACATAACCCGAAAACATTTCATACTTTACATCATACTGAAATTTCTTATCTTGCATAACATTTCATAATAATAGCATTTCCATTCTTTTCCTTAAACATCATGTTCGTGAAATCAGTAATAGCATTAATATGCTTAAATCATATACATAGGGTTTCGAAAGCTCACGAACATATCTTTGTCAGAATAATGATTATATGCCATATCTCTAATCAAAAACATTTTAATGAATAATATACTTTAAAATAACCTCATGACTTACCAAATGCCCATATAACTTATCCCTTACCTGAAAGCAGAGGAACCGAGAGCCTAAAGTCGAAGGAGCTTAGACTTGGATACTGGTAACACCTAAACCAAATATCAAAGCTTATTACTTTCCATTACTCCTTATCATCAACTTAGACATTCATCTTAAAACCTATCTCTTATAATCAAGAAAATCCTATTCCCACCTCAACGAGGTTCCCACAAACAAACATACATTCATCAAACCACATGTTGTACTAAATCATAGAGAAACCAATTCATAAAATTTATATATGATTCTAACATACCAAAGGATGAGCATATTAAATTATAGCTCAAAACATTCACCCTAACTTGATAATTAAATCCACAAAGTTAGGCATGTCCCTTACTAATCACTGCTCTATTCCAGCAGCATGGGCTCCATTTGTAAAATACAAACGGGCTGCTCAAACACATCCAATTGTCATGAAATTTTACAGAACTACTCCCCTGTATGTCCAGTATATACCATAACAATTTCGGAGTCAAAGCATAAACCAATAATTTACTAAAAATCACACAAGACAGCATACTCAAATCTGTCCTGTCATAAATTCATGCAACTTCTAAATTAAACCATTATTTTTATGTTCATCCAAATGCTGTGAGACCAATTCAATAACAACCACAAGTGTCTTAGGTTTCATAGGAATTTTCCCTAGCATACAAATTCACTATATACAATTTAATACATATTTTAACATACATGAACACAGAATCTGTCACAGTGACAGCTTCAGTACACATTCTTACAAAATCGTCAACAAATAGCAATAGGCCTTAATTTCAGTTGGGTATTTTTATACCTATAATTAACATACTAAAATATGTTATTAAACATTAACTAAACCATAATATCATCAAACCTTCAAATTACTAAAACAGAATCATAATTCAGCCTATAAAATCAGGATAGAGGGTAAAGAAATAGAAATAAACAAATGAAGTTTTGATTACTTACCCCCAACAATTTGAAGCTGAAATTTTAGTGTTAATCCCTTAATTTATTCTTTAGAGATGGATATTTTGCTTTGGTGAGGGAGAGAAAGCTGCCGTGTAAGAAGGGGAGAAGAAGGAAACAAGAAGAAAGAAAGAAGAATAGGGAAAGAAGAAAAGGAGCTGCTGAACTTTCTGGTCTGAGGCAGCCAGCAAAATAGGATAAGAAGGGAGACTTTTGGGGCACAAAAGAAGACAAGAAATGTGTACAAATTGGGGTGGGATACGTGGGATGCTAGAAAGAAAATCACACCCACTTTCCCACCTTTTTATTTTTCTTTACATTCACACTTGTATAGATATATATATATTCTTTGCATTCACACTTATTTTTCTTTGCATTCACACTTATTTACAAGACTAATATTATTTTACACACACACATATATATATACTTACCTTTACAAAGTTATACCCATCACATTAAAAGAGTATATATATGTTCTATTTGTTTGAGAAAGTCAAGGAAGAGGTGAGGTGGAGCTTGGTGATTGCATGGCCAAGTCTTGGTCTATGGGGTTTGTCATCATGCATGGTTCTAGGCTTTACATGTGTTGATTTTCAATTGATTGCATGTGGGTGGAATTTCCACTATAATATCTCATGCATCATACATGGTTAAAACACCAACAACTATATATATATATATATATATATATATACACACATACATATATATATATCTCTCTCTCATAACTTAACCACTTAATATAGTTTGGTACATAATTAGTGTGTATGTGTGTATATATAATACAATTGGCCATTCAATTATTTATAATCTTTACAATTCTCATTCAATGGCGTTATAAAATAATATGTTTATTAAATACTCTTATATTAATTTTTGTAAGTAAGTGGCTTAAAATATTAATAATACTTAACCACTTAAACACATAGTTTAATTATAAAAATTGGGTCGGGGTGTTACACTTATGCTGCAGGTCGATTGGCATTATGGGCCATAGAATTGAGCGAGTTTAACATCTAGTACCGCCCACGGATCGCCATCAAAGGATAGATCGTCGTGGACTTCATAACAGAATTCACCCACGACAAAGATAAGGAGGTAGGGGAGTCTTCTCAGTGAAGCATACATACAAACGGATCGTCCAACAGGCAGGTTGGGGGGGCCGGCATCGTACTATTGTCACCTGAAGGAGACACGGTTGAATGTATGGTCCGTCTCGACTTTCCCACCACCAACAATGAAGCGGAATACGAAGCATTAGTAGCAGGCCTCGACCTCACCAAAGCATCCAAATCCCTAGAGGAGAAATTGAGCAAGCCGACCGTCTTGGCAAAGCCACTTCAGCAGAACATATGGTCACCCCTGGTAATGTACTCTCTTTTGTTTAGCTTTCTCCACTAAGAGATTCCGACAACGTGCAGGAGATATGCTCTGAAAGTAACTAGACCACACCGTTAGTATCATACTTAAAGAATGACGTCTTGCCAAACGGGAAGGAGACCGCGAGAAAGCTGAAGGTCCAGGCAGTGAGATTCTTCTTGATAAAAGATGTCCTGTATAAAAGAGGCTTCTCCCATCCATATCTGAGATGCTTAGGTATTACATCATGAGGGAGGTACACGAGGGGATTTGCGGAAACCATTCGGGGTCAAGATCATTAGTGCACAAGCTTATGCAAGTAGGGTATTATTGGCCCACCATGCAGAAGGACACTGAGGCTTATGTCTAGACCTGCGATAAATGCCAAAGGTTCAGCAATATTATTAGAAAACCAACCGAAGAGTTGACTCCGATGACGGCCCCATGGCCGTTTGCTCAATGGGGATTAGATATTATAGGACCATTTCCTACAGCAATACGACAGCTGAAGTTCCTGAAGTGGGCATTGACTACTTTACAAAGTAGGTGGAAGTTGAAGCCTTGGCCACCATTACGGAGAAGAACGTGCAGATTTTCATCTGGAGATGCATCGTATGCAGGTTTGGCATCCCTAGAGTCTTAGTCTCGGATAACGGGAAGCAATTCGACAACGACTCATTCTGGGACTTTTGCTCGCAGTTAGGGATAAGAAACCACTACTCCTCCCCTGCCCACCCTCAGGCTAACGGATAGGTCGAAGTCACGAACCGAAGTCACGAACCGATCCTTGCTTAAGATTATCAAGACTCGGCTCGAGGGGGCAAAGGGTATATGGCCTGAAGAGTTGCCAAGCATACTATGGGCATATAGGACAACAGCAAGGACGCCCACAGGAGAAAAAAATTCTGACTAACGTACGGGAGCACAGCAGTCATACCAACCGAGGTTGGACTCACAAGCTGCAGGGTGCATAACCACGACGAGAGCAAGAATGATGGGGCCATCCGTCTACAACTTGACCTAGTAGATGAAGTCAGGGCGGTGGCAAAACAAAGGCTAGCACGATACCAGGACCGCATGGCCAAGCACTACAACTCCCGGGTCCGACACAAAGACTTCCAGGTTAGAGATCTCGTTTTAAGGAAAGTCATGGGCGCTGCAAGAGACCCCACCCAAGGGAAGCTCGGCCCTAATTAGGAAGGACCTTACTAGATCACGTCATGGCAAAGGAAAGGCGCTTACCACCTGGAGACGTTAGATGGATGGAAGCTGCCACATCCATGAAACACTGAGCACTTACGGAAGTACTACCAATAGAGAAGACTACATGGAGAACGACGCCCCCCTTTTTATTTACAGTTCATCGTAGTGAATTTTAGTTATACTCCTCAGTTTTATCATTTACTTTAGTTTTGCAACAATACCTTTTTTCCTTTTAAGCCCAAAGGGCAGGATTTTTTCTTTTTAGAACTACTTTTTTCTATGAATGCATGGCGATAAGAGGAGTTTATTAAAAAATGGCTGAAGTTTTTATTTACAAATTTATAATTCACAAAAAGTAAATGACCTTAAGTTCGCAAGAAGTGGACGACTTTAACTTCACAAAGGTGGATGACTAAGTTTACAAAAGTGGAAGAAGCTATAAAGCCGATAGTCTCATCAAATGGATGAGATTATAAAAAATGACAAGGTCATTAAGTCCATAACATGGACGAAGCTATAAAGCCGACGGTCTCATCAAATGGATGAGATTATAAAAAAATGACAAGGTTATTAAGTCCATAACATGGACGAAGCTATAAAGTCGGCGGGCTTATAGAAAATGACAAGGTCATTAAGTCCATAACATGGACGAAGCTATAAAGCTGAGGGGCTTATAAAAAATAACGAGTACGTCAAGACCATAACATGGACGAAGCTATAAAGTTGACGGGTCTATAAAAAATGATGTGTTCATTAAGTCCATAAAGTGGACGAGGTCATAAGGTTAGCAACACAATCAAATGCCCAGAGGTAAAGCTCATGAAATCGACGAGTTTACCAAACTCAAGGGATAAGATAGACGAGCTCAAAAAGAACATAAGTTGATTGCCTATAAGATGGACGGGCCTGTGTTGACAGTTTTTTTTTAAATAAACAAGTCCATCCTTAAAGTTAACTGGTTTCCCAAGACAGACGGGATTGCAAGCCGACGAATTCATTCTAGGCATCCACACAATGCATCAACAAGTAAAAGGCGGAAAATGACGAAAGTAACATGCCATATAACAAGATAAACTATTTACAAATAAAAGCCTAAAAGCAAAGGGGCACTTAAACATTGGTTGCAAAATAATGAAATACACATAAAGCAAAATTAGGTAGCAGGAGTGTCAGCAAGGTTCCCGTCATCTTTCTGAGACTGAGGGTTTCAACATCCACAGGCATAACTAAAGGGTTGGAAGCAAAAACATAAGAAGGATTGGCACCAAGTTGGGCCAGAACGATGGCGCCATCATCCTTGGGAGGAAGATTGGATCTTGGGGATTTGTCACCTTCATCAACAATGACGTCACCAACAGGCGTCATCGGCTCAAGTTCATCCATTATGTTCCTAGATAGGTCCAAGTCTGGAAAAGACAACGCGACTTGTTTAAGGCAGTCGTCAAACCCAGTTCCATAGTATTCAGCATAGGAGTCAATGAATGATTGCGACGCCTTGAACTCCGTAATGGCGTCGGCCCCAGCCTTCTCCACTTGCTCTCGCAGAGACGACAGCTCTTTTTGTAGCGTCTCCTTCTGACGACCTGGCTCCTCCAACTTCCCCTTTGTCTCTTTTAGCTCACTGTATAGAGTGCGGAGGGCATCCTTATATTACTTCTGCTCCTTCAATACTGATAACCCCCTCCTTGGCAACACAACAGTCCTGAAGGGCCTTAACACGCACCAAGGCCTGAAAAAGATATAGGCATCAGTCAATGAACTAGAAAGAGACGGAACCAAGTTAACCTGAGGAAGCAAGCATACCCTAGCAAGATCGAAAACCTCCAGGACTTACTGAAACCTCTTCATAGGACTCCTCATCACCCTCATCCTTGTCCTCATCTCCGTCACTCTCTCCCTCCCTTTCATCATCACCTACTACTTCCTCCTCAACTCCCTCAACGTAATCTTTTACATCATCGCCAGGAAACTGGGCTGACGTTTCCCTTTTTGATGACCTAGAAAAGCCGTCGGAGTCTTGACCTGAACCAAAAACTTCGTCGTAGCCCGCTCCATCGTGGACTAACGACTGTTCACTCGACGCGTCACTTGACATCTAACTACCTACAAGTGACAGATCCATTCTAATTACCTAAATTGACATCCTTACTAAAGATTGTTTAGCTAGAGCAAAAATGCAAAGAGAGAAGAAAAAAGAACTTACAGGTAAATGAACCTTGGAGGAAGGAACAACTTTAAAAGTGATGGCGGTAGCAATAAATGACAAATCAACAAAGCTAACGAAAGCGAAGGTGACGATCTCTCTCTCCCAAGGATTAGCAAGGTTTAAAAAGCGGAATGAGGAGAAGGATGGACGTTATATATAGGAGGAAAAATGCGCGGGAGGCGAAGTGACGCCCTCGTCCAAAAACGAAGCCAGCGAGAGCGTGCCACGTGTCCGAAGCATTAAATGACTGGCGGCTCAAGGAATTGCCCATAAATGATTTTCCCGCTCTCCTGGACCAAAAGATAGTTAACCAATAAAAACTTAACTCGACAACTTGTCAGTTTAAAACGACGAGGATATGGAGTAGGGGGCAGCTGATATGGATAAAAAATAGTGCTTATTCATATAAGGTATAAGCTAATGGTTTCAGATAAAACTGTCAGGCATAAGCTAATGGTTATATATAAAACAGTCAACTTCCGTTGGTAGAAGTCAACAAACAGAGTTTTGATAGAGGCATTGTAGGAAGTTCGCAAGACGCACCTAAAGGCTAACACCATCAATAAGCTGACACCAATAAGGCTGAAGGAATTGGGATAAGTCGACGGCCCTGATACAGATTTGCTTGCTACCCACGATTGCATATGTAAGGAAATGTCTTGCCCTCCACGTTTGGCGCCACTTAAAAGGATTCCTATAAGGAAAGGATTCCGCCAAATACGCCAAAAAAGACTCTTATAAGGAAAAGACTTCTGCAGCAAGAAAGAGATATCAACCCTTTACTACTATAAAAGCCCCAATATCCTTATTAGCTAAGGCATGCATAATTGACCTGTTCTAGCACTCTAGAGTTGTGAGAAGTTCTAACTTGACCTTCGGAGGGTATTTGGTTGGCACCACACTGGTGCTCTCTACAAGGTCTTCTCTTTTTGTGTTGTGCAGGTGTTGTTTCAAGTACATGAGAACCGTGTAACTTACTGGTAGTTTTTTTGGCATCATCAAAGATCAAAGGAGATATTTAGGTTCTTACCAAAGTACATTAATAAGTAATACCAATCTGCAACCAAAAAAAGAAGTTGCAATTACTTTTTGCTAACAAAAGATGAACTACTAATCAGTGCAACGAGTGACCAGAATAACTTGAAATCTCTAGGGATTAAGGCTTATCTAAAAATAAAAAATAAAATACTCTCATTGACCCATGCTTAACAAGAAATATAAACAACCGTAGAAACTGGTTGGCTTTATATGTCAAAATCCAATCATACTCAAGGCTTAATTCTAATTTTACCTTGAGTGCAAGTAAAGAAATAATTCTACTTGAAGAGCCAAGAGCATTAGAACTTAATGGTATAACTCTCTCTATTATTAGGAAAACAGGGGTTCAAATCTTCCCTTCCTATTGTTGAAATTATTAAATAATACCAAAAAGATTCAACATGAATTGCAAATGTTTTAACCATAATTTAATGTATGGTTAGTTTGAGTTTTAACTTACTATAAACACCCATCAATGGATTCATTGTAACATAGGTGCTTAATATTAAAGATGTAACCACCTCATTTTGCAATTGGGGATTAGGTCATACAGAGGTAAAATTGTAATTTTGGAAAGAAAGAATTAAAACATCATTTGAGCTGTTAGAAGAAAAAAAAACTTAATGCCAACATCATTAGATTTCTTAGTGGTCAAAATGATGCTTTAAGTGAACGTTTGGATACAGCTGAAATGATTTTTCAACTGCATCCAGCGTCTGTCAGTGGGTCCCATGCACTGTTCATGGAACCCACAAACCTCTTTTTTCATCAAAACTTTCATTAAAAATGAGTCTCACGGTACTATTCACATATTTAAAAATTATTTTGCTACAGTGTTTTCAGTTTTCAACAATAAGCGGTATCCAAATAGACTCTGAGTGTAAAATCAGACCACTAGTCTAAAAGATCAAGCCACATCAAGTTTCGTTGGATAGATAGCCTCTTTTTGCTTTCTTTCTAGTCATGCATCTTTATAATCTTTAGGCAAAGTTGCTCAAACCACACCTCTAGTCAATGATGTAAGTTTTTAGACCCCTTAAAACCATAATCAGATTAACCTAGGTAATTAGCCAAGTGATTACTTAGTCAAATTAACAAATCTAGGTTAACACAAATATATCATATCAATGTAAAATGCGGAAAATAAAGAACACAAAGATATGATGACCCAGGAAAACCAAATCAGTAAAAAACTTGGAGAGGATTTAACCTAGCTATCCTTAAGCTAAACCAGTAAAACCACTATGAAAGAATTGAAGTTTGTACAATAGCGACTTAGACCACTAACATCCTATTGCTACCCACCAGTAGAAAACTTACTGACACGACCACGTGACAGCTCCGAGTCTACAGACTACTTCTTTCTTTGGCCTTTACAAAACACAAACACTCACGTTTGTAACTTTGAGATCCCACTCAAAGGTTTAGTAACACAAACTCTCATGTTTGTGACTCCAAGTCCACCCTTGAAGATCATCATTACCTTTGATAACTAGAGAAGGCAGCAACTTCTACAACACCGGATCTTGAGATTCTTCAAGTAATAACACCGATAGAAGATATGAGAGAGCTTTTTAGGAACAAAACCCTAAATACAAAAGAGGCACACTCTTCTCTTTTAAAAAGCCTCATAAAAACGTGCTTAAGGTTTCCTTTATATACTGGGAGAGGTAGATCAGAAACCCTAATCCTTAATGGGCTTGAACTACTGTTTGGGCTTAATTAAAATTCCGTAGATACGACTTTCGATCGGTCGAGCCTATCTTTCAATTGATCGAACCAGGTAGATTATGAAATCTTCTTCCTGCAGATTGTATGTTCCTGAATCTTGACTTGAATCACCTTGAGCATTGCCTAATAATACCTATAGACTCTAAGATCCATATCTAGACAAGTTTGTGTTCACGATTTGCCAATTGTTCTAAACATTTAGAACCTAACAATCTCCCCCTTTGGCAATTCGTGACAAAACTTTCATATAAAATGAAATGCTCAAATACAAGAACAACCCCATACAATAAAATGCCCAATTACATCACAAACCCAATTTAAGACTCCTAACCTAGAAGTTGCAAGAAGAGGTAGAAGGTCTTTATCAGAATGTATCTGTCTTTCCTGAAACACTCAACAAACACATCACCGCATGTGTGGAAAGAAAGACATATAAACAATAATATGAAACAGAATATAAAAAACAAAAGTAAATTCTAACTCTCCCTCTAAGTTAGATACATCAAAAAGTTTTTATATTCTCCCCATTTGAAAAACAATTTTATCTCCCCCTAAACAAAACAAAGAGGATTCCCACATTTCATTTATTTCTCCCCCTTTTTGTCATGTATTGACAAAGACAATTCAAACAAAGAGTAGAGTGACAGTAATCAAGAGAGAAAAAAGAAAACCAAGGGAACATAAAATAGTTTAGCACTATAAAAAATAGAGGCAACTCCCCCTATGAAGAGCAACAACTTCCCCTATGAAAAACAAAGATTAAAGACAAGCATCTCCCCCTATAAATATAGGAAAAATAAAACAAGTTTTGGGAAAAACATTTTAAAGGAAAATTTAGGAGATGAGGATAAATAAAAAGACACAAACTAAACTAAAAAAGAAAAAAAATGAGGATTCACTTGAAGAAAAATATTCTCTCTTTCAATATATGCAAACTTGACACTAAATGACCCATAAACAGTTGCATGAGTAGAGAAAATATTTGCACATTGATTATCCATCATATCTCTTAAGAAAAATATTTTCTACAGTTCACACATAAAAAATAGCATATACTAAAAAGTATATAGCTCAAAAAATTAATCAATCAATTTTTAAATCAAGTTGAGTACCCAATTTAGCAGAGTGTATGCATGTTATGTGTGAAAACAATGAGAGATATGACTGCAAAATTGCAAGATGGATAAAAAAAATTAATGCAATGCATGTGAATCCTAAACATAAATGATGCATAAAAAAATTTGGTCAAAAACTTAGAAACTGAAAATTTTTCAGTTTCAATCGATCGAGCATCGATCGAATACCAATCGAGCTAGGCAAATTCAAACCAAAATTTTTTATCGCAATTTCGATCGGTCGAGAAATAGCTTCGATAGATCGAAAATCTGGAAAAGTGAAATTTTGAAAAATAGAGCAAGTTAATGCAGAAACTCCTCAAAGCACATTGTTTTATAAATAAAATGCATGAGTATGAGATGAAAAGTTTTTCAAAAACACTTGAATTCAACCCAGATCTTCCAAAAACAAGTTTTTCAATCAAATTGTCCTAAAAAAAACTCAAACATTAAGCACATTTTGCATCAAAATCAAGGAATTTTTAATCTTGAATGGCCACAACAAGATCAGACACAATATAAAGTACCAAGTTTAGCAAAGAGTAACTTGTGTAGTGTGTGCAACTACTAAAAGCTTGAGATACATGTGAGGTGATATGTGAATAATAACCAATCACAATTTCTACAAAATTCATTACATAAAATTGAAAGAGACTATCACCTAAAGAGTTACATCATATAACTCTTACATCTCCTAGAATAAAAGCTTGCAATCACGTAAGTTTCTTGATTTGCCTCATATTGTACACACCAATTTTTATTTGATGAAAAACTTATTAAAATAGCCGGGATAATGTACACACCAATTTTATTTGTTTGGTTTAACATTAAGTCCAATAATGTACAAACCAATTTTAATTGTTTGATTTAACATTAAGTCCAATAATGTACACACCAATTTTAACATTTAAACCGATGCTACACCTTATGTTCTTTTTGTGCATGTGTTACACTTTTTTGAGCACAAAATCTTACGATATGCACTAAGGTGTTCATGATTGGTTAGTAAACAGTGGTGAGATGGTTATTTATGCCTTTCTCAAAAGGTTCAAGTTCGACAATCAAAGACATGTGACTTCAAGATCAAGACAAAGTGATCAAAAACTATAAACATCTCCCACACAACATGCACTACAAAGCTCAAACTAGTAAAGTGCAATAAAAGAAGTTCATCCAAGCTAAACAAGGTACATAAACATGTAATGTAAAGAAAATATGGCCAATCCTTGATTATAAATCCAAGATGTGAAATACAAAACACAAAAATCTTTTTGGTAAAACAATTTTGACCAAAAACAAAAAGCACACTTTATACTAAATGAACAATGCAAATACAATGCATGACAGTGCTTAACTAAGCTATAGAGGGTACACAAACAAGAAATATCAATTTCTTAATTAACCTTTGACTACATGTACAAACTAGTACATACTCACACAAAATCAGAAAAAGCTTAGCACTTATATAACACATACTATTCAAGTTTTTCCACAATGTCAAGCATGTTCTAAATGAAGAGAGAGATATCATAATTCATGTAATCCTTAAGAAAAATAAAACAAGACACAAAATAAAATATTTTTGTCATTTTGAAAATTTTCAATGTTTTTGGATTTTTTTTTTTTAATAAAAACAACCAAAAAAAAAAAACAAAACAACCAAAACAAAAAACAAAACATGTCCACAAACAATTGAAAGAATTAAATCAGGGACAAGTCAGCAACACTCACCTCGGAGAATCTTTTCTCACCTATATAGCACGAGTCTTCGGCTTTGTAGGCAAAAATCCATGAGAAGCAGAGTGTATTTGAGGGATTACACCATTCTTTTGAGAAAAGACTAAAATCCTGCAAATTCCTTTCACAAGCCAACAAGCTCAAATTTTTCAAAAGAATATGAAAATATTTATATGGACTTTTGGCAGGAGAAATATCATCACAAATCCTAGACTGAAACATAGAATGCTTAAATTCAGTTTATGACAATTAGAACGAATGTGACTGAAGACACCACAAAAATGACAAATAGGAACAATTTAGGAGCATCAGTATTCCTAACAACAAGTGTAGTCTCAGATTTTGGTTTTTTCCTCAACAAAGAACAACTTGGTCTAATATGACCAACAACACCACAAAAGTGACAAGTAGGCACAAAAACAGATTAATTATGCTCTCTAACAGTAGGTTTAGACATAGGTTTAGAAACTTCAATGTCTACATCAAAACTTTTACCTTTGTTTATTCTAGCAAAACAAGCCTTTTCTTTATTATTCCTCTTGAAATGAGAGATATAAACTTTCTCAGTTTTAGGCTTAAAAAAAACAGAAACACTTCTGTTATCAACAGCAGGTTTGGTACTAGTCAAATTTCAATTTTAGCTTTAGATTCAACTAACTCTTGTTCCAAGCTTTTCATCTTCTCATCTTGAGAGGAAATTTGATTTCTCAAAAATTCATTCTTTTTATTAGATTCTTCTAATCTAACAGTCAATTCCTCTTTTTCAAGATTAGCCACTTTTAACTCTTCCTTGAATTTCTTAGCAATTTTCATAGATTTCAATAATTCCTTACGAAGAGTTTCATAGGCATCAATAAAATCAACATAAGCATGAGCAGAAACATGATCAGAAAGACATTTCAAATTATTCATGACAATAGGGGTCAAGGATCAGCTCTTAAATCAAAAGATCTAAAACAAAAGAGCTACCTGCTTTGATACCACTTGTAAGTTTTTAGACCCCTTAAAACCACAATTAGATTAACCTAGGTAATTAGCTGAGTGATTACTTAGTCAAATTAGCAAATCTAGGTTAACACAAATATATCATATCAATGTAATGTGTGGAAAATAAAGAACACAAAGATTTGATGACCCAGGAAAACCAAACCGGTAAAAAACTTGGGGAGGATTTAACCTAGCTATCATCAAGGTAAACATGCAAAACCACTATGAAAGAATTGAAGTTTGTACGATAGCGACTTAGACCACTAACATCTTATTACTACCCACCAATAGAAAACTTACTGACATGACCACGTGATAGCTCCGAGTCCATGGACTACTTCTTTCTTTGGCCTTTGCAAAACACAAACACCCACGTTTGTGACTTTGAGATCCCACTCAAAGGTTTAGCAACACAAAGTCTCCTGTTTGTGACTCCAAGTTCACCCTTGAAGGTTTAGATCATCAACATATTTGATGACTAGAGTAGGTAGCAACTTCTACAAAATTGGATCTTGAGATTCTTCAAGTACTAACACCGGTAGAAGATATGAAAGAGCTTTTAAGGAACAAAACCCTAAATACAAAAAAGGCACACTCTTCTCCCTCTAAAAAGTCTCATAAAAACGTGCTTAAGATTTCCTTTATATACTGGGAGAAGTAGATCAGAAACCCTAATCCTTAATGGGCTTGAACTATTGTTTGGGCTTAATTAAAATTCTACAGATACGACTTTCGATCGGTCGAGCCTGTCTTTCGATCAATCGAACCAGGTAGATTATGAAATCTTCTTCCTGTAGCTTGTATGTTCTTGAATCTTAACTTGAATCACCTTGAGCATTGTCTAATAATACCTATAGACTCTAAGATCTATATCTAGACAAGTTTGTGTTCACAATTTACCAATTGTTCTAAACATTTAGAACCTAACAAATGGTTTTTATTGGAATTCTTTCTAGTCATTTGTCTCCATTATCTTTAACCAGAGTATTCAGACCATGCCTCTGCACTGTAGCCTCCATATGTATGGCATGCACCACACTCAACATTCAAGCCTAAATCATGAAGCCCAACAAGTTTTAAATATTAATACAGCCAATGTGTATCTCATTTGACATTTGTTCATGCTTGTCATCTACACTTCATTTGTTCCAACTTGGTCCACTCCACATTCATATCAATTGTGATTTCATGGTCTTACTTTTCTTCAAATTCAAGGTGTATCCCAACTTCCACATTGAGTTTGAAGGGAATGCTAAAGATATCTAGACCCAATCCTACTTGGTGTGCAAGCAAAGAATCATAATTCTACTTGAGTTGTATGTGTTGTAGTCTTGGTCTAATGTAGGGTTCAGCCTACTGGAAATACTTATCAATAGGTTCGCGTAACATGAGTTTACTAGTAAAGTCATAGCCATCAAGAACTTTTTGTTGTGGATGTATGCCATCAATATGAACTACATTAATTCCCTCTCTTTTTTTTTCTTTTTTTTTTTTTTTTTTTTTCCAAGACATGCATTGTTCTTTGAATACTAACCCTCTATTGGTTGTTGTTCTCGGAAATAATAATAATAATAATAATAATAATAATAATAATAATAATAATAATAATATTATTATTATTATTATTATTATTATTACTACCTTGAAAACTTGTTTGGAGAGGTATTTCTATTCTGAGTTTTTTTCCCCTTTTTTTTTTTTTTTTTCCCAACTAAAGCATCACAATCTCTAACTCATGCCCACAAATGATAATGGCAACCATGGACCGAAGACCAAACAATGTCAACCCACAAAGCAGACCCATAGCAATCTAACTCGTGCGCACCAAACCTAGACTAGTCTAAATTGTGCAGATCTAATTCCATACTCAATATTCCAAAGTTCCACTTATCGGATAGGGTTCCTCTCCAAACTAGAAAAAAAATTCAAACTCTTTATATATCTTTCTATTAAATGTGAATTTTAAAAATCTAATCATTGAATTGTATGTTTTTTATGTTCTCAACACATATGTCAATTTTCGTTCAAATTAGATGTTATTTACTATTTAATCAATAAACTTATTTTTATGCATAATTTTAAATCACAAAAAATTGAAATTTAAACTTTTCATTGATGAAATAGCTATTGGTCTTTGATATTTTTGAAATTTTACAAGCATGGAGGGTATAGTAATTAAGAATATGCAATTCAATGGTTAAATTTTCAAAATTTACATATAATAAAAAGATATAGATAAATTTTGAAGGTTTTCTCTCCAAACTTTTCTCCACTCATTGGAGCCCCATTTCACAGCCACCAAAATCATACCGCAAAAAACCAAATAGCCATTGCCACCATAAACCAAAGAGAGAGAGAGAGGGAGATTTTTAGAATAAAAATTTTAAGTTGGGTTTTTGAAAACAACTTGCCAAATAAGAATTTTTATTAGTATCTACCAGTTTTTTTTATAAAAAAATTAATTTTTGTTTTTAAATCATGAAAATTGTTTTAAAAACTAAGAGAATTTGTATTAGGAGAAAATGGGTTTTTGCCCTTTTTTTTTTTTTTTTTTTTTTTTTTTAAATCCAGCATTTTGCCCCATTTCCCAAACTAATTAGGGAAATGCCCCTGTTTTGAAACTCTATTTTTGGACAATCGAGTTATAACAAACTGAAGAAAAAAAAAAATTCTGAAGTCCTATAGTGGCGTTTTAAGGATCCTATAGTTCCATGCAAGTTTTATTTATTTATTTATTATTATTTATTTTTTTTAAAGTTTGATCACCCCATACCTATAATGGCATTTTAAATGGAACTCGAGCTCCGTGAACTCGAGTTCCATGAAGGTTTTTTTTTTTTATTATTATTTTTTTTTAAGTTTGATCGTCCCTTATCTATAGCTGTATTCAGGGAGCCCTATAGTGGAGTTTTAAATGGAACTCGAGTTCGATACAAGTTTTTTTTTTTTTTTTTGATTTGATTGCCCCATACTCGATTTTCTACAAATCGAGTTTTATGTTGAAAACTCAATTTTGAGAGAATGAAGTTTCAAAATAAGGACATTTCCCTAATTAGTTTGGGAACGAGGGCAAAATGTTGGATTTTTTGCGTGAAATGGGCAAAGGCCAATTTTCTCCATCAAGTTGGCAAAAATTTCTATCTATTTTTGCACAAAAATCCCCTTTTTCTATTTTATACAATTACTTTTCAAAAACACCCACATCATATTATTTTTTTACCTCTCTCTCTCTCTCTCTCTCTCTCTCTCTCTCTCTCTCTCTCTCTCTCTCTCTATATATGAGTAAAAAAGTCTTAAAAAATATATTTGAATGTAAATAGTTTTCATGTATATTTACATGATTAATGTAGAAGTACAATCTAAATTTGCACAATTTCATTACAACATTCTCTCTCTCTCTCTCTCTCTCTCTCTCTCTCTCTCTCTCTCTCTCTCTCTCTCTCTCTATGAGTAAAAAAGTCTTAAAAAATATATTTGAATGTAAATAGTTTTCATGTATATTTACATGATTAATGTAGAAGTACAATCTAAATTTGCACAATTTTACATTGACTAATGTGGGTGAATTTTGAAGTTGGATGCGCAAAATTTTACTCATTATACTATTATACATGAACTGATGTGAATATGCTCTAACTACCAAACAACCCTAATTTCTTAAGAAATTTGATAAAATTTACTTTTCATTTTCTTAAGCCTAAAATATCGATTGATTGTCCAAGTACACGGTTATTCCTCTACTAGTGTCATCTTCACATCAGGCAAAATTACTCAATGCAATTGTATGTCATTTTTCATTATGTATTATCATTATCCTTCAAACAACTTTTTTGAGAAAGAACTCACCATGGTATCCGTAGTAATCAGGTATGAAAGGTAGGCAACTTCCTGCATTTCACAAAGAAGAGAAAAATTGTAACATCAGCATTTGGAGCTTTACAATTAATTGTATCATTATATAAAAACTACGACAAATATTTCTTAGCATGTTTATTACATTGGAATGGATGGAGAATGCATCAAAAAGCTATCTCCTTAAGAAATTCAATTATTTCTACTTTTCATTTCGTCAAGCCTAAGATTGTGATCAACCAATTGTCCACATACATAGTTATTCCTTTACTTGTCTCATTGTCAGATCAGGTACAATTTACTCATGCAATTCTATTTCATTTTCCTTTCTATATTACTTAGCATCTTTGAAACGACTATATATGTTGAGATAAAAACCTCACCTTTGAAAATATAATATGCTTGCCACCATCCTGCGTTTTTGACAAAGAAAAGTATAACATCAGCATTTGGAACCTTAAAATTAATTTAGTCATTATATATGCTGAAACTCCAATAAATATTCCCTAGAATTTCTTTTACATTGATGGGGTATGCATTTTCATCTTTTAAAGTAATTTTTACTTTCATTTCCTCAAACCTAAAAGATTGTGATCATCCAATTGCCCAAGTGCAATTACTCTGGCAAATTGGCAATTCCATTTCATAGTCGATTCTATATTATCCTTCAAAAAACCTTTTTGAGATAGAAACCTCACCCAATAAGATATTATAAATTTTGTCAACCAATAGGCCCAATCCTGCATTTTTGACAAAGAAAAGAATAACACGAGCATTTGCCTTAAAATTAATTCTAGTAAATTTCAATAACATCACCAAGAAGTATGATATATTGAACTAATACATGAATTGTTAGTGAGAGGATCAGAAATGCAACAAAACTCGGGTAGAAAAGAAAGAAATATGCAAGAGGAAAATAATGGTCAACATATTTAATTAGAGAATGAAAAGTAGTGTTATGCCCTTCCTCGCTTTATTTACCCACCAATCTTGCCGTCGCAGTGAACACGGTTCACTTCATAGATGAAGCAAGAGCGCCCACTTCCGCAGTTACTATCACAAAAAAATTGGAACCATGAAAGCTGAAAACCATATACCAAATAATTGTGGACTTCTCTACAGGAAATATTTGGATTATCATTTCCTAACCACGATGTCAGAACCATCTTCTCTACTTTGCACGAGTCCCTCAAATCTTTCGCTTCTATTGAAAGTGGGTCACTAATAATTGTAACATATTTATACCTCTTTGAATCAGAAATTGAAGAGTTGGAAGAATACTCTCCATTGTAAATGCAAGTAGAAGTATTCGAATAGAATGGAGTATCCACTGGTTTTTCACAGCTCATGAAAACCATAATCCAATTTTGGTAGCTGTCGGTACCAAACAGCTCAAGCGACAGATTGGTCTGTTCAGAACTAGAATAATAATAATATTGCAATAATCGATGTAAACAATTACTTGGGGTGGAGATATCGATGTAATTTTCCTTCTGTATACCCGGTTCCACAACCCGGATTGTGTACATACTGTAATTGATTTCTTGTACGTAGTACTTTCTTCCTTCAGCTAAGTATACCACCGTATGATTGTTCTCACACGACAGTTCATACCTTGGGTCCCCGCAGTTTTCAGGATCGGTCTTCAGTCGAAACGGAGAGCTTATGTTGTCGATATCGCCACAGGAAGAAGGGGCACAGGGATGAGCCTTTGCAGTAGCACCACAAGTTTCATGGAGTAGTACAAGAGCAATAAAGGCCGTGACTCCTGAACTCAACGTTAATCCTCTTGCCATTGATCGTAAATTGAGTTTTTCCACTAGTGCATAGTACCATAGACAAACATAATAATAAAAACTTCTTTATGTGGTATTGAAAAGGTAAAAAACTAAGAATTTTCCACCGACAAGTTCGTGATAGCGGAACATTACCAAAATATATGCCGTTAGCACTTGCATCATCTTGATCAATTATTTGACAGCTAAACAAAATTTTCATTTACATTTTGGCACAAAATTTTTTTATTGACGTGACAAAATTTTATTGGTTCTAGTCTGGTCTATTAGTGAAATTATTTTATTTTATTTTTACTTCTTAATAACCATTTTTACAACATCATCAGTTTGTAAACTTTTTTTGTACTTCCTTAATTAAGTTAATTTTTTATTACAATTTTTTGCCTTTATTTTATTTTGATAATTTGATGAAAGATATGAATCTTAATTGCTATGGAAAATTTTTTTTAGTTAAATTAAATAGGCATAGCACCTGATAAAAAAAAAAAAAAGTCAGCACACTGGTTATTATTCTCCTAAGTTTTACATGATCTTAATGGTTACAAATTGTACATGTAGCCCGTGAGAAAGAAATTATGGAGGCAAACATAACGGGATTCTCTAGCAAAATTTGTAAAATAATATCTTTTTAATATTAATTTTTTAAATTGATATACTTTTTTGAAGTTATTTATAGATGTAGTATTTTCTTTAAAATTGTGTTTGAGAAACATGATTTTAGTATTTAAAATTGTGTTCTCAAAACACGATTTATGTCAACTTGGTTGAAATTTAAGTGAAATCTTGTTTTGAAAACATAATTTAAATATTTAAAATCCTATTTCTAAAACACAATTTTAGAAAGAAAAAAATTCCCAAATAATTACTAATAAAGAAATATTATTTTGCTGAATTCTCTTATGACGCATGGCCTTTCCGCCACATTTGTCTAATATTTAAAATGGAAGGAAACTACCCCATAAATTTTTATTTTATTTTATAATTTGATAATCACAATAGCGATGCAAGTAATTTTCCTCATGTATATCTGGGTCCGCCACCCGGATTGTTTTGTTATTGTAATTGATTTCCTGCATGTACGTGGTATTTTCCAGCATATGTATATAAGTATAACACCGTATGATTGTTCTCAAGACAGGACAAGTTGTACCTTAGGTTGCCCCAGGTTTCTGGATCGCTCTTCAATCTTGCAAAACGGATAGTATATGTTCTGGATGTTGCCACAGGAAGAAGGGGCTCACTGATGAATGTTATTCTCAGCATTGCAAGCTTTATGGACTAATAAAAGAACAATAAGGATCGCGTGTCCTGAAGTGAAAAGGTAATCCTCTCACCATTATGAGAGAGCGAAAATTTTCATCTGGTACAACTAGCACAGTTTGTAGACAAAGATAACCTATTTTTTTGGTCTATTAGAGTATCATCAATAAAGAACTTGCAAAATAAAATTGAGGAAAGTAATTAAAGGGGAAAAAAAAAAAAAAAAGAGTTTTCTTGTTTTCGTGGAAAGAAAACCAAAAAAGGTTTCATGACAATGAAGGCATATCATGAGTAATTTCAGTACCACATAAAAAATTACAACTTTTATCACAATTATTATATATGATAGATATTTGTGATTAATTATTTGCCACTTTCATATAAGTTCATCCATTTCTCCGTCACTCACAGTATGCAACATGGACAATTGTGACAAAAGTTGTGATTTTTTTATGTGAACTTTGAATTTTTGCAGTATCACTATCATAGAAAACAAGTTATCAATGTAAGCACATTTGTCTTGATTTTGAAAGTTTGACAAGAACTTTATAGTTTAATTGGTTGACACCTCTTACTGTGTCAAAAACATCCAAAAATTAAATTCCCATATTATCATATACAAAGATGTTCAGCATTTCATCAGTAATGGGATACTGCAAAGATAAAGGCAAGAAATCTAGATTTAAGACTAATAGCTGTGATTTCAATACAGGGTGCTTCGAACCCCACAATAAAGGTTTAGTATTCATGTGAAGTGTAGTGATGTGATACTCATTTCCCTCACATTAATGTTAAATTTACCATGAGTTTAATTAGGGACAAAGTATGACTACAAACTTGGTTTGTAGCCAACGACTATAACTCTACTTAATATCTTTTTATTAGATGTGAATTTTGACAAATTCACCATCAAATTACATTGATATAAATTAAAAATAAATAAATGGTGTTTTTGTCTAAGTTGTTTGTATTCCATGTATTTTATATTATAAGTTATATTAGGTTTAAGAATATGTAAAATCATGGTAGTAAGAAATGATAGTACTATCATAATTGGTAAGTTACAATTAGTTTTGAAAACTCGAAAAGAGATAATGCATTATTGCATATATATTTTTTAACAGGGAAAAGTTAACAAATTCCCTAAGAGTCTTTTTTTTTTTTTTTTTTTTTGAGATAGTTTCAACCTATGACATTCGGTCCTGATGATAACTCTTTATCATCAAACCAAGACACCAATCAGTTTTTGATGTAGGCAGGAATTGAACCACAAATCTCTTATTTAACAATTAGAGATTTTGTCAGTTAAGCTAACTAGAACCTACTCCCTATGAGTCTTTGTTAGAGAACTACTTTAGAAAAGTTTTTATGGAAAAAGAAAAGAAATATATATTTTGACAATTTTTTCAATTTTTCTTAAGGGTTAAGAAAATTTTCCTAAAATGATTTATTAACAATTGATCTAAAGCCACCTGTAAACATAACATTTTTTTTTTAAATATGATAAGAAAATGATGACATGACCATTAATATACAAAAATGTATCGACAATAAATGTTATATTTAAGCACTTATATACATTATTATTAGAAAGATTGGTGTATATTTTGTGTTTAAATGGTTCATATTAAGATTTCTCACTCTACCCATGTCACCTGTAGGCTGTAGCGGCTAAATCAAGTACAGTGTCCAATTGCAATATTTGGATTTCAGAAAAGATAAGGTATATGGCAAACAAGATTTTTGTTCTAGTTGACCAAGACTAGTGAATGTTCGAAAACGAGATATACAATTAATCTGGCATCTCATTTTCGCACTAATAACCAAGACAAAATGGTAGAAAATTAAAACACGTAACTCAAAGTAGGACAAATGTTCTCAGTAAACTGGCCTCAGTCTTACGTCCAACGCGCGAAGATGATGAGAAGTTTCCCCTTTTAGTTGGCTGAAGAAGATTATATGGTCCTTATTGACGGCAATGATAAAAAGAAAAAAATCCTATATTATAATAAGCAATCGTGTATCCAATAATTAATTACGGGCTCACACAAAACACTGATTGATTAGAAAGGACCACAGTACTGTACTATTCCACTGAAATTGCACTAAAAAGTCTCATCGATATTTGTAAGATAACGTAGGTGACGTGCATGATGTTCCATACACCTTATTCAACTGAATCCAGCTATGCACGAGTAAAAAAAAAAAAAAAAAAAAAAGCTCCATGAAACTGCGGTTCCATATACTAATTACAAATTGGCGTAAATGCACTTTTAGTCCTTACATTTTGACATTTTTTTATTTTAGTCCCTACATTTTATTTTTTCCACTTTTAGTCCCTAAAATCAATTTACGCTTTCCGTTTTAGTCCTTGAAGCACTATTCCGTCACCAAACTAACGGGAAAACTAGACGTGGCTGACGTGAGCATTAAAATATTATTAAAAAAATTATTTAACATTTTTTAAATGCCAAAATTATAAATAATTAATTAATTACTCAATTTTAATTAAAATAAAAAAAAAAACAAACAAAATTATTTTCTTTCCAACAAAAAAATTTACTTTCTTTTAATTAAAAAGAATTTTTTTTTTCCAAATTTTTTTTTCAGAAGAACATATTCTTTTTTTGATGAACTCAGAAGAACATATTCATGTTCTTTATGTTGTTTCCCGTATATGATTCATATTCTTACCAAATACAAAAAACACAAACTCAAATTTAAACATTACCACAAGATCACAAACACAAACACAAACGCAAAGAACACAATAACAAACATAAACCAATTAAAAAGAGTAATTAAAAATTTTTCTTTTCATTATTTTCGGAAGAACAAAGTTACATGTTCTTCATGTTCTTCGGGAAAGAACATGAAGGTTGCCCAGAAAATTAAACATGCAAAAATTCACATGCAAAAATTCATTCAAAATCCCTTTCCTCCACTGAATCCTCCAACAAATCAAAACCATAAACCCAGAAAAATAATAAATTCCACATGAAAAAAACAAACCCAGAAATTTAAAGTAAACACAGCAGCAACCTGAAACCACCAAACCCAATCAAATCTCATCTGCCCCTCTTTTCACTCTCATCCACTTCTCTTTTTTCTCTCTAGACCATTCCCCTAAATCAAATCTCTCTATCTCTCTCTCTCTCTCCAAACCTAATCACTCTCTCTCTATGTGGTGAGACCCAAATTCCCAATTGATCCGCAAATGCCACCTCTGAACAACAAATCGATGATGATGAACACCAGGCTAGGAAGAATCGGCGGCGACTCCGACGAATCGGAGACGCCATCGAACAATCTCTGGGTCGGTAACCTAGCCAGCGACGTTGCGGACTCAGATCTCATGGATCTCTTTGTCCAGTACGGTGCGCTCGATAGCGTCACCTCTTACTCTTTTCGCAGCTACGCTTTCGTCTTCTTCAAGCGAATCGAAGTCGCTAAGGCCGCCAAGGATACCTTACAAGATGTCGATCTCCATGGCCACCCTATTAAGAGCGAATCGGACTCCGAGGCAGGGACTAGATCGGGTGGGGCCGAGGTGGAGGAGGAGGAGTCAGGTTCAAAGATCGGGCGCCAGGAGCCAGGGTCAAGCTCATCCTCGGACTTGTGAGGTGAGTGGGACTCAGAGCCGAACTCGTCCCACTCGGACGAGTCATGGGGAGTGGTGGGATCGGGGGGCGAGTCGTCGGAGGAGGATGAAGTGGCGTCTTTGAATCGTTTTGAGAGAGAATGGAGACGAAAGGGCGAGCGGTGAGTGAGAGAGGGTAGAGAGAGAGTATGAGGTTTTGGTTGCTGGGTTTCTATTCTTTTGCTGGGTTTCATGTTTTGCTGGGTTTCATGTTCTTTGATTCGGTGGGTTTCTATTCTTTCTACAGTAACATTAAATTGAGTAATTAATTATTATTTTTTAATTTTGGTATTTAAAAAATGTCAAATAATTTTTTTAATAATATTTTAATACTCACGTCAGCCACGTCCAGTTTTCCCGTTAGTTTGGTGACGGAATAGTGCTTCAAGGACTAAAACGGAAAGCGTAAATTGGTTTTAGGGACTAAAAGTGAAAAAAATAAAATGTAGGGAGTAAAATGGAAAAACATCAAAATATAAGGACTAAAAGTGCATTTACGCCTTACAAATTTGAATACGACTTAGCAAGTTGTGTCATTTCTTTTTATTTTATTTTTTGTTTCTTTCACATTTGAGATTCTATTCATGTTTTCATATTGGAGGGTACTGTTCAACATGATGACCCACTGTCACCAATCTAAACGAAAGACAGTTATGGTCCATGGAATTTTCATGGAAGTCTCTATGATAGTCTATATAATTATTTCGCAGCTCTTCATGGAAGTGATCACTTGGTTTAGCTTACGTGTGATGCAACAAAAACAGGACACAAGCGGCGGCTCTGTTTAGTAGCTAAATTCCACAAAGCTACACTTGCATCACAAATTCACAATAATCCATTAACACTGTGTTTGGAAACTCTAAAAAGAGTAAAACAAAATAAAATTAGTAAATCATAAAGAAATGAAAAAAAAAAAAAAAAAAAATATATATATATATATATATATATATATATATATATATATATATATAGAAGTATTTAAGTAATGGAATCTAAGGAGAAATAATAATGAAACTTGTTGTACCAAAATCTTTGTTTTGAGGAGATGTCTCCATATTAGTCCTACTGTAGTGAATTATGTTTTGATACCAATTGAAAAATCATGTTATAGGAGATGCCTCCATATTAAATTGCAACAATGAACCTATGTTCTAATTCCAATTGAATATTTAGACCCCAAATTTGACATCAATCTTGGCACTATATACCGTTTTCAATTTGGCATTACATTCAACATTTTCGTCTTTCAAGCTCTTGACCTTAACCCAATGGAAGAAATTCTCACTCTTTAACTTCATCTAGCAATATGTTGGTTTCTTCAAGTTTGACATCTAAGTCTTCTTACATTCAAACTTCTTTAATTTATTCAAGTAATATTCATCACTTTATCTATATTATGGTGCCGTTTGGATTGGGCTGAAAGCTGCATCTGCGTCTGCGTTCGTTCTTTTTTTTTTTTTTTTTTTTTTTTTTTTTTTTCTTTTTCGCTTCACGCGTTTTGCTTTAGGCTAGGGGACAATTATTACTATAGCAACACTGTAACAGTACTGTTCATGCACTGTTGCAGTACTGTTCATGGGACCCACAGCCACTTTATTCAGAAAAAAATATTAAAAATGAGTCTCACGTTACTATTCACACATTTAAAAATTATTTTGCTACAGTGTTTTCAGTTTCAGCAAAAATAAGTTCAATCCAAACGGATCCTATATTTTTCAACCAACTAATTCGATTCTTTGAACTTTACGGATTATAGATTCTTTTTCAAGTTCGCTTTTGCTCAATTTTGCTATGGATTTTGTAGAGCGTTTCTTGAATTTTGTTGATTCCCTAAAGAGCTTGGTTACCAACAATTATAAGATCATCTATAAAATTGTTTTGAACTACATTATCACTGGTATCAAATAAAGAAGAACTACATTATCACAATCACGAGTATAATGACTTTTAACTATATTCTTGACAAACGGGGTTAAGGATCATATAAGGAAATTAATCCTATAATAGTGAACCTACGCTCTTATACCAATTGAAAAATTATTGTTTAGACCCCTATATGGCTTACTATCAATTATAATAATTAAATAAATAATTCGACCAAGTAATTAATTAGTCAATATTCAAGCACAACCTATATAAAAACATATAAAGTAATAAAGAATAAATATACACGCACACTAAGGCGAGATTTATTAATGAATTGAAAAACCTAGTAGAGAAAAACACTCCAAGGTCAAGCCTAACTCACCAAATCCTCTATAAAGATTGTTACAATATATACTAACTTACTAGATCCCCAATAGAAGGAATAGACGTTTTGTCTGAGCTCTTTGCTCCTGTGGCAACTTCTGAACTATAGCCTTTAGCCTTTAGACATTAATAGAAATCTTGTTTTGAAAACGTAATTTAAATATTTAGAATCCTATTTGTAAAACAATTTTAGGAAAAATAATTCATTCCCAAATAATTTCTAAATAATGCAATTTAAATAATTACTAATAAAGAAATATTATTTTGCAGAATTCTCTTATGATGCATTTGTTAAGTTTTATAGTGCACATCCTACGTAGCCTCCCAATATTTGAAGGGTTTTTTTTTTTTTTTTTTTTTCTTGGAAACATTCCATATATAAATAGCACTTCGTCACCATAATCCACTTATGTTGTAGTGACATGTAGGGGAAACATGGTATACCAATGGTTGTGTCCTTTCCCTTATTTTGACAATTGCCTAATGTCTAAAATGGAAGAACACCCCTATAAATTTATATTTATTTATTTTTGCTGTTGATAATTTGTTAGTCACAATAGCGAATGAAGTAACTAGAATATTCATGTATACGATAAGTGATCATCCCTAACACAACAGTCGATCAAGGTGGAGATTTTCCCCAGCTTTGATTTTCAACCTCTTCATTCCTCTCCCACACACCTTCCAATTTCGATCCCTTTGCTACACCTTGGAGTTCCACCTCTGATTTGATTAACAATATCAATATTCACAATATTTATTCAACTACTAATAAATTATAATTAACAAAACCCAAATAAATATTGAAAAAAAAAATTCAATTCTTTTGTTTTTATGACTATTGTTTAATGTTTCTATGCATAAGTCCAAGTTACAATCTAGTTTTTGGTTATTGGAAATCCAAAATGACATCATTTTTTGGGAGTACAGGAACCGAAATTGGTAACATCCTTTTGGACTTGTAATTACTAATATAAGAACCTTTCTCAAAAAATAATACTAATAATAATAAGAACCGAAATTGTTTTTTTTTTTTTTTTGGGTAATAAAAGATAAAATTGCATTTTTTTTTTTTTTTTTTGGTCACATTAGCCACACAACCTACGTGGGAAAGTAGGCCACATCACAGACTAATTTGGCACTATATGTAGCTTGATTACCACAATGTAATTTTCCGTCCCATACATTACTACTTAAGATCCCCCCAAAAAAAAGACCCACACTTGCTGCGACACAAAAAAATGAAAGGACTGAGGAGAGATAAATGCCATGAAAGAACATGGCCAAGGTGAAATTCAATGCTATCCAACGATATATTTATATCCTTTTAAGGTAGATCACATAATTAAAATCTCAAACAAATAAAATTCAAGCTCTTATTTTGACCGGCCATGACCAGCAGAAATCATGTAAAGTGAATCGACCAAGAACATCATAAACTCTGTGAAACGAAACCTGAGCAATTTGGTTGCCCAATGATGAGCGTGAATGAAAATGAAGTGTCCCAAGCGTAGGCGAAGGTAGTTTTAGAAAATGGTCCAATCGTACCACCTTCAGCAGTAACATGAAGTTGGGTTCCTCTTTGAACTACAACGGTAGGGTCAAGAGGTAATACAGTTTGAAACCCATTGCTGCTCAAGACCAAACCTGTTAAGGTACACGGGCAGTCAAGATTGATTGTCACATTCCACACTGGTTTTTTTTGTACAATTAATTTACTTTTTGATTGAGCAACTGATACACTGGTTAAGGAGCATTGACAATTTCCTGCAATTTAAGAAATATCTGATTAATTAAGGAGCATGAACACAAACACTAACAATAACAATGAAGACAAACATGTTGGAGTGACTCTAGCTAGCTAGTGTGTAAAATCAAGAGTATTAGTATATATGCATGGTAGTAAGAAAGCCATGCATTTCAGGGATATATTGCATGCACTGCAAGAATCTTTTCCCTTCGCTAACAAGACGCTGGAAGAAAAATACACAAAGAAATTTGATGAAAGCTGTCATTGCCAAAACCAATACCGCTACTTAGTTTCTCTCCTTTTTCTTTAATGGAAATGTAATAGGGCCTTGTGTAATTTATAGTGATTTCCAAATGAAATGAATTAATTGCTGTGATCTTTTACTTTAAAGCTATTCAAATAGAAACTTATTACTATTTAATTATAAAGGCCTTTTTAATTTATTATGCAATAAGCATATTCTAAAAAACTATCTTATTTTCCTATATTTTGTAACAACAAATTATATTTTGACTTCCATATATTTTGATTGAAAAATATTTTCCAGATTTTTTTTTTTTTTTTTAATTTTAACAAAAGTTAACAGAAATGCCTTAATTGAATAAATTTAAAACTTAGGGGGCTAAAATGAACGAAAGTAAAGTTAAAGGAGTAAAATGAAATCTGATAAAAATTAAAGGGTCAATTTTGCATTTCAGCCTAAATTTTAATAGAAAACAACTCTACCTCAAGCCAAGCTAAATAAAGAAAGTTAAGAGATTTCATTTCACACATATTTGTTGTTACTACCAAACACAAAAACTTAAGAGAGTTTTCCACCTGAGCAAAGTTTTAAATGAATTTATCTCATTTTACCTTCTAACTAAGTTAAGATTTTAATGATTTTAATAACTTATTTAATGTGTTATTTATTTTTATTCGACAATAAATAAGAGAACTCTTTCCTTTAACCTACCACCTCATTTTCTTTTAATTACCATCGTATTTCACTCTTTTTTTTTTTTTTTTTTTAAAGTGTCTTAAATCTATGGCATTCGCTCATGATGATAGCTTTTTATCATCGGATCAAGACACCAATCAATTTTTGGTGTAGACAGGGGTTGAACCTCAGATCTCTTATTCAACCATCAGAGATTTTACCAATTGAGCTAATTGGAACCCACATCATATTTCACTCTTTAGTTTTCTACCAAAAGAGAACTTTTAAATGAATGAATATATCTGTGGACACGGCCACGTGACACCTCTCGGGATGGTTTTCAAGAAAATAAAGGTTTGATCTTGAGAGTATTTTTTATTAGAAAAATCATGAGTCTAAAAAAAGTTGAGGAGTCGCCACTTATTTTATTATTTTTTTTTAAGGGAAAGTAAAACAAGAAATAAAACCCTTTCTTTTTTATTTGATTGACTCAATGGATAAGGAAAATGGTCTATGCCCACCAAGGACAAGTTCGGGGGTCAAATTACGCCGTGGGAAGGTATGAGGCACCCACGCACGCCCGGTATGTCTACCAGTCTCTACTAAATAAGTAAGGACTATTTGATGTTCAATTAATCGTTCAATGGGCACAATATTATTAATCGAATTCATTACACCAAATCAAGCAAGTAGTTGATTTTATGACGTGGTGGCCTAAAGCTAAATCATAAGACAAAATAACGATGATAAAAAAAAAGCAACAAGTTAATAACGAAACAAAATAATGACAAAGAAATTAAAAACTACTATATATATATATATATAAACATGTGTAATCTTAAACATTGCCGTACTTAGTAAGGTGTAGCACTTACACAGCAAGATTAAACGAGGTGTTAATTGTAAAAAGAATATGAAAATCAAAAGAAATAGAAAAAGAAAAGAAAAGAAAAAACAAATAAAAAGCTTTTATATGATTGCAAGCGTGTTTTCTAAGAGATGTGGGAGTTATATGATGTAACATTTTAGGTGATAGTTACTTTCAAACTTATGTGATTGATAATGTAGAAATTGTATTTAATTTCTCTCTACATATCACCTTTTATGTATCTCATACACTTACTAGTTGCACACACCACACGCAAATCTTTGTTAAACACTGTACATGTGATTTTGTGTTAATTATTGTGGCCATCCAAAATTGTGCTTCTTGAAATGTTTAATACTTTTTGGGGTTTAGGTAGAAATTTTTGAGGAGAAAATTTTTGGATCTTGATAAAAATTGATTTGGTTGAAGAGAAAGTGTTTTTGAAAACAATTGGAATCATTGACATGCATTTCATATCATAAAATCTACTTTAAAACTGATTCTGCAAAAAATTTCCAGGTTTTCAAAATTTTTCTAGTTTTTCAAGTCTCGATCGATCGAATTTGTTTCTTGACCAATCGAAAAATTCAATTTTCAAGGCAAAAAGTCTCGGCCTTCCTCGACTCCTTTCGATCAGTCGAATCTATTTTTAAGTATTTTCGATTCTTGGCTCGATTCCTTTCGACCAATCGAAAAACTTTTTTAAAAGAAAACAAAAGGAATCAAATCACATGTTCTTCACACTTTTTTCTTCTCTCTTCGATTCCTCTTCACTAAATTTTTTTTGTCCTTTTCTAAGTCAAAGCTTCAAGGGTTTTCCTCCTTAATACTTGGTAAGACACTTATATCCCTTCTTTTTGTTTAAATTACATGCATTTATTCATTTTCATAAATTTTTTAAAAAATTTCAAACCAAAATAATTTTAGGGATTTTGATGATTTTGATTGTTTTAATCCAAATTGTTGGATGGGTTTTTGTTCATGCATCATTTAAACATGATCCACGTGCTTTAATTTCAAAAATTTCATGATTTCTACAAAATTTTGAAATTAGGGATTATGTGTTCTTGAGAAATTGAGGATTTTGTTCAATTGGGTGAAATTGAGTAAAATTGGCTGGTGATATTGTTTAATTGAGTTATTATAACATGTTTTATACATGTTGTGTTGTTCAATTGATCAATATATGGATTTTTGGGAAATTATGGTTTCAAAATTGGGGATTTTGCTAAATTTCTAATTTTCTTGATCAATTTTCAAAACTGAGATGAAATTGAACTGTTTTTGTGCATCAGATCATGCATCATATGTGTCTTTGCATCATGTATCATATAATTTTTTAAAAGTCCTTTTATATTGTGTTCTAACTCTATCTGATGCAGTCTGCCCTTGGTTTTTGTTTCTGTTGTTGGTTTTTCCTTTTCTTTAATCTTAGACATGGCTCCTAAGGTTGTTAGAAAATTAAAAACCAAAGCCAATAGGAACTCAGCATCCTCTTCTACTCCTGCTCTAGTTGATAAGGTTAGGTTTCCTACAGCCAAAACTAGGCAAATCTTTGAGAATTTGACTAAGTATAGGTCTATTTGGGGGGAAAGACAGGTAGTTGTAGATGAGTTAGATCCTTCCATTCGTAGAAGTCTAGTGTCTAGGAACTGGGTTTCTTTGTGTGATGTTTCTCATTCCCCTCCTGCTGCATTGATTAGAGAATTCTACTCGAATCTCTTTGTATACTTTGTGGATTTAGGTGGTCATTACTTGACTACTTGGATTAAGGGTAATGAGTTTAAGATCACTAAATGTATAGCCTCTAAAGCTCTAGGTGTACCTCTAGTTTGTAGACCTACTTTCCCATACACTGAGTCTCCTCCTATAGATGATGTGATGTCTTTGCTTTATGGAAGATCAGTCACTTGGGGATCTAAACCAAGAGTAAACTCAAGTGAGTTGATTGAGCTTAAGTATCTTTTCTTTAAGATAACTTGTCATAATATCTTTCCTATCTGTCACATTCGCACCATCCCTTTGGACAAATGTGCTTTTGTCTATACTCTTATCATAGATGGGTCCATGTGTTTTCCTTCCCTCTTTATTCAGACCATTGTTAAGGTGTATAGGAGTAAATCCAATGTACATAATTTGTTCTTTCCTATATTTATCTATAGGGTTTTACTCTTTCTAGGGTTAGCTGATTTTCCTTCCTTTGAGCTAGTACATATTATTGCCCCTATAAGAGCCACATTTCTTAGACAGCGACAGGCTCAGATGAAGAGTGCTAAATCAAGTGTAAGGTTGAATTTAATCAACCATCTTGTTGGCTTTATTCCGTGCCAAATTTACTTGTATTTCAGCAATTAGTAACCCTATATTTAGGTGGGATTATTGTAAGGGTAGTGAGTGAGATAGTGTGAAGAAATGCTCAAGAATGTGCAATAAAAACAGAGACTCGTGACTGGATCTTGCGGGTGACTCGCGGCTGCAAGCCGCCAGAAGCTGCACACATGCCAAGCATGCCAGAAGTTGAAGCGTCATGCTAGTTGGAGCACTACAGGACAAAATAGGACAACTGACTGTTCAGTTATCTCGCGGCTGGATCTCGCGACTCAGTCGAGCTGCAAGGCCAAGCTGCGAGCCAGCCCTGTTTTGAAAAACCTGACTCTTCACATTCCATTCTCACCCTAGAATAAATACGTCTTATACCCACGAAAGAAAAAGAGCTTTCAGAGAGAATTTTAAGAGAGAAACCCTAGAGAAAAACAAGATTGATTCATCTACAATCTTTACATAAGAGACTCTTCAAATTCCTCTACTCTCTTCCTCTCCATTGTTAAATTTTTGAGAGGCTTTTTACCAAAACGTTTTCTTACCATTTCCATTACCGTGAGAAGGCTGTTTGGTGTTCTGGGAAGCAGCTAGGAAGGAACCAATTTCACATTGGTTGAAGCTATGGTCAAGTAGCGGAATCCAGGAAGCTAGAAAAGAAATAGATTTGACGCAACCTCGTTGAAGCAAGAAGCTTAGAGGGCTTAAGTACATTGGGTAGATTAAGCTTGGAGGCTCTATTGCTGTTCATGTATCCCAACTACATTTTCTAGTAGATTATTTACCGCTTGGAGGGTGGCAGAGAGGTTTTACGTTGTGGGCTTCGGTTTCCTCTTCGATAACACAGCGTTGTGTTGTCCTTGTATTTGCATCTCTCTTCCCTTAATCTTTGCCTTTTATTTTCTGCTGTGGATGTGATTTTAATTGGCTTAGATTGTTTACCAATTCTGATTATAGCTTGTGTTCATTTTTCGCACACTTATTGTTTGTCATAAAGCTTGAATTGGTATTTTTGTTATTGGGGGTCTAAACGTTCAAGGGTGTTTTATACACTATTTGAACTTTCATCAAGCAGTGGGACTTCAAAGAGACCAAGAGGGGAAGCTTCTACGGCTGCTCTTGCCTCTAGTGATCAACTTGCTGCTGAGGAGATTCTTGTGGATCCTATTGCTGCTGTGGATCCTATTGCTGGTGATGATACTGCTAATCCTACAGTTGCTCCTCCTCTCTCACTCCATGCCATGATAGAGATATTTATGACCACTCAGGTAGCTCATGGACAGCTCATTGATGAGCTACTTACCGAGGTTGCTGCCCTAAGAGTAGATTTTGCTTAGTATAGGAGTGCATTTCCACCTCCTTCACCCTCCAATCCTTGATGGTTGCCTTTGGCAATACATAACAAAAAGGGGGAGTAGGTTTAGGATATTGCTCTTGTACTTAGGGGGAGAGTAGAGAGAGTTCTTGTATTCAGGGGGAGTAGTTTAGTTAATGATGAGAGTTTTTGTTGTATATTCTCATTTTCATTTTTGATGTGTATTCTCTTTTATTGTTCTTGTTTCACAAACATTGTTGGTTTATTGACTATGATAATTTATTTGATGTTTATTCATTTTGAAAGTTCAAATATGTGTAAAAATACCCTTGAACGTTTAGACCCCCAATTAACAAATTACCAATTCAAGCTTTAAATCAAACAATTAATGTGCGGAACATGAACTAAAGCATAATACAGAATTGGTAAACAATCTAAGCCAATTAAAATCACATCCACAGCAGAAAATAAAAGGCAAAGATAAAGGGAAGGAAGATGCAAACACAAGGACAACACGCGATGTGTTATCGAAGAGGAAACCGAAGCCCTCGGCGTAAAACCTCTCCGCCGCCCTCCAAGCGGTCAATAATCCACTAGAAAATGTAGTTGGGATACATGAACAGCAATAGACCCTCCAAGCCTAATCTACCCGATGTACCTAAGCCCTCTAAGCTTCTTGCTCCAACGAGGTTGCGCCGAACCTATTTCTTTTCTAGCTTCCCGGATTCCGCTACTAGACCATAGCATCAACCAATGAATATTGGTTCCTTCCTAACTGCTTCCCAAAACACCAAACAACCCTCTCACAGTAATGGATATGGTGAGAACAAGGTTTTGGTAAAAAGGCCTCTCAAGGATTTGGCAATGGAGAGGAAGAGAGATGAGGAATTTGAAGAGACTCTAATGTAAAGATTGTAGATGGTTCAATCTTGTTTTGCTCTAGGGTTTCTCTCTCAAAATTCTCTCTGGAAGCTCTCTCACAATCGTGGGTAAAAGGGGTATTTATATTGGAGTGGGAGAGGAATGTGAAACGTCAGGTTTTACAAAACAGGGGTGGCTCGCGGCTTGACTAAGTCGCGAGATCCAGTCGCGAGATAACCGTATGGCCAGTTGTCCTGTTTTGTCCTGTAGTGCTCCAGCTTGCATGACTGTTCACCTTCAAGCATGCTTGGCACGTGTGCTGCGTCTGGCGGCTTGCAGCCGCGAGTCACCCGCGAGTCCCAGCCGCAAGTCTCTGTTTTCTTGCACACTCTTGAGCAATCTTCACTCTATCTCACTCACTACCCTTACATCAAACCCACCTAAATACAGGGTTACTAAATGCTGAATTACAAGCAAATTTGGCACGGAATAAAGCCAATTAGATGGTTGAATAAATTCAACCTTACACATTTGATATTCTATCTATCTTTTATGTTTTGTGAAGTTAAGTTAAGTTTTTAAATTTTAGATTTATACCATAATTTCCACACTTGCATTTATGGTTTGTTTTGAGTGTTTCGAGAATTCACAAGTTAATTCTTTCTCATCTGCTATCTATTCTAGCAACTAATAGTTAGTGGATTGTGATGGAATTGTATTTGGGCAACACTATGTAAGTTGGACTAATTATTGAGTTGAGCAATTCATATATATATGTGTGTGTGTGTGTGTGTGTGTGTGTGTGTGTGTTTTATCACGGATTGTCAAGTGGGGAGATTGTTAGGTTTTAAAGATTTAGGAATAAATGTTTAGAGTTTCAATTTGTATGTGTTGGCAAACTGAGAACAAAAACATGTCTAGGATAGGTGTTAGACATTGCTCAAAGTTGTTCATGTCAAGACTCAAGAATGTGCAAGCTGCAGGAAAAAGAATTAACTTTCTTTGAAGCTTGACCAATCGAATGATGAAGCTTGACTGATCAAAAATCGTAGAAAATAATTTCGGCAGATTTTTAAACAGGCCTAAGCCCATGAAAACATTTAGGGTTTTAGTTTAACACTCCTATGTATAAAAGGAAAACTCTAGCTACGTTTTTGTTAGAACATATGTGATTCAATGTTAGGAACATATGTCACAATTTTATATAATTGGCTAATTCTTTGACAAAACGCACTTTACTTGTAATTGGGTAGATCTAAGATGTGTTTAATGCTTCAAGAAACAAGCTTTCAAGTTCAGGTATTAAAGTCATGCAAGTCTGTCCAAAAATCAAGTGAAGAAGTGTTGCTCATTAAATCTCGACAGCTAGTATCTATCAAGATTTAAGAGAGCTGTTTCAGCCCGAGGCTTGACAGTTGCTTGACAGATAAGGTATCTATCGAGATTTATGAAGTTCAGTTTTTCAGGGCTAATTTTCATCCAATCCATGAATGTATGTTTTGGCTTTCTTTTCTCATAATCCTAAACATATATAAGGATTATTTTAAGGGCCGTCAAGGGTGATACAAGTTGTATAAGTGTGAAGCAAAGTTTTGTTCATGCAAATTGTGACCGGAGATAAAATTTGCCCTAATTCATATTTCTCTTGAAGAAGCTATAGTGTTTGTACATTTTAGGGTTTTGTGACCAAGGAGCTTCTTGATTTTCATCGTGTGATAAACTAAAGAACTTTACAGCCAACATCATTCTCAAGTTGGTGATTAAGTCGAGTACTGGGATCCGCGCAATTGGTTAGTCACGTACTGGGAGCTGTGCATTGAAAATGAAAGATTGTCACTACAGAACAAGTCCAAAGTGTGATAAGTGTGATAGTTTAAGGTGATAGTATTTAGTCAGGTAGTTTAGGGTGCAAAGTGTAATCTAGTGCATAGTTTAGGGTGATAAAGCATAATTTCCCCACTTTTCCATTTCAACGTTTGCAAAATGTATTTCAATATAAACATAGTTGGGTCCTTCACATTATAAAGGATAGATATTGTGCAAGTCACTCAAACCATGGAAAATCAATGTTATTAATTTCATGTACTTGGTTTTGTGATTGGAAAAAATAAAATAAAAAATAGTTCTGTGTTTTTGTTTATACTATATTTTATTTCTATAATTATATTACAATTTTGAATTCTGGTTTTGTCTATTGTTATAATCTTTTCTTTAGGTATCTCTCACTTACTATTTATATATTTCATGATTTATTATAGGAAAATGAAAATATAGTGATTTATACCTATATTTTTTTTTTGGTGAAATATTGGGTAAAAGAGACGAGTTATTTTTTTATAAAAACGATTCATTTTATTAATTACTTGAAAAAAAATTGTTGTTGTTGAAATACAAGTTATATTTAATAGTAATATTATCATTTTGTCTTGGGGGAATAGTAATTATTTTGAAGTATGAATTTAAATTTTAATAAGGTAATGAAGACATTTACCTAATGAATAAATTTTTTTTTTTTGAGAAGAGAATAATATTTATTTAGCTGATGAAAGGCATTATTATTTTTCTTTTTGGAGGGGGGGTGGGGGGGGGGGGGGGGGGGGAACGGATTACAAGCTAAATTCTATTCATAGACTTCTTGATCTAATGGGTTATATAGGAAAAAAACAAAAGCCAATAAACTGCACAACAAAAGCATTTGCTACAACACAAAAATTTAAAGGAGAGGCAATGCAATATATATAAAAGAGCATGGACGACATGTTGCAATTCAAATGAAGCTTTGAAAATCAAAATTTCATGCTGCCGATGATATTATTATTAACGTAGACCACATAATTGAAATCGAGTACAACAATAAAGCTCTTATTTAGATGAAAAATCATCTAATTTAAATGAATCTACCAAAAACATTAGGCACTTTGAGAAACCTCCTTAAGAACAATTGATTTGGGAAGAAAGTGGCTGGAACGAAAATGAAGTGTCCCAAGCATAGGTGAAGCTAACTGAAGAAGATGGTTGAACTGGCACACCATTGTTAACAAGGCATTCATTGCCGGACTGAGACAAGACCGAAGGGTCAACCGGTTTCACAGTTTGAAACCCATTGCAGGACAATTTCAAATCTGATTGGGAACAAGGGCAGCCATTGTTGATTGTCACACTCCACACTGGCTTTTGTTGCACTACTTCTCCAGTTTTAGATTGTTTGATGGTTACTTGGCTTAGGGTGCATTGACAATTTCCTACAATTAAATAAACATAAACAAATTAGAAATACTAAATCAACTTCAAAAGAATGAACAACATATATAAACATGAACACTGAAACTGACAATAGTCCTGACTCTAAAGCTTCGTTTGAGAGTTCATAAGGGAATGGAATGAAATGAAATTGAATGTATTTAAGTAGGAGAAATGAATGAAAAAAAAAAAAAAATAGAATGGAAATGAATGAAATTAAGTAACCTTGATTGGATGTTTTAATATAAAGGAATGAAAATGAATGGAATTTAAGTAATTTTATTTGGGAATAACATAGAATGAATGTAATGGAATCATTTTATGACAATATTATTATTATACCATTATTTTAAAATAAAGGGTTGAACATATAAGGGTATTTTGGGAGTTTTAGTAAAAAAATTCATTAAATCTAATTTCATTCTCTCCCATTTCTCCCAATTTCGAGGGAAATGAAAATTTGAGGTTTTAAGGGAATAGAGAGGAATGAGTGTTCTCTCTTACCCATTTTATTCCCTCCCACTTAAACTCCTAAATAAGAGAATTGATTTTTCATTCCCTTCATTAAAATTTCCAAACAAGAAAAGAGATTCTAAAATTATTCTTTTCATTCCATTCTATTCTCTCCTCCCAAACGAGAATTAAAGATATCAAAATTAATAAAATAAACATAATAAAAATCTTTAAAAACATATCTAAAAGACGTGTATATTATATATGGTAGAAAGATTGCGATGCATTAGATAATTTAGATAGCATGACCAATTCTTGCATCCAAAAACATTCAAAATACAAGAATCGTTCATATGCCTTCATATTATAAAACAAAATGTTCCTTTTCATATAATATCATCTTTTTGTTTAAACGAAAGAAATGCCTTTCATGATTGTATGCATTGATAGAATCCTTTACCTTTGCCAGCGAGATTGAGTACGAAAAGTACACAAAGAAATTTGATGAAAGTAGCCATTGCTAAAACTTTTCTGATGAAATTAGTTTCTCTGCTTTTTTCTGAATGTAATATATTACAGGACCTTGTCTAATATATAGTGATTTTTGAATCGGACAAATTAATTGCCTTGATCTTTTACTTTAAAAGCTATATATTTTCCTATTTAGAAAGACCATTAGAATTAAGATTATGAATCAAAACTAGCATTAAATGTTAAGCAAATAGGGTAAATTCTTGGTGATTATGCTATGGGGGTTGACTTTTTAAAAATCTCTCATTCATCTTATATTTTTGGTAAAAGAAATTATCTTTAGATATAAATTTAAATGATAGCCCCCCTAGATTTTTACTAAAAACATGTAAATCATTTATTTAGATAATTAATGCTTCATTTTTGTTTCCTCTAATCGCTCTTATAATATTAATAACTCAATAATTCAAAATGTATTTAATGTATTTGATAAAAATGGAAATTTTTTATATATTATTAATACTCTATTTTTTTCCTCTAATAATCAATCTTATACCATGATAATATATCTTAGAAATATATAAGTAATTTTTTTTAATAAAAACGTTTTTTTTTTAATTTTAATTAAAAAAATTAGAGATATGAAATTTTATCCTTTTAGAAGAAATAATAAATGTTGATCTCATGGTAATTAGGTGTTAAAAATCTTTTAGTATTTATTAATGTTATATATATAAAATTTGATATATGTATGAAAATTGCATCTGTTAAAAAGGTTATTTTTTGGATTTTTTTAAATATATTTAGCTTGGCCCCCTGAACAAATTTTCTAGCTCTACCATTAATCATATTTGATCTCATATATTTGTGGACTTCTCATAGAGTCATAGTTATGACAAATCCGTGATTTAGGATTATGAATTAAAGCGACTTCACCAAAAAAAAAAAAAAAAAAGCTTAAGAATTATAACTAAAAACTATACTGCACACTGCTAGTCTAGTTTCTTGAGAAGTGTTACGTCTATAATATTTTCACTACATTTTCACAACAAATCATAGATATTAAAAGTTATTGGTCATAATTAGAGACTTGCTACTAAAATAACTGTTTGTCCACCAATAATAATCCGTAACAATATGATATTATGATTTTTTATTAAAATATTGTGGACATAACATTTTTCTTATACTTTTACAATTGTCTAATTTATAAGAGAAACACTATGTCCACAACATTTTCGCAATACTTTCGTAACAAATCTTAAGTGACAGGTTATTGGTTGTTACATATGGGCAATAAAGTAATTTAAATTGTGGATCAAATTAAAACAAATAACAACTTACCACTTATAATTTGTTGTGAAAATGTTGTAAAAATACTATCAATGTAGCATTTCTCAATTTATAACGATTTTTTAATCAAATGAAATAATTGCCTTTATAGCAGAAATAAGTCAAAAGAAATAATTTCCGTGATCATATATATATATATATATATATATATTTTTTTTTTTTTTTCTCTTTTGAAAGACCCTTCACCTATTTAGAAAGACCTTTGAAATTTGATACCATAGAATCCCATTTTTTTTTTTCCTGGGATCACTTCAAAGAGCTCGAGTCAATGCCAGTTATTAGTTGAATGCACCATGCAAAATTTATAGCTGAGCTGGTTGCCTCTTTCACTCTCTCCCTTGCAGTTTTGAGATGGCAACATGACCAACATCAAGCACCTCATGCTATTCGAGGCCCTTTATGAGTATCCTGATAAACTTATATGGAACATTTTTACACGTGTGGCCTCACCCCTGAGCTTGAAAGTCTTAGTCATGGCATTGAAATTTTCATCTAGGAGTATTATGTTCTGAAATCCAATAAAGCCATCACTGAAAAATTATGTTGAATGATGTAAAGAAAGCCCTTAATAATGTTGAATGAATCCTCTTGTGAGTTTCCATTCTCACCAGTATACCAAATTTTGTTCAGCTTAAATATATTACAGAGCAAATTTTCAGACTTTTCATGTTGAAGGGTCCTTACAATTCAGGGACGGAACCACATATAGGTCCAAAGGGGCGCGGGCCCCTCTGACATTAAAAAAGATATATGTATATAGTTATATATTACTCCTTAATTCAATTTGGGTCCAAGAAAACATAACTTCGGCTCCCTCCGAAATGAAAATCAAGACCCAGCTTAAACAATAACATCACCCAGCCCAAACAATCACATTCATCAGCCCAAAAGATATATAGAATTAAAATCTATTGACAAAAAAACCCTTTTACCTAAAATCATCAACCCAACAACAATCATCAACAATTTTAATAACCCAGCCCAAACAACAAGCAATCATCAGACATTTTACCTGAAATTTGACAGAATAATTTCGGTTTGATAGAGAGAGAGAGAGTTGCCGTCTATTTCAAGCTGCCATCATTAAAAAAATAAAAAAGAATAAAAAGAAAAACCAACCCCACTACAACACCAATAAGCGATAAATTTTATCTACTTATAATAAATAAATATTGGGTTTCTATTGAATTTGAATGTTATAATTTTCTTGTGAAGCCATCTATTTTCTATGGCTTGAAGATGAATAAGAAAACATGCTGAAAAGTATTGTTATTGGGATAAGTTTTGCATTGGAAGTATGAATTCCCTCAAAATAGTACATTTCATCATCAAACTTGAAGGCCTTGTTTTTCCTCGAAGCAATTAACAAAAACAAAAATCTGTGCTCATAACAATTGATATCAGAGCCCGTGTTATGGACAATTCACGCATTAAGCATGTAGGAGCTAAGCCTGGTGATTTTGGTTTATGGCAACAATGCATGCTTAAAAAGGTGCAAGAGATATTCGCTGTATTGAATACTCACCTTGATCAATTTGCGGATAGTGTAAGTAATATTCAAGTTGAAGATTTTTTTTGAGAAAAAAAGTTGAAGATTTATGTGGCTGAAACAAATCAAGATGTAATCAACTTGCTTGCAGGTAGCCAAAGTTGTGATCGAGTTGAAGATTTGCACAATCTAAAAGAATCAGGGTATCTTAATGGCCAAACTAGTAAAAACCAAGTAGTTCATTCAACATAATCAACTCGAAGCTAGCTTAGTTTGATTTGCTCCACTTTAATGGTGATAAAAAAAATCCTACTGATGTAATTTTTCAGATGGAAAAATTATTGAATTTCAAATATATTAGAGAAAAGGAAATACTTTCTTTAGCTTGTTATCATTTTGGAGGAGAAACATAAATTTGTCAATAAAAAGAAGACAAACTTGAAGATTGTTAAGAGAGAGAGAGAGAGAGAGAGAGAGAGAGCCCCTTCCAAAAGTTACCCATGAGGACAAGGGTATAATTGAAGAGGGAATGTCATTAAGCTTTCTTACCATTTAAAATGGTATTTTTGTTATTAGGAATTAGGTAAATAGATAATGATTAGATAAAGGGCCATTCTCTTGTACCTCCTTTTCTTTTGGGGGGGTCTAGTACCCACTTGAATTTCAGCCATTAAATTTACTCGTTTTAATCATAGCCGTTTGTATAATTTGAATAGAATATTAGTTACCGGTCAGTCGGGTTAACATATAAAACCAAAAATAGAAAAAACATACGGTTCTTCTTCTCTCTCGCATTGCATCTGATATGAAGTAGGTTCTTCTCTTTCACCGTCTCTTCTTTCCAACCTTCATCGCTAATGTTCTTGGGTAAATCACCAAATCTATTTGTTGGCATCCTATTTGGATCCCTTTGATTTGGATTTGAGGGGCCCAAATCCAAATCCTTTCCATCCAGGATTTGAGGCATCCAAATCCCTTGATTTCAAATCCTCTCATGTTTTCTTCAAAGAAACGCTCTCTTCTATGTTCTTCTTCAAGCTGAAAATGAAGTAACCATTGATCCCAGTGCTCAGGTTTGTCTCTCTCGACTCATCTTGTCCTCTTAAACGTCTTTATTTGTCTCTTCCACCAATTGTAAATCTGAATCACAAAATATTGATAGGATTGTCTAGGTTTATTTGTGCCTCCGTGGGTTCCATTTGATTTGTTTATGATTTTTTTGTGGGTTTTGTTTGATTTGGTTCTTATTTTTTGTGGGCTTGTATCTACTTGTAAGGATTGGAACTGGGTTTTACTACATGCTACCAAAACAAAGTATACCAATTGTTGTGTCCTTTCTACTATTTTGATAATTTCCTAATATCTAAAATGGAAGAACACCCCAATAAATCTATATTTAATTTTTTTATTGATAATTTGATAGTCACAATAGCACAGGACGTAACTAGAATATTCATGTATGTGATAAGTGATTGTCCCTAACGCAATAGTAGAGCAAGGAGGAGATTGTCCCTAGCTCTGATTTTCAACCTCTTCCTCCCACCCCCACCTTCCAATTTTGATCCCTTTGCCACACCTTGGAGTTCCACTCCAATTTGATTAACAATATCAATATTTACAAAATTTATTCAACTAATAATAAATTATAATTAGCAAAATCTGAATAAATATTGAAAAAAAAAATCTTCAATTCTTTTGTTTTTATGACTATGTTTCTGTGCATAAGTACGAGTTACAATCTAGTTTTCGGTTATTGGAAAGTCCAAAATGACATCATTTTTTGGGACTACAGGAACCAAAATTGGTAGCATCCTTTTGGACTCGTAATTATTAATATAAGAACCTTTCAAAAAAAAAATTAAAAAAAAAAACTAATAAGAATCGAAAATGGCTTTTTTTTTTTGTAATAAAAAATAAAATGGCATGTTTTTTTTTTTTGTCTCATTAACCACACCCCCTACGTGGACAAGTAGGCCACATCACAGTCTAATTTGGGTATTATATGTAGCTTGACTACACAACAATTTGTTGCTCTCCTCATTTACTTAAACGATTTTCATAGTGCCATATATTTACAAAAAAATTCATATTTTAACAATGCTTAGGAGGGGAGGGTGGCAATCCTTACGCGCCGAGGGCAACACGGATGGAGATTGGCATTATCGCACTTAGTAGTGGGAATTAGGGATACTCAAACCCAAGATCTAAGTCTTATTGGCCCAACGCAGTTTTCCTTCCCATACATTGCTACTTAAGACCCCAGCCAAAAAAAATAAATAAATAAATAAAAACACTCACACACTTGCTGCAACACAAAAAATGAAAGGAGAGACATAAATGCTATGAAGGAACATGGCCGTGGTAAAATTCAGTGCTGTCCAACGATATATATTATATATTGATCACATAATTAAAATCCCATACAAATAAAATTCAAGCTCTTATTGCTTTCAAAAAAAATTCAAGCTCTTATTTTGACGATGACTAGAAATCATGTAAAGTGAATCTACCAAGAACATCATAAGCTCTTAAGAGATAGTTTTCACCTAATCAAAGCTTTTCATAAATTTATCTCATTTTACCTTCTAACTAAGTTAAGATTTTAATGACTTATTTAATTTTTTTATTTCTAGTCCTCAATAAATAAGAGAACTCTTTCATTTAGCCTAATATGAATACTGTCTCATTTGCTTTTAATTGCCATCATATCTCACTCTTTAGTTTTTTACCAAAGCAAAGTTGTAAATGAATGTATATCCATTTAACCTTCTGTATGCGTTTGGCTCCAAATTAAAAAACCAGTTTATTTTATCATTCAACTTATTGTTACTATTATTCATAAGTCTCACTGCACTTTTGGTACTATTCATGGGTCTCACAGTACTATTTCATCTAACTTTTACCTTTATCTACAATACTTTTAACAAAAAAAAAAAAATTCAATTTCAGCAAAATAAGCGAATCCCAAATAGACAATCTATCTAAGCAAAGATTTTAATAATTTCTTTAATTTTTATTATTTATTTATATTCCACAATAAATAGTTTTATTTACTTATCATTCAAATTTTAATAAAATTTATTGGAACCACTTACCATTATATAGGAAAAGGAAAAAATAGCTACTTTATACCTCCATACATACATACATACATACATATATATATATATATATATATATATATATATATATATATATATATATATACAGAGAGAGAGAGAGAGAGTTAGGTTCAAAATATACATAGTGTAACTCTAAATAATGTTACATCATCCAATATTTTTTAATTAGATGTGAATTTTGATAAATCCAACACTGGATTACATCATCTTTGTATATTTTCTATACTTAAAAAATATAAAAATGATCAAAGATCAATAGTTATGTCATCAATTAATTGTTTAAATTTATGTTTTTGTAGCTTAAAATAATACAAAGAATATGAGTTTATAGATCGAATAGTAAATTGCATTTGATTGGTTTGAAAATTGCTATGCATGTTAAGAACATATAGAACATTTAATTCAATGGTTGAATTTTCAAAATATGAATTTAATAACAAGTTATTGAATAGTGTAATATTACTTAGAGTTTACGCTAGGTGTAACTTGAAATCAACCCATTTATATATATATATATATATATATATATATATATACATATTTTTTTTGTTAGTATTGTATTTTGAACCTATTTGACATATTGGGTAAAAGAGACGAGTTAATTATTTTTTTTTTTATGGAAAATATTCATTTAATTTGTTGAAAAAAGTATTGCATTAAAATTCAAGTGATATTAAAATCGCAAAAGCATTTGCTACAACACAAAAATTTAAAGGAGAGGCAATGCTATATAAAAGAGCATGGACGACATGCTGCAATTCAAATGAATGTTTGAAAATCAAAATTTTTATGCTGCCCATGATATTATTATTAACATAGACCACATAATTGAAATCGAGTACAACAATAAAGCTCTTATTTAGATGAAAAATCATCTAATTTAAATGAATCTACCAAAAACATCAGGCACTTTGGGAAACTTCCTTAAGAACAATTGATTACACCATGTGCAATTTGAAATCAAAAATTTAAAGGAGAGGCAATGCTATATAAATGAGCATGGACGACATGCTGCAATTCAGATGAAGGTTTGAAAATCAAAATTTTATGCTGCCCATGATATTATTATTAACGTAGACAACATAATGAGTACAACAATAAAGCTCTTATTTAGATGAAAAATCATCTAATTTAAATGTGTCTACCAAAAACATCAGGCACTTTGGGAAACCTCCTTAAGAACAATTGATTTGGGAAGAAAGTGGCTGGAATGAAAATGAAGTGTCCCAAGCATAGGTGAAGCTAAGTGAAGAAGATGGTGCAACTGGGACACCATTGTTAACTAGACATTCGTTGCCTGACTTAGACAATACCGAAGGGTCAACAGGTTTCACTGTCTGAAAACCATTGCAGGACAATTTCAAATCTGATTGGGAACATAGGCAGCCATTGTTGATTGTCACACTCCACACTGGCTTTTGTTGCACTACTTCTCCAGTTTTAGATTGTTTGATGGTTACTTGGCTTAGGGTGCATTGACAATTTCCTACAATTAAAGAAACATAAACAAATTAGAAATACTAAATCTTTTTTTTTTTTTGAGAAAATTAGAAATACTAAATCAAATTCAAAAGCATGAATAACAAGAACATGGACATTAATAAAATAAACATAATAAAATTTTTTAAAAACATATCTAGAAGACGTGAATATTATATATGGTAGTAAGATTGCGATGCATTGGATGGCATGGCCTATCCTTACATCCAAAAACATTCAAAATACAAGAATCGTTCATATGCCTTCATATTATAAAACAAAATGTTCCTTTTCATATAATATCATCTTTTTGTTTAACAAAAGAAATGCCTTTCAGGATTGTATGCATTGATAGAATCCTTTACCTTTGCCAACGAAACTGAGGACGAAAAGTACACAAAGAAATTTGATGAAAGTAGCCATTACTACAAACTTTTTTGATGAAATTAGTTTCTCTACTTTTTTCTGAATGTAATGTTACAGGACCTTGTCTAATTTATAGTGATTTTTGAATGAAACAAATTAATTGCCTTGATCTTTTACTTTAGAAGCTATATACTTTCCTATTTAGAAAGACCATTAGAATTGAGATTATGAATCAAAACTAGCATTAAATGTTAAGCAAATATGGTTACTTCTTGGTGATTATGCTATGGGAGCTTGACTTTTCAAAAATCTCTCATTCCTCTTATATTTTTGGTAAAAAAAAAATATCTTTAGATATAAATTTAAATGATAGACCCCTAGATTTTTACTAAAAACATGTAACTCATTTATTTGGATAATCAATGCTTCATTTTTGTTTCCTCTAATTTCTCTTGCAATATTAATAACTCGTCAATTCAAAATGTATTTGATAAAAATGGAAAATTTTGTATATTATTAATACACTATTTTTTTTCCTCTAATAATTAATCTTATACCATGATAATATATCTTAGAAATATATAAGTAATTTTTTTTTAATAAAAACTTTATTTTTTTAATTTTTAATTTAAAAATTAGAGATCTGAAATTTTATCCTTTTAGAAGAAATATTAAATGTTGATCTCATGCTAATTCGGAGTTAAAAATCTTTTAGTATTTATTAATATTATATATATAATTTGATATATGTAAGAAAATTGCATTTGTTAAAAGGTTATTTTTTGGATTTATTTTTAATATATTTAGCTTGGCCCCTGAACAAATTTTCTAGCTCTGCCACTAATCATATTTGATCTCATATATTTGTGATCTTCTCATAGAGTCATAGTTATGACAAATCCGTGACTTGGGATTATAAATTAAAGCAACTTCACAAAAAAAAAAAAAAAATTAAGAAGTAAAGCTAAAAACTATAGCGCACGCAACTAGTCTAGTTTCTTGAGAAGTGTTACATTCACAATATTTTTACTATATTTTCACAACAAATCATAGGTATTAAGTTGTTATTGGTCATAATTAGAGACCTACTACTAAAATTACTATTTGTCCACCAATAACAATCCGTAACAATATGTTACTTATAATTTCTGGTAAAAATATTGTGGACATAACATTTTTTTTAATACTTTTACAATTGTCTAATTTATAAGAGAAATACTATGACCAGAACATTTTCACAATACTTTCATAACAAAATCCTAAGTGGCAGGTTATTAGTTGTTACGTATGGGTAAAAAAGTAATTTAAATTGTGGAATCAAATTAAAACAAATAATAACTTACCACTTATAATTTGTTGTAAATGTGTTATAAAACTACTGTGAACATAACATTTCTCAATTTATAATGATTTTTTAATCAAATGAAATAGTTGCTTTTTTTTTTTTTTTTTTTTTGAGGAAGATGAAATAATTGCCTTGATAGCAGAAATAAGTCAAAGGAAATAATTGCCGTGATCATTTTTTTTTTCTTTTGAAAGACCTTTCACCTATTTAGAAAGACCTTTGAAATTTGATTCCATAGAATCCCGTATTTTTTTTTTTTTTTTCCTGGGATCACTTCAAATAGCTCGAGTCAATGCCAGTTATTAGTTCAATGCACCAAGCAAAATTTGTATTCGAGGCCCTTTTTGAGTATCCTGGTAAACTTATATGGAACATTTTCACACGTGTGTCCGTCACCCCTGACCCTAAGCTTGACAAAAAAAAACCCTTTTACCCAAAATCATCAACCCAACAACAATCATCAACAATTTTAATAACCCAGCCCAAACAACAAACAATCATCAGACATTTTACCTACTCATAATTGACAAAATAATTGTCTTAAAAAAATAATTTCGGTTTGAGAGAGAGAGAGAGAGAGAGAGAGAGAGAGAGAGTTGAGAGTTGAGAGTTGAGACTAGTGACTTGGTTGAGTGACTTGAGAGAGAACTGCCGTCTATTTCAAGCTGCCATCATTTAAAATGTAAAAAAAAAAAAAAAAAAAAAAAAAAAAAAAAAAAAAAAAACCACTATGACGCCAATAAGCAATAAATTTTATCTACTCATAATAAATAAAGATTGGGTTTCTATCGAATTTGAATGTTATAATTTTCTTGTGAAGCCATCTATTTTCTATGGCTTGATGATGAATAAGAAAACATGCTGAAAAATATTGTTATTGGGAGAAGTTTTGCATTGGAAGTATGAATTCCCTCAAAATAGTACATTTCATAATCAAACTTGAAGGCCTTGTTTTCCTTGAAGCAGTTAACAAAAAGAAAAATCATGGCTCATAACAATTTCAAATATATTTGAGAAAAGGAAATACTTTCTTTAGCATGTTATCATTTTGGAGGAGAAACATAAGTTAGGGTCCGTTTGGGAGTTTATAAAGGAATGGAATGAAATGACCATTAAAGGAATGGAATGGATTTAGTAGGGAAAGGAATTGAATGGAATGGAATTTAAAAATCTTGTTTGGATGTTATAAAATAAAGGAATGGAAAGGAATGGAATGGAATGGAAAGTAAGTAACAGCGTTTGGAAGTGACATTAGAAGGAATGGAATATTGGAATGGAATCATTTTATAATAACATTACTATTATACCCCTCATTTTAAAGAACATAAAAAATAATCAATGCAAACTTATAATTACTAAAAAACAAGTTATGTATATTTCTATGTGTAAAGCAATTCACGCATCACATATTTATTCTTAACAAAATAAATATTGTCTAACAATGCAAACAAATATCTTTAAAAAAAAAATTTCCGGTAATGAGTCTTGCCAAAACAAAACAAAATAACATAATCTATTCCAAAATTAAGGTTCGTCAAAAAAATCCCACACTTTTTTAATTTTTAGGCCTAGACATCAGTGTCAGTAAGACACATTTGCGCTCATGATCTAGGCAACCAAAGAACATCTCCTTATATGTTGGATTTTCCATCAAAAATATGTAGGCCTCAGTCTTTGATATTGGATCTAAGTCCAATACACCCAAAGCTGCGTGAACTTATGCTCCATATGACTTTGAAAAGCACTTTGCCATAACCTCAGTCGCCCTATCAATTGCCTTTAATACATTATCAAATGACTGGGAAATTACATTCCCGAGTTCATCATCTTTTGCCAGTCATCTTTTCTTGCTTTTAGAAGACATTGCATCTTGTGATGACACTCGAGAACGTGCAACATTAATTTCTGGTGACTTCTGATCATCTTCCACTTCAAAGTTCCCCAAAGAAACTTCATTTTGAGATATCAAATTATCAATCTCATCAATAGTGGTCAATGCAGCATACCTAGCACGTTTCTCCTTTGCAATTTCAGCATGATCACCTTTTGCTCTATCTTTAGCCCAAAGTTGTTCCATCTTAGAGTAGTTGGGTATAGGTGTTGTCATCCACTTCTTGGCTGCAGGTTTAGACTGTTACAAACCAAGACAAATGGTTAAATAACAGATATAATTATGTAACACAAAATTAAACTCACAAAAAATGGTAATTTACCGTTATGAGTGGCTCCCAAACTTCTGGTTCAGCTGTCCTCATATTTAAAGAATCATTCCATCCAAAACCACTCAATCCATCTTTAAATATGTCATAGCATTCATGAAAATTCTTCTTCAGTGTCTTCTGTTGATTTTTCACCTTATCCTTGTTAATCTCCATGTCAAATTTTTCAACCAACTCTTTCACTATATCATCATATGCCTTAGAGGTAAAAGTTCCATTAACTCTACCACCTATGATCACCTGATGTAAAAAAGCATCCACTAAAGCTTCATTCATAACACTACTCCATTGTACTTCTTTGCTTGGATCTCCACCATTCTTCTTTGATATCTTACCCATGCTATAATTAATAGGACAAAAAACACATATAAAATATTGTATAAATATTAATTTTAATTATCAAAAGATAGAGAGCAATATCAAAATGCAAACAAAGAGAAATTTGCATAACATTTAGGTCTAAGTAATTGAAATATAGCATAGTCTTAAACAACATGACAACAATAAACTCAAAAGCTATCACATTTGGACATATTTTTGCCACATGGCTGATGCTATAGAATCTCTTATAATATCTCCTTGCCTAGTATCCTCATCATCTTCTCTTGGAGTAGGGGCCACACGTTTACGATGAGAATGCAAAACCTCTTCATCAACTTCAGCAATAAGACTTTCATCAAGATCGACACCCTTAAATAATTATGAAGTATGCAACATGCTAAAATGATTTCATTTTGAGTGTCAACACAATAATTAGGCTCTGTTGTACTTGCTATGATAGGAAATCTCTTTTTAAGTACACCAAATACTCTTTCAATCGCAGTGCGCAATGACGCATGTTGCAAATTAAAAAATTCTTTAGCATTTTCGGAGGACGAACAGAGTACTCTTTCAAAAGATAACGCACTCCCCTATAAGATGCAATCAGACGACTTCTATTCATGTATCCTGCATCAACAAGATAATATTTACCTAATAAACAATAACAACCATTAATTATATACTACAAATTTTTTAATTATAAAAAATACACCATAATACGTATTTGAATTAAATTTACCTTGTGGGATTTTCAAGTTATCGTTTCTAGTTAAAGTACTCTTTATTATTTTTGAATATGATGCAGTTCCTTCCCACCCTGGTAATACGTATGTGAATTTTAAATCAAATGAGCATGCTGCCAACACATTTTGTGTTGTATAACCCTTCCTACCCCGATATCTTGGTGCATCCTCATTAAACACTTTGACACGAACATGTGTTCCATCAAGTGCCCCAATACAATCATGAGATTTAACATTATCTCTTAAAACATTTACCTTAAAATATATTTGTACTAAACTACTATCAAATATAAATTATATGCATGCTATATTTACCTTAAAATATGGGTTGAACCTACTACTTTGTAGTATTTCAAGTGGCAATTGGGTTCCATCAGGTTGTCGAAGGAATTGATCCTCTAACATAATTATTGATCTTAGCACGTTATGAAAATGGCGACTAATGGTCTCACTGGAATGACAAAAAAAGAAGGACATTGTACGAGTCGTCTGATTATGTGCTAGCATGTGAAGAAACTTGCCAACTTACTCTTCAACCGTGGCATGCTGTGTGTCTTGAAGATCACTATCTCTCCGCAAAATGTCACACAAACCTTGAAAAGCTTGTGGACCCATGCGTATTACATCATAGCATTTTTTACTATTCCTAAGTCAAGACATTAGTTCATCACGAACTTTTTGTCTTTCTATGGTTGATTGTGTAGGGATGTGGGGAACACGTCTTCTTTTTAGTCGTTGCCTTTGATGGATAATGTAAGACAAATAACGGCATGCAGCATGAACCAAAGCTAGTTTCCGCATAAAGTCCGAAAAAATTATGGTCTTAAGTACCTCATCATTCAAATCCATCTAAGTAAAAAAATAGTTATATTATTAGTCCAACTTAGAAAATTATGGGCACATTGTAAGCAGATATACACACATGCATAAATACATTTACATCTTTATTATTTAGTATTGTATCTCAACATTGATAAATAAATACTTAACATTGATAAATAAATATATAAAATATAACATAAATATGGTAATCCTTTAATTTCTTCTTCTTCTTTTTTTTAAGAATGTGATAATCGTAAAACCACCTATTTACAAAACCACATCCTAGTAGACCATGGTTTTAGACAAAACCATTGGTAATCCTTATTTGTAATAGTTGCTTGTGCTTTCTCATATAGTATAAATTGGTCCTAATGTCTAGCATTTTAGCAAGTCAATTGTAAGAGAATAATAGTAAAATAACCATGGCAATTGTAAGGCAATTTCGTTATTAACCATCCCTAGCCATAATTAACCTCTATTAAGCATTGTTACATATATAGTGTCTACTAAAGTATGGTATAAGGCTATATGGTCAAAAAAATCTTATAGATTTTAGATAAATATTGGCTCAAAATGAAAGGGGTTGCTTTAAAAGGGCCCTTTTCAATTTGAAATATGAGTGTGAGTTTTTGTAGTTCATGTTATGCTTTGTTTTGAAGCCGGTAGAACTTGTTTAATTAGTAGAGAGAGAGAGAGAGAGAGAGAGAGAGAGAGAGAGAGAGAGATACTCTGTTAATGGAAGTTTGGTAGTATAATTATTTACTACATGCCACCAGACGTCAAATTATGGAAGTATTCAATAGTGCTTTATATCATAAGGCATCCATGCTTGCTTCTAGAAGGTTATGGTCGCATGCTTTAATAAGCTGCATGTGCCTTTGTCTGCAAGGAAAGTACTAAACTACTATTATTTTAATTAAATACTTTTCATTTTACTTTCTTCTCATTTAAAATTTTTTTTATTCTTGTTTTTTTCTTAACCGCACACTTGTCTGTTGTCTAAACTTGTACACTAGCTTTTGTAGATATTTCCTCTTAACCATACACGTGGTGAAGCCCTGGAGATATTAGTAGCATTGGATGGTTGAATTAAAACTGGAAGTTCAACACACCACTTGCTTAATAGAGGAAGCAGAGATCGTAAATAACAGAGGAAGCAGAGAGGAAACAAAGTAAAAAGCAAATCAGTTGAGTTCTCCGGTAGTTCTCACTTTCAAATTTACAGTAGTTCTACAGCAGTTTTTTAGCAATTCTCACTTTCAAATTTTTAAATACAAGTTCGAATCTTAGCTGTACAGGTAACTCTAACAGCAATTTTTGTTTCTTTTCACTTTCAAGATTTGTAGGTGTATAGAATGCTAGTTTGTTTTGGTTTTTAGGTTACAAAAACACTATATGTATATATATATATATATATATATATATATATATATATATATATATGGTTAAAAGGGATATATATTATAAAACAACTAACTATTTACAAACACGCTTATCGGCCTACAAAAGGACAAACCATTCATATCCGAATACAATACAGGGAGAAGTTCAACAGAGGGAGGTTGATCAAACAAAAACACTATATATCACTCTCATAGCAAACAGTTCATAAAAATTTAAAAAAAAAAAAAAAAAAAAAAGCCTAGCAAACAACCGAAAAGAAAAAGAAAAAGATACACATACTTGGTTTAAGCAATAACCGAAAATTGTAGTAGACAAAAGAAAAAGCAAGACCAGCGGCAGCAGCTTCACGCTACAAAGAATGGACAATAGAATGATAGCTATATTTTTTTACGGCTGAATGAGAAAAAAAGGGCTGATATTGAAGGGGTATTTTAGGGATTTTAACAAAAATTTCATTAAATCTAAATCCATTCCCTCTCATTCCTCCCAATTTTGAGGGGAACAAAAATTTGAGGTTTTGAGGGAAAAGGGAGGAATGAGCATTCCCTCCTAACCATTCCATTCCCTCACACTTAAACTCCCAAACAAGGGAATGGACATTCCATTTCTTCCGTTAAAACTCCCAAACAAGGGGAGGGAAAAATATTCTAAAAATATTCCTTTGATTCCATTCCATTCCATTCCCTCCTCCCAAACGGAGCCTTAGTCAATAAAAAGAAGATAGGCTTGAAGATTGTTGAGAGAGAGAGAGAGAGAGAGAGAGAGAGAGAGAGAGAGAGAGAGAGAGAGAGAGAGAGAGAGAGAGAGACCCTTCCAAAAGTTACCCTTGAGGACAAGGGTATAACTGAGGATCGAATGTCATAAGCTTTTTTACCATTTACAATGGTATTTTTGTTATTAGGAATTAGGTAAATAGATAATGATTAGACAAAGGGTCATTCTCCTGCACCCCCTCTTTTTCATAGGGATTACGGTACCCACGTAAGTCACTAAATCTATTTGTGGGCATCCTATTTGGATCGTTTGGATTTGGATTTGAGGGCCCAAATCCAAATCCTTTGTTTATATATCTTAAAAAGAGATGGATTTGGATTTGATCCAAATCCATCAAGATTTGAGGCATCCAAATCCCTTGATTTCAAATCCTCTCACATTCTTCTTCAAGGAAACACTCTCTTCTACATTCTTCTTCAAGCTGAAATTGAAGCCACCATCGCTCCCAGTACTCAGGTTTGTCTCTCTCGACTCATCTTGTCCTCTTAAACATCTCTATTTGTCTCTTCCATCAATTGTAAATCTGAATCACAAAATATTGATAGGATTGTCTAGGTTTATTTGTGCCTCCGTGGGTTCCATTTGATTTGTTTATGATTTTTTTGTGGGCTTTGTTTGATTTGCTTCTTATTTTTTGTGGGCTTGTATCTGTTGGTAAGGATGGGAATTGGGTTTTGTTACATGCTACCAAAAAAAAGTATACCAATTGTTGTGTCCTTTCTGCTATTTTGACAATTTCCTAATATTTGAAATAGAAGAACACCCCCATAAATTTATATTAAATTTTTTTTGTTAATAATTTGATAGTCACAATAGCACAGGACGTAACAAGAATATTCATGTATGTGATAAGTGATTGTCCCTAAAGCAATAGTATAGCAAGGAGGCAGTGGCGTAGCCACTTGAAGACCAAGTGGGGCTTGGGCCCCCCCAAAATTTTTTGAAAAAATATAATTTTTTTAAAAATATCCTAAATAACTTGAAAATTTTTAAATAACTTTATTATTTTAGCCCCCCATACCTGATATAATATATATATATATATATTTAAGAGAGTCTAAAAATAAACAAAATTTTCATTTAAATAAAATACAATCCATCAATACATATGTCAACAAAATACAATAATTAAACATTCAGAATCTTTAGAATAAACACATAGGTATTTTAACAATTACTTCAACAAAAAAGGAAAAAAAATTATAATTTTCATCCCAACACATTTATGGCTTACTTGTACATAGCAGTAGAAAAATTGAAAAGTCATCAATACTTGATCACTTTAAATCTCTTAAAGAGCATAGGTTATAGTTTTGAAAAAAGATGTTTAACTTTTATGTTTTTTTTTTTTTTTTTTTTTTTTTTTTTTTTTTTTTATGGTTTGCGACTTTGCCCATTTCATAGTTGATTAAAGATATTAAATCATTTTGTCAATCTTGTCTCATGATTGTTTAATTTTAATTAATACACGTTTATTTATAGCACATATTGAGTTATGAAGTATTGTACATTATTATTTTACATTTCATACACAATATATATATATATATATATATATATATATATATTTATATATATATATATGGCCTCCCAAAGATAAATGGCTCCACCACTGCAAGGAGGAGATCGTCCCTAGCTCTGATTTTCAACCTCTTCATCCTTCCCCCACCTTCAATTTTGATCCCTTTGCTACACCTTGGAGTTCCACTCCGATTTGATTAACTATATCAATATTTACAAAATTTATTCAACTAATAATAAATTATAATTAACAAAATCCGAATAAATATTGAAAAAAAAAATCTTCAATTCTTTTATTTTTATGGCTATTGTTCAATGTTTTTGTGCATAATTACGAGTTACAATCTAGTTTTTGGTTATTGGAAAATCCAAAATGACATCATTTTTTGGGACTACAGAACCGAAATTGGTAGCATCCTTTTGGACTCAAAATTATTAATATATGAACCTTTCTATAAATTAAAAAAAAAAAAAAAAAAAAAAAAACTAATAAGAATCACAAATGGATTTTTTGGTAATAAAAAATAAAATGGCATGTTTTTTTGTCACATTAACCACACCCCCTACGGGGAAAAGTAGGCCACATCACAGATTGATTTGGGTACTATATGTAGCTTGACTACGCAACAATTTGTTGCTCTCCTCTTTTACGTAAATGATTTTCACAGTGCCATAAATTTACAAAAGAATTCATATTTTTACAGTGCTTAGGAGAGGAGGGTGGCAATCCTCACGCGCCGAGGGCGCGCAACACAGATGGAGATTAGCATTATTGCGCTCACTAGTGGGGATTAGGGATACTCAAAGCCAAGATCTAAGTCTTGTTGGCCCAATGCACTTTTCCATCCCATACATTGCTACTTAAGATCTCAGCAAAAAACCAAAAAAAAAAAAAAAAAAAAAACACACACACTTCCTGCGACACAAAAAATGAAAGGAGAGACATAAATGCTATGAAGGAACATGGCCATGGTGAAATTCAGTGCTATCCAACGATATATTTTATATATTGATCACATAATTAAAATCCCATACAAATAATATTCAAGCTCTTATTTTGACGATGACTAGAAATCATGTAAAGTGAATTCACCAAGAACAAAAACTCAATGAAAACGAAACCTCCTTAATTAAGAACAATTTGGATGGCCAGAAACTGGGTTGAATGAAAGTGAAGTGTCCCAAGCGTAGGCAAAGGAAGTGTTAGATAAAATCGTACCAGTTTACCACCATTAGCAATGACTTGTAATTGGTTTCCACTTTGAACCATGACCGTAGGGTCAAGAGGTAATGCAGTTTGAAACCCATCGCTGCTCAATACCATACCTGTTAAGGTACATGGGCAGTCAAGATTGATTGTCGCATTCCACACTGTTTTTGATTGAGCAACTGATACACTGCTTAAGAAGCATTTGACAATATCCCGCAATTTAAGAAATATCTGATAAATTAAGAAGCATGAACACAGACATTAACAATAACACCTCATTATTAATTCATATCTTTAGACATTTCTATTTAGTTATTTATTGACAGATTTTAATTTTATTTTAAGTTAACATTAATAATTAACTATCAAAATCTTTAATGAAGACAGACATGTTGGAGTGACTCAAGCTAGCTAGTGTGTAAAATCAAGAGTATATATGCATGGTATAGTAAGAAAGCCATGCATTTCAGGGATATATTGCATGCACTGCAAGAATCTTTTGCCTTCGCTAACAAGACTCAGGAAGAAAAATACACATAAATTTGATGAAAGCTGCCATTGCTAAAATCCTAAAACCAACTAGTCACTAATCCATGCGATGCACGGGAAAACTATTGATTATGAAAAAAAAAATCCAATAATGAATGAAGAATTTAAGCTATTACTTTTTTTTTTTTTAAACAATGAATGAAGAGTTTAAGCTATCACCTATGCAATTTTTTTTGTGCATTTCAGTTAGACTTTAGACAATAATAATATAGTTATTACTTCTATATTTTTGGGCTGAAATTTTTTTTTTTTTTCCTAAATTGAAATAAAGTTATTTGTTTACTTTTTTTTATGTCGGAATTTATTTACTGTTATTATTAAGCTAAAATATTTAAAAATGATTATCTGATTATTTATTTAAAAGAAATATTTTTATAAAATTATGTAATGACAGTTTTGTGAATAAAAAGGCATGTGATGGCATTGTAAATGAAGCACCTTCCTAGAAACTTCCTTTCTAACCCTCCCAAGTGTCATAAATGTCATCTCATTTTTTTTTTTTAACTCTTTTCATTCCTCTTCTCAGACTACTCAAGCGTCTGCAAATCTATAACACTTCTTCATCTCTTCTTCTTCGCTCAACTTTTTTTTTTTTTTTATTTATAAATCGGTTTTCTTTTCTAACGTCCGCACCATCAAATCCAAAAGAAGCTACTCAATGAAAACACATTCTTCATTTAGCTCAAAAATTCATATTCTATTCGGAATGACAAAATTTCATCCGGAACACCGGTACAGGCCAAATTTTGGAACGAAATAGAATAGTGGGGTTACCTACACCAAAACAAAAAATTTCGACTGGAACAGAACGGTATTTAAAACATTGATTCTGTACAGTGTTTGAAGAAATTTATGGAATAAGGAGGAAGATGACAAAGAGGGAGATGGGATTATTTTGTTTTTTTTTTTTTTTTTTTTTTCGGAGAAACTTTTGGTTTGGGTTTGTGCTCATGTTTACTGTTTTGGTTGGGTTTTGGATTGTGTTACGCTTGTGATATAGAGGAAGATGGGAGGGGAAAGAGTTGATCGGGTTTTTATAAGGAAGGAGAAGGAGTATCGGGGAGAAATAGTGAGAAATAGTTATTAAAATCAGAATTTTTGTTTTATAATGCTGATGTTTTAAAAATAATGATGACGTGGAAAATTGTGGGAGTTTCAGAGATTTCGGTTTATATATATATATAGATAACGCTACTTAGTTTCTTTGCTTTGCCTTTAATGGAAATGTAATAGGGCCTCATGTAATTTATAGTGATTTCCAAATCAAATGAATCAATTGCTGTGATCTTTTACTTTAAAGCTATTCAAATAGAAACGTATTACTATTTAACTAGAAAGACCTTTAAATTTATTACCTATGTGGCAATACAAATATTCTAAAAAATTATCTCATTTTTCTATATTTGGTAACAAGTACTAACAACTTTAAATGAATTGAAAAACTATATTTCGACTTTTTTTTTTTTGAGAAATAATTACAACATGCTACTAACCCCACAGCTCGAACTCTTTTTCCCCTAGACCCTCAAGCACTTTGTATATGGGGAGGTGTCAATTCAGCTACAAGGCCTTTGACATAGCATGAGATGGTTGCCAAGAAATTTTAGTAGAAAACAACTCTATCTCAAGTAAAACTAAATAAAAAAAAGTTAAAAGATAATTTTCATTTAACTCATATTTTTTTTTTATATTACCAAACACAAAAACTTAAGAGATAGTTTTCAGATTAGTGAAGCTTTTAATAAATTTATTTCATTTTAACTTCTAACTAAGTTAAGATTTTAATGACTTACTTAATTTTTTATTTCTAGTCCTCAATAATAACAAAACTCTTTCATTTAGCCTACTATGAGTACTATCTTTTTATTTTTTTATTTTTATTTTTATTTATTTTTTTTTTTTTGGAGAATGGAACCTATTCTTATAATTCATCAAAATAAGGTTAAATCAGCCTAAACAACAAAAAGAATGTCTGGTGGTACATCTTCCATCCAGACAATTAAACTAGGAAACTTAATCGCCCATTTAGCTAGAGCAAGAGTGACACTATTTCCTTGTCTACGTACATGTGTAAAACAAATACTATCAAAAGATGAAAATAAAAGTTTTACATCCTGAATCAAATGACCATGTAGTGCCAGTGAGGAAATAAAGTTGCAAAGGTCCCTATAAATGATGCCTGAGTCTCCCTCAAAAATTGCTTTGATAATACCAATCTCTAGTGCAAATTTTGTAGCTCCTCTAATTGCCATTTCTTCAACCTAAGCCATTGTTGCTGGATTATATTATTTTCATATATTCTCTATACTTACAAAATATAAAGATGATCAAAGATCAATAGATATGTCATCAATCAATTGTTTAAATTTAAGTTTTTGTAATTTAAAATAATACAAAAAATATGAGTTTATGGATCAAACGGTAAATTGCATCCAATTGGCATGAGAATTGGCATGCATATTAAGAACATATAGAACATTTAATTCAATGGTTGGATATTCAAAATATGAATTTAATACAAGTTATTGAATAGTGTAACATTGTTTAGAGTTTACACCAGATGCAACTTGTAATCAACCCATATATACACATACACACACACACACACACACACACACACATATATATATATATATATATATATATTGTTAGTATTGTATTATGAACCTATTTGAAATATTAGGTAAAAGAGACGAGTTATTTTTTTTTTTAATGGAAAATATTCATTTTATTTGTTGAAAAAAGTATTGTATTGAAATTCAAGTGATATTCAAATAGCAAAAGCATTTGCTACATCACAAAAATTTAAAGGAGAGGCAAAGCTCTATAAAAGAGCATGGACGACATGCTGCAATTCAAATGAAGGTTTGAAAATCAAAATTTTATGCTGCCTATGATATTATTATTAACGTAGACCACATAATTGAAATCGAGTACAACAATAAAGCTCTTATTTAGATGAAAAATCATCTAATTAAAATGAATTTACCAAACACATCAGGCAATTTGGGAGACTTTCTTAAGAACAATTGATTACACCATGTGCAACTTGAAATCAACCCATATATCATATATATATTGTTAGTATTGTATTTTGAACCTATTTGAAATATTGGGTAAAAGAGTCGAGTTACTTATTTTTTTATAGAAAATATTCATTTTATTTGTTGAAAAAAGTATTGTATTGAAATTCAAGTGATATTCAAATAGCAAAAGCATTCGCTACAACACAAAAATTTAAAGGAGAGGCAATGCTATATAAATGAGCATGGACGACATGCTGCAATTCAGATGAAGGTTTGAAAATTAAAATTTTATGCTGCCCATGATATTATTATTAACGTAGACAACATAGTTGAAATCGAGTACAACAATAAAGCTCCCATTTAGATGAAAAATCATCTAATTTAAATGAGTCTACCAAAAACATCAGGCACTTTGGGAAACCTCCTCAAGAACAATTGATTTGGGAAGAAAATGGCTGGAATGAAAATGAAGTGTCCCAAGCATAGGTGATTTTATAAAAGAAAACAAAATTCTCAATATAAAATTTAAAGCTATACGAATAAGGAAATTTCGAAGATTTTTCACGCCCAAAATAATACAAACGAGCCATCACACGATATGTAAATTTCAAGCATTATAAAATCATATGAAACACCAAAAATTTGGATGTATCACCTAAGAGACAAAGGGACCCATAAACAGCCCCATGAAAAGCTCTATCAGTAACATCAAAAGCTCACAACAATCAATCAAAACTGAAAAGACAAACACAGCCACATAACTCCCATAAACCCCTCAAACTAACCAATCAAGGAAATAGAAAAATCTACAATACACCCAAAAACATAAAAAAACCAAACCTGAAATGCATACACACCCAAGATCCAATTAGTTCCATATTAATAAAATTCATAACTAAGAGTGTAAAAAAACACTAAAAAACACACCTGGGATTCAGTGAATTTGAGGCCTTGGCACGCGACGAGGCCGGCGAGATCATGCTCCATGTATTCGAAAACCAAGTAAAGACTACAAGACATTCTTGAAGTGACCAAGCCTTCAAGCTTAACCACATTGGGGTGGTCAAGTTTTCGCAGAACTAGAATCTCTCTGGCCATGAATTTAACACTCTCTGGCTCTAAATTATCGAATCTAACTTTTTTCAAAGCCACTATTTTCCCACTTATTAGATCTTTAGCTTTATATACATTGCTATAAGTCCCTTGCCCAATCTGAACAAAAAACCAAACAAAACCCAACAATAAAAATATGATATATTTTTTTTGAAACCGTGAATTGAAAGCTCGGTTTTGAAGAGAAAAAAACGCAGATTTAAGAACCTTAGAGCACTACCATCAGGTGTGCCAAATGCCCAATATTTGGCATTTGGCACACCAAACAACAAAAATAGACCTTCATGAGGTGTGCCAAATGCCAAAAAATTTGGCACACCGCTACAGTACCGTCTCAAATATGAGACGGTACGGACTCATGTGCTATAAATTCTTTTCCTTATTTTATTCTCTTCTCTCTCTCCGCAGCCCAGATCTCTCTCTTTCTCTGCTCTCTGGTCTCCGTCTCTCCTCTCTCCGTCTCTACGCCTCTTTCTCTCTCGTTTTTTTTTTTTTTTTTTTTTTTTTTTTTTTTTTTTTAGAAGGCGATTCCGATCTGAGTTTCATTTTCTTTATCTCTCCATCTCGGCGCCTCTTTCTCTCTCTGTTTTTTTTTTTTTTCCTGAGAAGGCGATTCCAATCTGAACCTCTGCTCGCCCAGGGGTGGTCGCCGATCTTTGCTCGTCGTCCTCCACAGTCGTCGATCTTTGCTCGTCGTCCTCCACAGTCGCCGTTCTTTGCTCGTCGTCCTCCACAACTCTTGCCGCCGATCTCGTTGCCGATGGTTGGTTGAGTTTGGTGATCTGTTGGGTTTGGGTTTTGTTGAAGATTTTGAGTTTTTTTTTTTTTTTTTTTTGGTTGAGGTTTTTTGGATTTGAAATTTGTTAGAGGATCCGGTGATTGTGGTTGTTGTGGCGGTGGTTGTAGCGGTGGTTGTTGTTGTGGCGGTGGTTGTAGCAGTGGTTGTTGTTGTGGCGGTGGTTGTAGCGGTGGCTACCGGTGACTGGATTGTGCATTTGTATTTTTACTGTGTTTTGGATAAATATATTATTTTAATGGGTAGGAAATATTATTTTAATGTATAGAATTGAAGTATAGAACATCTGATAAATGATATGTTGTAAAATGATGTTCTAAAATGATAAAGTGGGTTTTTGATGTGTTAAAATGACATTTTTTTTTAGAGAGCTGATGAGAATGCTCTTAGAGAGCTTCTCAAATGTGTTGGCTCGGCGAGGAGTCCAGTCTTTGATGAAGTCGCCGGCGACCTCCACGAGCCACGCCGGCCATCCCTGCTGGTTCCTAAGCATGCAAGGCTCGACTCTCGGCTTCCGGCGATCAATCCCCGCCGCCGGAGTAGAACTCGCAGGAAAGTCAGCTCCGGCGGAGTGACTCAACCTGATGTTAACATTCCGCCTCTCTTTCTCGGCCGCCCCATTCCTAACCCCAACGTCGGTCGCGGCACGCTCCTCGGCGGTCCGGCGCCGTCTCCGGCTGCTGTTGTTATCGGAGGAGGACAACGGCTTCTTGCGGCGCGACTCGCTCGTCGACGGTGAGCTGAAAACGCAACCCATAATAGGTCACCGAATTCGGCGGCGCATCGGAGACTTTCACAGAGAATGAGTTGCGTTTTCCGGTTACCGGAAAAGAAAAAAAACAAACAAACCGCGAGTTGTGATTGCTCTTTATGGTTGACACCAAAACGACATCGTGCTTAGAAACCGCGGCCAGAGATGGCGGTTTCTTAGAGAGAGAGAGAGAGAGAAAGCTGAGAAGGAGAGTAAGGTAGCTGAGTTTGAGAGAGAGAGAGAGAGAGAGAGAGAGAGAGAGAGAGAGAGAGAGAGAGAGTGAGTGAGTTTGAAGAGTGATAACACTGAAGAGAGTTTTCAATATAAGAAGCAGGAGAAATGGGACGTGGTTTTTGGTTTTAATTACGGGAAATTGCCACCATTTTTAGTGACGTGGCGGTTTGTCAGAGAAATGGTGGGCAGTGCAGTAGTGGTTAGTGTATGTATTTACCCGCGGGAGGGAGAGAGAGAGAGAGAGAAGAGTTCAAGACCTGTCTTTTGCATGTGACCGAATCTCAATCTACCACTTTTTTATTCTATATTTATTTCTTTTTTTTCTTTTCAAATTTCTACAAAAAAAAAAAAAAAAAAGTTTAAATTTTAGAGTAATTATATTTTACCATGACCAGCAGAAATCATGTAAAGTGAATCCACCAAGAACATCATAAACTCTGTGAAACGAAACCTGAACAATTTGGTTGACCAATGATGGGCGTGAATGAAAATGAAGTGTCCCAAGCATAGGCGAAGGTATTTTTAGAAAATGGTCCAATCGTACCACCTTCAGCAGTAACATGAAGTTGGTTTCCTCTTTGAACTACAACGGTAGGGTCAAGAGGTAATACAGTTTGAAACCCATTGCTGCTCAAGACCAAACCTGTTAAGGTACACGGGCAGTCAAGATTGATTGTCACATTCCACACTGGCACACTGGGTTTTTTTTTTACAATTAATTTACTTTTTGATTGAGCAACTGATACGCTGCTTAAGGAGCATTGACAATTTCCTGCAATTTAAGAAATATCTGATTAATTAAGGAGCATGAACACAAACACTAACAATAACATCTCATTATTAATTCATATCTTTAGACATTCTTATTTAGTTATTTATTGACAGATTTTAAATTTATTTTAAGTAAACATTAATAATTAACTATCAAAATCTTTAATGAAGACAAACATTTTGGAGTGACTCTAGCTAGCTAGTGTGTAAAATCAAGAGTATTAGTATATATGCATGGTAGTAAGAAAGCCATGCATTTCAGGGATATATTGCATGCACTGCAAGAATCTTTTACCTTCGCTAACAAGACTCAGGAAGAAAAATACACAAAATTAATTAAGGAGCATGAACACAAACACTAACAATAACATCTCATTATTAATTCATATCTTTAGACATTCTTATTTAGTTATTTATTGACAGATTTTAAATTTATTTTAAGTAAACATTAATAATTAACTATCAAAATCTTTAATGAAGACAAACATTTTGGAGTGACTCTAGCTAGCTAGTGTGTAAAATCAAGAGTATTAGTATATATGCATGGTAGTAAGAAAGCCATGCATTTCAGGGATATATTGCATGCACTGCAAGAATCTTTTACCTTCGCTAACAAGACTCAGGAAGAAAAATACACAAAGAAATTTGATGAAAGCTGCCATTGCCAAAACCAATACCGCTACTTAGTTTCTCTCCTTTTTCTTTAATGGAAATGTAATAGGGCCTTGTGTAATTTATAGTGATTTCCAAATCAAATGAATTAATTGCTGTGATCTTTTACTTTAAAGCTATTCAAATAGAAACTTATTACTATTTAATTATAAAGGCCTTTTTAATTTATTATGCAATAAGCATATTCTAAAAAACTATCTCATTTTCCTATATTTTGACTTCCATATATTTTGATTGAAAAATATTTTCCAGATTTAAAAAAAAAAAAAATTTAACAAAAGTTAACAGAAATGCCTTAATTAAATAAATCTAAAACTTAAGGGACTAAAATGAATGAAAATAAAGTTAAAAGACTGAAATGAAATCTGAATAAAATTAGAGGATCAATTTTGCATTTTAGCCTAAATTTTAATAGAAAACAACTCTACCTCAAGCCAAGCTAAATAAAGAAAGTTAAGAGATTTCATTTCACACATATTTTTTGTTACTACAAAACACAAAAACTTAAGAGAGTTTTCCACCTGAGCAAAGTTTTAAATGAATTTATCTCATTTTACCTTCTAACTAAGTTAAGATTTTAATAACTTATTTGATGTGTTATTTATTTTTATTCCACAATAAATAAGAGAACTCTTTCCTTTAACCTACCACCTCATTTTCTTTTAATTACCATCGTATTTCACTCTTTTTTTTTAAAAAAGTGTTTCAAATCTATGGCATTCGTTCCTGATGATAGCTTTTTATCATCAGATCAAGACACCAATCAATTTTTGGTGTAGGCAGGGATTAAACCACAGATCTCTTATTCAACCATCAGATATTTTACCAATTGAGCTAACTGGAACCCACATCATATTTCACTCTTTAGTTTTCTACCAAAAGAAAACTTTTAAATGAATGAATATATCCAATTAACCTTCTATCCAAGCAATGAATTTAATAATTGATTTATATTCCACAATAAATAGTTTTTTTTTTTCCTTACCATTTAAATTTTACAAATATTTATTGGAACCACTTAGCATTATATAGGAAAATGAAAAAGTTGCTACTTTGTACCTCTATTCATACATACATACATATATATACATACATACATACATACATATATATATATATATATATATATATATATATATGGACAAAACTTATGTACAACACCTTAGGTGTTATTTCTTAGGTTCCCCTTTTAAGATTCTGTCATGTGGCTACTTAATTTAAAAAATATACTTCCATCCATGAGAAAAAAGCTACATGGCAGAATCTTAATAGAGGAACCTAAAAAACAACACCCTTCTATCCAAGCAAAGAATTTAATAATTTATTTATGTTCCACAATAAATAGTTTTTTTTTTTTTTCCTTACCATTTAAATTTTACAAATATTTATTGGAACCACTTAGCATTATATAGGAAAATGAAAAAGTTGCTACTTTGTACCTCTATTCATACATACATACATACATACATATACATACATATATATATATATATATATATATATGGACAAAACTTATGTACAGCACCTTAAGTGTTACTCCTTAGGTTCCCCTCTTAAGATTCTGTCATGTGGCTACTTAACTTAAAAAATACACTTCCATCCATGAGAAAAAAGCTACATGGTAGAATCTTAATAGAGGAACCTAAAGAACAGCACCTAAGTACTATACCTAAGTCTCTCTCTCTCTCTCTCTCTCTATATATATATATATATTGTATTTTGAACCTATTTGAAATATTGGATCAAAGAGACGAGTTATTTTTTTGTATAGGAAATATTCATTTTATTAGTTGAAAAAAGTATTGTGTTGAAGTATTAGTTGAAAAAAGTATTAGTAATGATATCATTTGTCTTTGGGGAATAGGTATTATTTTGAAGTAAATATGAATTCAAATTTTAGTAATAGGGTAGTGAAGACATTTACCTAATGAAAGATATTTATTTAAATCAAGAAAGGCATTATTATTCTATTGAATTCACCAAAGACTGTCTTGATCTAATGGGGTATATGGGAAAAATAAAGCCAAAAAAATACAATAACAAAAGCATTTGCTATAACACAAAAATTGAAAGGAGAGTAAATGCTAAATAAAAGAGCATGGGCGACATGCTACAATTCAAATGAAGGTTCGAAAATAAAAATTTCATGCTGCCCATGATATTATATAACATTAACGTAGACCACATAATTGAAATTGAGTACAACAATAAATCTCTTATTTAGATGAAAAATCATCTAATTTAAATGAATCTACCAAAAAACCAGGCACTTTGAGAAACCTCCATAAGAACAATTGATTTGGGAAGAAAGTGGCTGGAATGAAAATGAAGTTTCCCAAGCATAGGTGAAGAAGATGGTGCAACTGGCACACCATTGTTAACATGGCATTCGTTGCCTGACTGATCAGACAAGATTGAAGGGTCAACAGGTTTCACAGTCTGAAACCCATTGCAGGACAATATCAAATTTGATTGGGAACAAGGGCAGCCATTGTTGATTGTCACACTCCACACTGGCTTTTGTTGCACTACTTCTCCAGTTTTAGATTGTTTGATGGGTACTTGGCTTAGTGTGCATTGACAATTTCCTACAATAAAGAAACATAAACAAATTAGAAATACTAAATCAAATCAGAAGTATGAACACTGAAACTGACAATAGTCCTAACTCTAAAGATATCATAATTAATAAAATAAACATAATAAAAATCTTTAAAAACATATCTAAAAGACGTGAAGTACACAAAGAAATTTGATGAAAGCTGCCATTGCTAAAAACTATTCTGATGAAATTAGTTTCTCTGCTTTTTTTTTCCTTTCTAAATGTAATGCTACAAGACCTTGTCTAATTTGTAGTGATTTTTGAATCAAACAAATTTGTTAGGTTCTAAAGATTTAGGATTAAATGTTTAGAGTTTTAATTTGTATGTGTTAGCAAACCGAGAACAAAAACATGTCTAGGATAGCTGTTAGACATTGCTCAAAGTTGTTTATGTCAAAACTCAAGAATGTGCAAACTACAGGAAAAAAATTAACTTTCTGTGAAGCTCAACCGATCGAATGATGAAGCTCGACCAATCGAAAGTCGTAGAAAAAGAATTTTTGCAGATTTTTAAATAAACCTAAGCCCACGAAAACGTTTAGGGTTTCAATTTAACACTCCTATGTATAAAAGGAAAACCCTAGCTACGTTTTGAAGACTCTTTGAAGACTTATGAGTTACTCCTATGAGATCTGAGAGGTTCTATAAACCTTCTAACTTTACAAGTATCAACTGGAACAAGAATTACTATTAAGTGCTGGTGGAATCTAGTTGCTACAATGATCAACATACCATGATCTGAAACCTTTGAGTGGGATCTCAAAGTCACAAGCGTGGGTGTTTGTGTGGTGCAAATCTAAGAGAGAAGGAGTTTGTAGATTCGTAGCTTGCACGTGGTCGTGTCAGTAAGTTACTATTAGAGGTAGCAATAGATTTAGGGTTAAATCTTATTATAAAAACTTCAATTCTCTAGAGTAGATTTGTTTTACCTTAAAGATAGCTAGGTCAAATCCTCCCTAGGTTTTTACCTTGAAACTGTTGGTTTCATTGGTTTTCCTAGGTCATAATATCGTTGTATTCTTTATTTTCGGCTGCTATGCATGATATGATCTGTCCTTTTTTAACCTAGATCTCATAATTAACCAAAGTAATCACTTGGCTTATTTATTAGGTTAAACAATCTGCTTTAAGAGGTCTAAACAAACAAACAAGTGGTATCAGAGCAAGTTAGCTCTAGTTTGGTTAGTTTACCTTGAGTTGATCCTTGACCCCTGCTGTCATGGAACACGGTCACTCTCTTGTGATTCCTCCTCATTTTGATGGGAATAACTATGCTTACTGGAAGTTTAGGATGAAATCCTTTTTGAAATCCCTGGATGAGAGAGTATAGCTTTCTGTTGAGAATGGTTGAGAGAAACAAACCACTGCTGTCAGTGAATGGAACACTGCACAAAAAGAAATAGCAAGCTTTAATAGCAAGGCTATGAATGCTATATTTAATGTTGTTTTTATGGAAAAATTTAAAAGGATCTCTAATGTAGAGGTTGCTCATACTGCCTTGAATATTTTGCAAAATGTGCATAAAGGTACTAAGACAGTAAAGATTAATAAACTACAGCAGTTGACCTCTAGGTTTGAAAGCATCAGGATGTTTGATGATGAGACTTTTGATGAGTTCTATGCCAAACTGAATGACATAGTGAACTCTGCTTTTAATTTGGGTGAAGTTTATGATCAACCTAAAGATGTTAGGAAGATTCTTTGATCCTTGACTAAGGATTTTGGACCCAAAATTACTGCTATAACATAAAGTAAGGATGTGGACAGCATCCCTGTTGATGAACTTGTAGGATCTCTTCAATCCTATGATTCTGGCCTACCCAAAACCAACAAATCCAAATCTATGTCTTTAAAATCTATTGATAATGTAGATGATAGTGGATTTGACGATGAAATCTCTTCTATAGAGATAGCCTATCTTGCCAAGTACTTTAGAAACTTTTTGAGGACAATAATAGAAGGGCAAGAAATCGAAACAATGCTGACACTAAGAATGTGAAGAAGAATGAAACAACCAAAAATAACAATTCTGAAAAATTAAAGGATAAGGTTGTTCAATCCTCTAACAATTCTTTAGGACAACAGTGTTTTGATTGTCAGGGTTATGGTCACCTTAGGTTAAAATGTCCTACTTACTTGAGATCTAAGGGAAAAGCTATAGCTGTTACCTTTAGTGATGATGAAGTTTCTGATCACGAGTCTGAAAGTAATAAAGAAGGAAATTTCATGGCTTTCACTGCTACTACTATAGCAAGTGAGCCTGAAATTATTGAGGAGAACCCTTCCGATGGGAAACTCTCTGAGAATGCTAGCTTGCAAGAGGCTTACAATAAGTTTTGCAAGATTGCAGCAAAAGATGCCATGAATGTTGACATAGGTTTGAAGAAGATAAACACTCTTAAACGAAAAAAGAAAAATCTGTTGGTTAAATTGTTTGATTCAAATGAACTCATAACTTCCGTTAAGATTGAAAACATGTCTTTGATTGAGAAAGTCAAAAGTTTAGAATCTAGATTATCTGTTGCTAGAGAACAACTTGATAGGACTTCTAATTCTAAACTGGATAATATGTTGAATGTTCAAAAATATTTTTATGATAAGACAGGGTTAGGGTTTGTAGAGAGTGTTTCTACTTCCGTTGTTCATCCTCCTAAGTTTGTACCTGCTACATCTATTTCTACTCCTGAAGTTAAGGTACCTAAGGAAGAGATTCTTGCTACTAGGAGAATTAGGATATATCTAAGTCAAAACCCAAGAAACCCAATCCTTTTGGAAGCAAGACACAATGTAAACCTCAATGGTTTTGTCATTTTTGTGGTGGAACTAGGCATACATGCCCAAATTGTTTTAAGTTGCAAGCTTCAAAGCAAGCAACCAAACAAAAAGTGTCTGTGCCAAAAGCAGAAGATCCAATGACACTTATTCATGAATTGGTAAAGGCTCTTAGCCTTTATGCCAATACAGGAGCTGAGTTTAAGTCTAGTTCATCTAGAAACTCTAATGACCAAAAAAAAATTTCATTAGGATTTTCTTTTGCATTACATTTGTAGGGATAAAGGCCCAGAATAATATATTTGGCCTTGGGCTTTGTCCGAGAACGTTGAATGATCCGAGGAAGGGCAAATAGTTGTCAAGAGTTTTGATTTAACGTCTCATGAGTAAGGAACGAGTGGAAGGTGGTTCGAGGAGGAATTCCTCCTCGGATATGACATATGCAGTCCAAGTATGTATTCCAGCAGTCAAAATGACCCTTCAAGAAACTCCAACGGTGGGGGATGTGCCTCCTAAACATACAAGAAGAAAGGAAACCCAAAAATATCTAAGAGAAAGCTGCTGCTATCACATTAAATGCATTGCAGCTACTTTTCTGGCCGCATTTATGTGGAGAAAACCTCTAAACAGTGCTGCCTTGGCTATCACAACTCATAGAAAACCAAAGGGGATGTTTGATGGGACAGTTACTCAAGTGAGGGCTCAGATGATGAACAAATGTAGCATCAAGATGATCTAAAGGGAGCTATATAATGTAAGAGACCCTCCATAAGAAATGGGATCGGAAAAAGATAGAGGGTGGACTGTAGCAATCTAACTTGTTCTTGTACTCAAGTGTGACCAACTCATCTAAGTGTGCCCTCCTCGGACTAGGAAGTGATTTCGGCTTTGTCTTCTTTATTCTTGCTTGGGCTTCTTTGAAATCCATACTAGCCATTGTCAAAATCATTAGGGCCTAGTTTTTCGACTCACTCTCTACAAATTTATTGTATTGGGCTCATTGGACCAATACCCCATACGTTTTGGACTTGGGCCGTAAATTGTGACCCTACAACATTCATGCATTTCATTCTAGGTTTGTTTATGATGTTTTTAAGGTTTTTTTTTTTTTTTTTTTTTTTTTTTTTAATTTAAAAAAAAAAAACAAAAAAATTAAAAAATAAATTTGTAATACACATTTTCAAGTGTGTAATTGAGGTTGGCCTATGAAATTTGCGTTTCATGTCTGTGTACGTTGTTTAGCTTAGATAAGCTATTATTTTGCACTTTGCTAGTTTGTGTTGTGTAGTGCTTAAATTGTGTGAGTTGTTTATGATTTTTAAACACATGCTTTTGATTTTGAAGTCACATTCTTTTGATTGTAAGGACTAAAAATCCTACGATAAAGGCATAAATAATCATCTCACCACTATTACTCACCAATCATGAACACCTATGTGCAAATTATAAAAACCGTGCTTGGTAAGGTATAGCACTTGCACAGTAAGATTAAACGAGGTGTTAATTGTAAAAATAATGTGAAAATCAAAAGAAAAAAAAAAAAGAAAAAATAAATAAATAAATAAAAAGCTTTTACATGATTGCAAGCGTATTTTCTACGAGATATGAGAGTTATATGATGTAACTTTTTAGGTGATAGTCACTTTCAAACTTATGTGATTGATAATGTAGAAATTGTGTTTAATTTCTATCTACATATCACCTTTTATGTATCTCATACACTTAAAAGTTGCATACACCACACGCAAATCTTTGTTAAACACTGTACATGTGATTTTGTGTTAATTATTGTGGCCATCCAAAATTGTGCTTCTTGAAATGTTTAATACTTTTTGGGGTTTAGGTAGAAATTTTTGAGGAGAAAATTTTTGGATCTTGATAAAAATTGATTTGGTTGAAGAGAAAGTGTTTTTGAAAACAATTGGAATCATTGACATGCATTTCATATCATAAAATTTGCTTTAAAAGTGATTCTGCAAAAAATTTCAAGGTTTTCAAAATTTTTATGGTTTTTCAAGTCTCGATTGATCGAATCTGTTTCTTGACTGATCGAAAAATTCAATTTTCAAGGCAAAAAGTCTTGGCCTTCTTTGATTCCTTTCGATCAGTCGAATCTATTTTTAAGTATTTCGATTCTTGGCTCAATTCCGTCCGACCGATCGAAAATCTTTTTTAAAAGAAAACAAAAGGAATCAGATCACATGTTCTTCACACTTTTTTCTTCTCTCTCCGATTCCTTTCGATTCCTCTTCACTAAAATTTTTTTGTCCTTTTCCAAGTCAAAGCTTCAAGGGTTTTCCTCCTCAATACTTAGTAAGACACTTATACCCCTTCTTTTTGTTTAAATTACATGCATTTATTCATTTTCATCAATTTTTAAAAAAAATTTGAACCAAAATAATTTTAGGGTTTTTGATGATTTTGATTGTTTTAATCCAAATTGTTGGATGGGTTTTTGTTCATGCATCATTTAAACATGATTCATCTACTTTAATTTCAAAAATTTCATGATTTCTACAAAATTTTGAAATTAGGGTTTATGTGTTCTTGAGAAATTGGGGATTTGTTCAGTTGGGTGAAATTGTGTAAAATTGGCTAGTGATATTGTTTAATTGAGTTATTATAACATGTTTTATTCCTGTTGTGTTGTTCAATTGATCAATATATGGATTTTTGGAAAACTAGGGTTTCAAAATTCAAGATTTTGCTAAATTTCTAATTTTCTTGATCAATTTTCAAAACTGAGATGAAATTGAACTGTTTTTGTGCATCAGATCATGCATCATATGTGTCTTTGCATCATGTATCATATAATTTTTTAAAAGTCCTTCTATATTGTGTTCTAACTCTATTTGATGCAGTTTGCCCTTGGTTTTTTGTTTCTGTTGTTGGTTTTTCCTTTTCTTTAATCTTAGATATGGCTCCTAAGGTTGGTAGAAAATTTAAAACCAAAGCCAATAGGAGCTCAACATCCTCTTCTACTCCTGCTTTAGCTGATAGGGTTAGGTTTCCTACTGCCAAAACTGGGCAAATCTTTGAGAACTTGACTAAGTATAGGTCTATTTTAGGGGAAAGACAGGTAGTTCTAGATGAGTTAGATCCTTCCATTCGTAGGAGTCTAGTGTCTAGGAATTGGGTTTCTCTGTGTGATGTTTCTTTTCCCCCTCATGTTGCATTGATTAGAGAATTCTACTCGAATCTCTTTGTATATTCTGAGGATTCAGGTGGTCATTACTTGACTACTTGGATTAAAGGTAATGAGTTTAAGATCACTAAACGTATAGCCTCTGAAGCTCTAGGTGTACCTCTAGTTTGTAGACCTACTTTCCCATACACTGAGTCTCCTCCTATAAATGATGTGATGTCTTTGCTTTATGGAAGATCAGTCACTTAGGGATCTGAACCAAGAATAAACTCAAGTGAGTTGATTGAACTTGACTATCTTTTCTTTAAGATAACTTGTCATAATATATTTCCTATCTCTCACATTCACACCATCCCTTTGGAAAGATGTGCTTTTGTCTATACTTTTATCACAGATGGGTCCATGTGTTTTCCTTCCCTCTTTATTCAGACCATTGTTGAGGTGTATAGGAGTAAATCCAATGCACATAATCTGTTCTTTCCTGTATTTATGGGTTTTACTCTTTCTAGGGTTAGCTGATTTTCCTTCCTTTGAGCTAGTACATATTATTGCCCCTATAGGAGCCACCTTTCTTAGACAGCGACAGGCTCAGATGAAGAGTGCTAAACCAAGCACTGGGACTTCAAAGAGACCAAGAGGGGAAGCTTCTATGGCTGCTCTTGCCTTTGGTGATCAACTTGTTGCTGAGGAGATTCTTGTGGATCTACTGCTGCTATGGATCCTATTGCTGGTGATGATACTGCTGATCCTACAGTTGCTCCTCCTTTCTCACTTCGTGCCATGATGGAGACATTTATGACCACTCAGGCAGCTCATGGACAGCTCATTGATGAGCTACTTATTAAGGTTGCTGCCTTGAAAGCAGATTTTGCTAAGTATAGGAGTGCATTTCCATCTCCTCCACCCTCCAATCCTTGATGGTTGCCTTGGGTAATACGTAACAAAAAGGGGGAGTAGGTTTAGGATATTGCTCTTGTACTTAGGGGGAGAGTAGAGAGAGTTCTTGTATTCAGGGGGAGTAGTTTAGTTAATGATGAGAGTTTTTGTTGTATATTCTCATTTTCATTTTTGATGTGTATTATCTTTTATTGTTCTTGTTTCACAAACATTGTTGGTTTATTGACTATGATAATTTATTTGATATTCTATCTATCTTTTATGTTTTGTGAAGTCAAGTTCAGTTTTTAAATTTTAGATTTATACTGTAATTTCCACACTTGCGTTTATGGTTTGTTTTGAGTGTTTCAAGAAATCACAAGTTAATTCTTTCTCATCTGCTATCTATTCTAGCAGCTAATAGTTAGTGGATTGTGATGGAATTGTATTTGGGCAACAATGTGTAAGTTGGGCTAATTATTGAGTTGAGCAATTCATATATATGTGTGTGTGTGTGCGTGTGCGTGTGCGTGTGTGTGTGTGTGTGTGTGTTTTGTCACAGATTGCCAAAAGGGGAGATTGTTAGGTTTTAAAGATTTAGGATTAAATGTTTAGAGTTTCAATTTGTATGTGTTGGCAAACAGAGAACAAAAACATGTCTAGGATAGGTGTTAGACATTGCTCAAAGTTGTTCATGTCAAGACTCAAGAATGTGCAAATTGCAGGAAAAAGAATTAACTTTCTTTGAAGCTCAACCAATCGAATGATGAAGCTTGACTGATCAAAAATCGCAGAAAAATAATTTCTGTAGATTTTTAAACAGGCCTAAGCCCATGAAAACATTTATGTTTTCAGTTTAACACTCCTATGTATAAAAGGAAAACTCTAGCTACGTTAGGACATATGTGATTCAATGTTAGGAACATATGTCACTATTTTATGTAATTGATGAATCCTTTGACAAAACGCACTTTACTTGTAATTGGGTAGATCTAGGATGTGTTTAATGCTTCAAGAAACAAGAATTCAAGTTCAAGTGTTAAAGCCATGCAAGCTTGTCCAAGAATCAAGTGAAGAAATGTTGTTCATTAAATCTTGACAGCTAGCTCGATAGCTAGTATCTATTGAGGTTTAAGAGAGCTGTTTCAGCCCAAGGCTCGATAGCTGTTCGACAGATAGGGTAGTTGTCGAGGTTTATGAAGTTTAGTTTTTCAGGGCTAATTTTCATCCAATCCGTGAATGTGTGTTTAGGCTTTCTTTTCTCATAACCCTAAACATATATAAGGATTATTTTAAGGGCAGTCAAGAGTGACACAAGTTGCACAAGTGTGAGCAAAGTTTTGTTTATGCAAATTGTGACTGGAGACAGAATTTGCTCTAGTTCATCTTTTTCTTGAAGAAGCTGTTGTGTTTGTACACCATAGGTTTTATGACCAAGGAGCTTCTTGACTTTCATCGTGTGATGAATTGAAGAACTTTGCAGCCAACATCTTTCTCAAGTTGGTGATTAAGTCGCGTATTGGGATCCGCGCAATTGATTAGTCACGTACTGGAAGCCATGCATTGAAAATGAGAGATTGTCACTACAGAACAAGTTCAAAGTGTGATAAGTGTGATAGTTTAAGGTGATAGTATTCAGTCAGATAGTTTAGGGTGCAAAGTGTAATCTAGTGCATAGTTTAGGATGGTAAAGCATAATTTCTCCAGTTTTCCATTTCAACGTTTGCAAAATGTATTTCAATATAAAACACAGTTGGGTCCTTCACATTATAAAGGATAGACAATGTGCAAGTCACTCAAACCATGGACAATCAATGTTATTAATTTCATGTGCTTGGTTTTGTGATTGAAAAAAAAAAAAAAAAAAAAAAAAAAAAAGACTTAGTTGTGTGTTTTTGTTTATACTATATTTTATTTACTATAATTATATTACAATTTTGAATTCTGGTTTTGTCTATTGTTATAATCTTTTCTTTAGGTATCTCTCACTTACTATTTATATATTCCATGATTTATTATAGGAAAATGAAAATACAGTGATTTATACCTATATATTTTTTTGTGAAATATTGGGTAAAAGAGATGAGTTATTTTTTTATAAAAAAGGTTCATTTTATTAATTACTTGAAAAAAAAATTGTTGTTGTTGAAATACAAGTGATATTTCAACAGTAATATTATCATTTTGTCTTGGGGGAATAGTAATTATTTGAAGTATGAATTTAAATTTTAATAAGGTAATGAAGACATTTACCTAATGAATGATATATATATTAGAAGAGAGTAATATTTATTTAGCTGATGAGAGGCATTATTATTTTTCTTTTTTTTTGGGGGGGGGGGGGGGGGGGGGGTGTGGGGAACGGATTACAAGCTAAATTCTATTCATGGACTTCTTGATCTAATCGGTTATATGGGAAAAAAACAAAAGCCAATAAACTACACAACAAAAGCATTTGCTACAACACAAAAATTTAAAGGAGAGGCAATGCTATATATATAAAAGAGCATGGACGACATGTTGCAATTCAAATGAAGCTTTGAAAATCAAAATTTCATGCTGCCGATGATATTATTATTAACGTAGACCACATAATTGAAATCGAGTACAACAATAAAGCTATTATTTAGATGAAAAATCATCTAATTTAAATGAATCTACCAAAAACATCAGGCACTTTGAGAAACCTCCTTAAGAACAATTGATTTGGGAAGAAAGTGGCTGGAACGAAAATGAAGTGTCCCAAGCATAGGTGAAGCTAACTGAAGAAGATGGTTGAACTGGCACACCATTGTTAACAAGGCATTCATTGCCGGACTGAGACAAGACCGAAGGGTCAACCGGTTCCACAGTTTGAAACCCATTGCAGGACAGTTTCAAATCTGATTGGGAACAAGGGCAGCCATTGTTGATTGTCACACTCCACACTGGCTTTTGTTGCACTACTTCTCCAGTTTTAGATTGTTTGATGGTTACTTGGCTTAGGGTGCATTGACAATTTCCTACAATTAAATAAACATAAACAAATTAGAAATACTAAATCAACTTCAAAAGAATGAACAACATATATAAACATGAACACTGAAACTGACAAAAGTCCTGACTCTAAAGCTTCGTTTGGGAGTTCGTAAGGGAATTAAATGATTATAAGAGAATGGAATGAAATGTATTTAAGTAAGGGAAAGGAATGAAAAAAAAAAATGGAATGGAATGGAATGAAATTAAGTAACCTTGATTGGATGTTTTAATATAAAGGAATGAAAATGAATGGAATTTAAATAATCTTATTTGGAAGTAACACAGAAAAAGTGTAATGGAATCATTTTATGACAATATTACTATTAGACCATTATTTTAAAATAAAGGGTTGAACATATAGGGATATTTTGGGAGTTTTAGTAAAAAATTCATTAAATCTAATTTCATTTTCTCTCATTTCTCTCAATTTCGAGGGGAATGAAAATTTGAGGTTTTAAGGGAATAGAGAGGAATGAGTGTTCTTTTTTACCCATTCCATTCCCTCCCACTTAAAGTCTCAAACAAGGGAATGTATTTTTCATTCCCTCTATTAAAACTCCAAAACAAGAAAATGGAAGAATATTTTAAAATTATTGTTTTCATTCATTTCTTTTCCATTCCATTCTTTCCTCCCAAACGAGAGCTAAAGATATCAAAATTAATAAAATAAACATAATAAAAATCTTTAAAAACATATCTAAAAGACGTGTATCTATATTATATATGGTAGAAAGATTGCGATGCATTAGATAATTTAGATAGCATGACCAATTCTTACATCCAAAAACATTGAAAATACAAGAATCGTTCATATGCCTTCATATTATAAAACAAAATGTTCCTTTTCATATAATATCATCTTTTTGCTTAAACGAAAGAAATGCCTTTCAGGATTGTATGCATTGATAGAATCCTTTACCTTTGCCAACGAGACTGAGGACGAAAAGTACACAAAGAAATTTGATGAAAGTAGCCATTGCTAAAACTTTTCTGATGAAATTAGTTTCTCTGCTTTTTTCGGAATGTAATATATTACAGGACCTTGTCTAATTTATAGTGATTTTTCAATCAGACAAATTAATTTCCTTGATCTTTTACTTTAAAAGCTATATATTTTCCTATTTAGAAAGACCTTTAGAATTAAGATTATGAATCAAAACTAGCATTAAATGTTAAGCAAATATGGTAAATTCTTGGTGATTATGCTATGGGGGGTTGACTTTTCAAAAATCTCTCATTCATCTTATATTTTTGGTAAAAGAAATTATCTTTAGATATAAATTTAAATGATAGCCCCCCTAGATTTTTACTAAAAACATGTAAATCATTTATTTAGATAATTAATGCTTCATTTTTGTTTCCTCTAATCGCTCTTATAATATTAATATATAACTCAATAATTCAAAATGTATTTAATGTATTTGATAAAAATGGAAAATTTTATATATTATTAATACACCATTTTTTTCCTCTAATAATCAATCTTATACCATGATAATATATCTTAGAAATATATAAGTAATTTTTTTTAATAAAAACATTCTTTTTTTTTAATTTTTAATTTAAAAAATTAGAGATATGAAATTTTATCCTTTTAGAAGAAATAATAAATGTTGATCTCATGGTAATTAGGAGTTAAAAATCTTTTAGTATTTATTAATATTATATATATAATTTGATATATGTATGAAAATTGCATCCGTTAAAAGGTTATTTTTTGGATTTTTATTTTAATATATTTAGCTTGGCCCCCTTAACAAATTTTCTAGCTCTACCATTAATCATATTTGATCTCATAGATTTGTAAACTTCTCATAGAGTCATAGTTATGACAAATCCGTGATTTCGGATTATGAATTAAAGCAACTTCACAAAAAAAAAAAAAAAAAAAATCTTAAGAGTTAAAGCCAAAAACTATACCGCACATTGCTAGTCTAGTTTCTTGAGAAGTGCTACGTCCATAATATTTTCACTATATTTTCACAACAAATCATAAATATTAAATTGTTATTGGTCATAATTAGAGACCTACTACTAAAATTACTATTTGTCCACCAATAACAATCCGTAACAATATAATATTATGATTTTTTGTGAAAATATTGTGGACATAATATTTTTCTTATACTTTTACAATTGTCTAATTTATAAGAGAAATACTATGTCCACAACATTTTTACAATATTTTCGCGACAAATCCTAAGTGGCAGGTTATTGGTTGTTACGAATGGGTAATAAAGTAATTTAAATTGTGGATCAAATTAAAACAAATAACAACTTACCACTAATAATTTGTTATGGAAATGTTATAAAAATAGTGTCAATGTAGCATTTCTCAATTTATAATGATTTTTCAATCAAATGAAATAATTGCCTTTATAGCAGAAATAAGTCAAAAGAAATAATTTCTGTGATCATTTTTTTTTTTTCTTTTTTCTCTTTTGAAAGACCTTTCACCTATTTAGAAAGACCTTTGAAATTTGATACCATAGAATCCCATATTTTTTTTCCTGGGATCACTTCAAAGAGCTCGAGTCAATGCCAGTTATTAGTTGAATGCACCATGCAAAATTTGTAGCTGCAAAGGTTGCCTCTTTCACTCTCTCCCTTGCAGTTTTGAGATGGCAACATGACCAACATCAAGCACCTCATGCTATTCGAGGCCCTTTTTGAGTATCCTGATAAACTTATATGGAACATTTTTACACGTGTGGCCTCACCCCTGAGCTTGAAAGTCTTAGTCATGGCATTGAAATTTTCATCTAGGAGTATTGTGTTCTGAAATCCAATAAAGCCATCACTGAAAAATTTAAGGTTGTAAAGAAAGCCCCTTTTTTTTTCCGAGATGTAAAGAATGCCCTTAATAATGTTGAATGAATCCTCTTGTGAGTTTCCATTCTCACCAGTATACCAAATTTTGTTCAGCTTAAATATATTACAGAGCAAATTTGGACTTTTCATGTTGAAGGGTCCTTACAATTCAGGGACGGAACCACATATAGGTCCAAAGGGGCCCGGGCCCCTCTGACATTAAAAAAGATATATGTATATAGTTATATATTACTCCTTAATTCAATTTGGGTCCAAGAAAACATTACTTCGGCTCCCTCCGAAATGAAAATCAAGACCCAGCTTAAACAATAACATCACCCAGCCCAAACAATCACATTCATCAGCCCAAAAGATATATAGAATTAAAATCTATTGACAAAAAAACCCTTTTACCTAAAATCATCAACCCAACAACAATCATCAACAATTTTAATAACCCAGCCCAAACAACAAGCAATCATCAGACATTTTACCTGAAATTTGACAGAATAATTTCGGTTTGAGAGAGAGAGAGAGTTGCCGTCTATTTCAAGCTGCCATCATTAAAAAAATAAAAAAGAATAAAAAGAAAAACCAACCCCACTACAACACCAATAAGCGATAAATTTTATCTACTTATAATAAATAAATATTGGGTTTCTATTGAATTTGAATGTTATAATTTTCTTGTGAAGCCATCTATTTTCTATGGCTTGAAGATGAATAAGAAAACATGCTGAAAAGTATTGTTATTGGGATAAGTTTTGCATTGGAAGTATGAATTCCCTCAAAATAGTACATTTCATCATCAAACTTGAAGGCCTTGTTTTTCCTCGAAGCAATTAACAAAAAGAAAAATCTGTGCTCATAACAATTGATATCAGAGCCCGTGTTATGGACAATTCACGCATTAAGCATGTAGGAGCTAAGCCTGGTGATTTTGGTTTATGGCAACAATGCATGCTTAAAAAGGTGCAAGAGATATTCGCTGTATTGAATACTCACCTTGATCAATTTGCGGATAGTGTAAGTAATATTCAAGTTGAAGATTTTTTTTGAGAAAAAAAGTTGAAGATTTATGTGGCTGAAACAAATCAAGATGTAATCAACTTGCTTGCAGGTAGCCAAAGTTGTGATCGAGTTGAAGATTTGCACAATCTAAAAGAATCAGGGTATCTTAATGGCCAAACTAGTAAAAACCAAGTAGTTCAATCAACATAATCAACTCGAAGCTAGCTTAGTTTGATTTGCTCCACTTTAATGGTGATAAAAAAAATCCTACTGATGTAATTTTTCAGATGGAAAAATTATTGAATTTCAAATATATTAGAGAAAAGGAAATACTTTCTAGCTTGTTATCATTTTGGAGGAGAAACATAAGTTTGTCAATAAAAAGAAGACAAACTTGAAGATTGTTAAGAGAGAGAGAGAGAGAGAGAGAGCCCCTTCCAAAAGTTACCCATGAGGACAAGGGTATAATTGAAGAGGGAATGTCATTAAGCTTTCTTACCATTTAAAATGGTATTTTTGTTATTAGGAATTAGGTAAATAGATAATGATTAGATAAAGGGCCATTCTCTTGTACCTCCTTTTCTTTTGGGGGGGTCTAGTACCCACTTGAATTTCAGCCATTAAATTTACTCGTTTTAATCTTAGCCGTTTGTATAATTTGAATAGAATATTAGTTACCGATCAGTCGGGTTAACATATAAAACCAAAAATAGAACAAACATACGGTTCTTCTTCTCTCTCGCATTGCATCTGATATGAAGTAGGTTCTTCTCTTTCACCGTCTCTTCTTTCCAACCTTCATCGCTAATGTTCTTGGGTAAATCACTAAATCTATTTGTTGGCATCCTATTTGGATCCCTTTGATTTGGATTTGAGGGGCCCAAATCCAAATCCTTTCCATCCAGGATTTGAGGTATCCAAATCCCTTGATTTCAAATCCTCTCATGTTTTCTTCAAAGAAACGCTCTCTTCTACGTTCTTCTTCAAGCTGAAAATGAAGTCACCAGTGATCCCAGTGCTCAGGTTTGTCTCTCTCGACTCATCTTGTCCTCTTAAACGTCTTTATTAGTCTCTTCCACCAATTGTAAATCTAAATCACAAAATATTGATAGGATTGTCTAGGTTTATTTGTGCCTCCGTGGGTTCCATTTGATTTGTTTATGATTTTTTTGTGGGTTTTGTTTGATTTGGTTCTTATTTTTTGTGGGCTTGTATCTACTCGTAAGGATGGGAATTGGGTTTTACTACATGCTACCAAAACAAAGTATACCAATTGTTGTGTCCTTTCTACTATTTTGATAATTTCCTAATATCTAAAATGGAAGAACACCCCAATAAATCTATATTTAATTTTTTTATTGATAATTTGATAGTCACAATAGCACAGGACGTAACTAGAATATTCATGTATGTGATAAGTGATTGTCCCTAACGCAATAGTAGAGCAAGGAGGAGATTGTCCCTAGCTCTGATTTTCAACCTCTTCCTCCCACCCCCACCTTCCAATTTTGATCCCTTTGCCACACCTTGGAGTTCCACTCCAATTTGATTAACAATATCAATATTTACAAAATTTATTCAACTAATAATAAATTATAATTAGCAAAATCTGAATAAATATTGAAAAAAAAAATCTTCAATTCTTTTGTTTTTATGACTATGTTTCTGTGCATAAGTACGAGTTACAATCTAATTTTCGGTTATTGGAAAGTCCAAAATGACATCATTTTTTGGGACTACAGGAACCAAAATTGGTAGCATCCTTTTGGACTCGTAATTATTAATATAAGAACCTTTCTAAAAAAAAATTAAAAAAAAAACTAATAAGAATCGAAAATGGCTTTTTTTTTTGTAATAAAAAATAAAATGGCATGTTTTTTTTTGTCTCATTAACAACACCCCCTACGTGGACAAGTAGGCCACATCACAGTCTAATTTGGGTATTATATGTAGCTTGACTACACAACAATTTGTTGCTCTCCTCATTTACTTAAACGATTTTCATAGTGCCATATATTTACAAAAAAATTCATATTTTAACAATGCTTAGGAGGGGAGGGTGGCAATCCTTACGCGCCGAGGGCAACACGGATGGAGATTGGCATTATCGCACTTAGTAGTGGGAATTAGGGATACTCAAACCCAAGATCGAAGTCTTATTGGCCCAACGCACTTTTCCTTCCCATACATTGCTACTTAAGATCCCAGCCAAAAAAAAAGAAAAAAAAAACACTCACACACTTGCTGCAACACAAAAAATGAAAGGAGAGACATAAATGCTATGAAGGAACATGGCCGTGGTAAAATTCAGTGCTGTCCAACGATATATATTATATATTGATCACATAATTAAAATCCCATACAAATAAAATTCAAGCTCTTATTGCTTTCAAAAAAAATTCAAGCTCTTATTTTGACGATGACTAGAAATCATGTAAAGTGAATCTACCAAGAACATCATAAGCTCTTAAGAGATAGTTTTCACCTAATCAAAGCTTTTCATAAATTTATCTCATTTTACCTTCTAACTAAGTTAAGATTTTAATGACTTATTTAATTTTTTTATTTCTAGTCCTCAATAAATAAGAGAACTCTTTCATTTAGCCTAATATGAGTACTGTCTCATTTGCTTTTAATTGCCATCATATCTCACTCTTTAGTTTTTTACCAAAGCAAAGTTGTAAATGAATGTATATCCATTTAACCTTCTGTTTGCGTTTGGCTCCAAATTAAAAAACCAGCTTATTTTACTATTCAACTTATTGTTACTATTATTCATAAGTCTCACTGTACTTTTGATACTATTCATGGGTCTCACAGTACTATTTCATCTAACTTTTACCTTTATCTACAATACTTTTAACAAAACAAAAATTTCAATTTCAGCAAAATAAGCGAATCCCAAATAGACAATCTATCTAAGCAAAGATTTTAATAATTTCTTTAATTTTTATTATTTATTTATATTCCACAATAAATAGTTTTATTTACTTATCATTCAAATTTTAATAAAATTTATCGGAACCACTTACCATTATATAGGAAAAGGAAAAAATAGCTACTTTATACCTCCATACATACATACATATATATATATATATATATATATATATATATATATATATATATATATATACAGAGAGAGAGAGAGAGTTAGGTTCAAAATATACATAGTGTAACTCTAAATAATGTTACATCATCCAATATTTTTTAATTAAATGTGAATTTTGATAAATCCATCACTGGATTACATTATCTTTGTATATTCTCTATACTTAAAAAATATAAAAATGATCAAAGATCAATAGTTATGTTATCAATTAATTGTTTAAATTTATGTTTTTGTAGCTTAAAATAATACAAAGAATATGAGTTTATAGATCAAATAGTAAATTGCATTTGATTGGTTTGAAAATTGCTATGCATGTTAAGAACATATAGAACATTTAATTCAATGGTTGAATTTTCAAAATATGAATTTAATAACAAGTTATTGAATAGTGTAATATTATTTAGAGTTTACGCTAGGTGCAACTTGAAATCAACCCATTTATATATATATATATATATACATATTTTTTTTGTTAGTATTGTATTTTGAACCTATTTGACATATTGGGTAAAAGAGACGAGTTAATTTTTTTTTTTATGGAAAATATTCATTTAATTTGTTGAAAAAAGTATTGCATTAAAATTCAAGTGATATTCAAATCGCAAAAGCATTTGCTACAACACAAAAATTTAAAGGAGAGGCAATGCTATATAAAAGAGCATGGACGACATGCTGCAATTCAAATGAATGTTTGAAAATCAAAATTTTTATGCTGCCCATGATATTATTATTAACGTAGACCACATAATTGAAATCGAGTACAACAATAAAGCTCTTATTTAGATGAAAAATCATCTAATTTAAATGAATCTACCAAAAACATCAGGCACTTTGGGAAACTTCCTTAAGAACAATTGATTACACCATGTGCAACTTGAAATCAAAAATTTAAAGGAGAGGCAATGCTATATAAATGAGCATGGACGACATGCTGCAATTCAGATGAAGGTTTGAAAATCAAAATTTTATGCTGCCCATGATATTATTATTAACGTAGACAACATAATGAGTACAACAATAAAGCTCTTATTTAGATGAAAAATCATCTAATTTAAATGTGTCTACCAAAAACATCAGGCACTTTGGGAAACCTCCTTAAGAACAATTGATTTGGGAAGAAACTGGCTGGAATGAAAATGAAGTGTCCCAAGCATAGGTGAAGCTAAGTGAAGAAGATGGTGCAACTGGGACACCATTGTTAACTAGACATTCGTTGCCTGACTTAGACAATACCGAAGGGTCAACAGGTTTCACTGTCTGAAAACCATTGCAGGACAATTTCAAATCTGATTGGGAACATAGGCAGCCATTGTTGATTGTCACACTCCACACTGGCTTTTGTTGCACTACTTCTCCAGTTTTAGATTGTTTGATGGTTACTTGGCTTAGGGTGCATTGACAATTTCCTACAATTAAAGAAACATAAACAAATTAGAAATACTAAATCAAATTCAAAAGCATGAATAACAAGAACATGGACATTAATAAAATAAAAATAATAAAATTTTTTAAAAACATATCTAGAAGACGTGAATATTATATATGGTAGTAAGATTGCAATGCATTAGATAGTATGGCCTATCCTTACATCCAAAAACATTCAAAATACAAGAATCGTTCATATGCCTTCATATTATAAAACAAAATGTTCCTTTTCATATAATATCATCTTTTTGTTTAAACAAAAGAAATGCCTTTCAGGATTGTATGCATTGATAGAATCCTTTACCTTTGCCAGCGAAACTGAGGACGAAAAGTACACAAAGAAATTTGATGAAAGTAGCCATTACTACAAACTTTTTTGATGAAATTAGTTTCTCTACTTTTTTCTGAATGTAATGTTACAGGACCTTGTCTAATTTATAGTGATTTTTGAACCAAACAAATTAATTGCCTTGATCTTTTACTTTAAAAGCTATATACTTTCCTATTTAGAAAGACCATTAGAATTGAGATTATGAATCAAAACTAGCATTAAATGTTAAGCAAATATGGTTACTTCTTGGTGATTATGCTATGGGAGCTTGACTTTTCAAAAATCTCTCATTCCTCTTATATTTTTGGTAAAAAAAAATATCTTTACATATAAATTTAAATGATAGCCCCCTAGATTTTTACTAAAAACATGTAACTCATTTATTTGGATAATCAATGCTTCATTTTTGTTTCCTCTTATTTCTCTTGCAATATTAATAACTCGTTAATTCAAAATGTGTTTGATAAAAATGGAAAATTTTGTATATTGTTAATACACTATTTTTTTCCTCTAATAATTAATCTTATACCATGATAATATATCTTAGAAATATATAAGTAAATTGCTTTTAATAAAAACTTTATTTTTTTAATTTTTAATTTAAAAAATTAGAGATCTGAAATTTTATCCTTTTAGAAGAAATATTAAATGTTGATCTCATGCTAATTCGGAGTTAAAAATCTTTTAGTATTTATTAATATTATATATATAATTTGATATATGTAAGAAAATTGCATTTGTTAAAAGGTTATTTTTTGGATTTATTTTTAATATATTTAGCTTGGCCCCTGAATAAATTTTCTAGCTCTACCACTAATCATATTTGATCTCATATATTTGTGATCTTCTCATAGAGTCATAGTTATGACAAATCCGTGACTTGGGATTATAAATTAAATTAAAGCAACTTCACCAAAAAAAAATATATTGAAGAAGTAAAGCTAAAAACTATACCGCACGCAACTAGTCTAGTTTCTTGAGAAGTGTTACATTCACAATATTTTTACTATATTTTCACAACAAATCATAGGTATTAAGTTGTTATTGTTCATAATTAGAGACCTACTACTAAAATTACTATTTGTCCACCAATAACAATCCGTAACAATATGTTACTTATAATTTGTGGTAAAAATATTGTGGACATAACATTTTTTTTTATACTTTTGCAATTGTCTAATTTATAAGAAAAATACTATGTCCACAACATTTTCACAATACTTTCATAACAAAATCCTAAGTGGCAGGTTATTAGTTGTTACGTATGGGTAAAAAAGTAATTTAAATTGTGGAATCAAATTAAAACAAATAATAACTTACCACTTATAATTTGTTGTAAATGTGTTATAAAAATACTGTGAACATAACATTTCTCAATTTCTAATGATTTTTTAATCAAATGAAATAGTTGCTTTTTTTTTTTTTGAGGAAGATGAAATAATTGCCTTGATAGCAGAAATAAGTCAAAGGAAATAATTGCCGTGATCATTTTTTTTTTTTTTTTTCTTTTGAAAGACCTTTCACCTATTTTGAAAGACCTTTGAAATTTGATTCCATAGAATCCCGTATTTTTTTTTTTTTTTTTCCTGGGATCACTTCAAATAGCTCGAGTCAATGCCAGTTATTAGTTCAATGCACCAAGCAAAATTTGTATTCGAGGCCCTTTTTGAGTATCCTGATAAACTTATATGGAACATTTTCACACGTGTGTCCGTCACCCCTGACCCTAAGCTTGACAAAAAAAAACCCTTTTACCCAAAATCATCAACCCAACAACAATCATCAACAATTTTAATAACCCAGCCCAAACAACAAACAATCATCAAAAATTTTACCTACTCATCTTTGACAAAATAATTGTCTTAAAAAAATAATTTCGGTTTGAGAGAGAGAGAGAGAGAGAGAGAGAGAGAGTTGAGAGTTGAGACTAGTGACTTGGTTGAGTGACTTGAGAGAGAACTGCCGTCTATTTCAAGCTGCCATCATTTAAAAAAAAAAAAAAAAAAAACCACTATGACGCCAATAAGCAATAAATTTTATCTACTCATAATAAATAAAGATTGGGTTTCTATCGAATTTGAATGTTATAATTTTCTTGTGAAGCCATCTATTTTCTATGGCTTGATGATGAATGAGAAAACATGCTGAAAAATATTGTTATTGGGAGAAGTTTTGCATTGGAAGTATGAATTCCCTCAAAATAGTACATTTCATAATCAAACTTGAAGGCCTTGTTTTCCTTGAAGCAGTTAACAAAAAGAAAAATCTGTGCTTATAACAACTTCAAATATATTTGAGAAAAGGAAATACTTTCTTTAGCTTGTTATCATTTTGTAGGAGAAACATAAGTTAGGGTCCGTTTGGGAGTTTATAAAGGAATGGAATAAAATGATCATTAAAGGAATGGAATGGATTTAGTAGGGAAATGAATTGAATGGAATGGAATTTAAAAATCTTGTTTGGATGTTATAAAATAAAGGAATGGAGAGGAATGGAAAGTAACTAACACCGTTTGGAAGTGACATTAGAAGGAATGGAATATTGGAATAGAATCATTTTATAATAACATTACTATTATACCCCTCATTTTAAAGAACATAAAAAATAATCAATGCAAACTTATAATTGCTAAAAAACAAGTTATGTATATTGACAGTTTTTAGACCCCTTAAACAATTGATTAAACCTAGGTAATTAGCCAAGTTGTTACTTAGTCCAATTAAACAAGTCTAGGTTATCATAATATAAAAGATCAAATCATGCAAAGCAGCGGAAAATAAATAACACAAGATATGATCACTTAGGAAACCAAACCAGTAAAAACCTGGGGAGGATTTGACCTAGCTATCCTCAAGGTAAACTTGAATCCACTATCTTGAAAGAATCGAAGTTCATACAATAAGACTTACAAGCCCCTACGCTCGACTTTTTATTGCTACCAACCAGTAGAACTTACTGACACGACCACGTGCAAGCTCCGAATCCACGGACTCCTTCTTTCTTGGATTCACCACCAGCTACAAGCACACCCACTTGTGTATTCTTTAAGCTTTAATGGCAGCAATTGAATTGATCATCAAGGTGTAGATAAATCTTCTCATTGAAAACCCTAGGTTTGTGTAAAGGAAAGCTCCTCTAGATCTCATAAGAGATTTACACAAACCGCAAATATGAGCAACACTAAAATGTGGCTAGGGCTTGCCTTTTATACTTAGGACAAATAAGAAACCCTAAAAACGTTTTAAAACAAATAGGGCTGAGTTGGACGAATCTGCAGAAAAGCATTCTGCCCGAGCTTCGATCGGTCGAGCCTGTCGTTCGATCGATCGAGCCAAGCCGAAAGGCACAATGCTTCCTTCTTTAACTCGATTCCAACTTTACATAAAATCACAACTTTAAGCTAGCTTTAAACACTTCTAAACACATTGTTTTGATCATGGTTTGCCAACAATACACATTAGAGTTCTAAATACATAAAATCCTAAACTTTAGAACCTAACATATATTTCTATGTGTAAAGCAATTCACGCATCACATATTTATTCTTAACAAAATAAATATTGTCTAACAATGCAAACAAATATCTTTAAAAAAAAAAATTTCCGGTAATGAGTCTTGCTAAAACAAAACAAAATAATATAATCTATTCCAAAACTAAGGTTCGCCAAAAAAATTCCACACTTTTTTAATTTTTAGGCCTAGACATCAGTGTCAGTAAGACACATTTGCGCTCATGATCTGGGCAACCAAAGAACATCTCCTTATATGTTGGATTTTCCATCAAAAATATGTAGGCCTCAGTCTTTGATATTGGATCTAAGTCCAATACACCCAAAACTGTGTGAATTTCTGCTCCATATGACTTTGAAAAGCACTTTGCCATAACCTCAGTCGCCCTATCAATTGCCTTTAATACATTATCAAATGATTGAGAAATTACATTCCCGAGTTTGTCATCTTTTGCCAGTCATCTTTTCTTGCTTTTAGAAGACATTGCATCTTGTGATGACACTCGAGAATGTGCAACATTAATTTCTGGTGACCTCTGATCATCTTCCACTTCAAATTTCTCCAAAGAAACTTCATTTTGAGATATCAAATTATCAATCTCATCAATAGTGGTCGATGCAGCATACCTAGCACATTTCTCCTTTGCAGTTTCAGCATGATCACATTTTGCTCTATCTTTAGCCTAAAGTTGTGCCATCTAGAGTAGTTGGGTATAGGTGTTGTCATCCACTCCTTGGCTGTAGGTTTAGACTGTTACAAACCACGACAAATGGTTAAATAACAGATATAATTATGTAACACAAAATTAAACTCACAAAAAATGGTAATTTACCGCTATGAGTGGCTCCCAAACTTCTGGTTCAGCTGTCCACATATTTAAAAAATCATTCCATCCAAAACCACTCTATCCATCTTTAAATATGTCATAGCATTCATGAAAATTCTTCTTCAGTGTCTTCTATCGATTCTTCACCTTATCCTTGTTAATCTCCATGTCAAATTTTTCAACCAACTCTTTCACCATATCATCATATGCCTTAGAGGTAAAAGTTCCATTAACTCTACCACCTATGATCACCTGATGTAAAAAAGCATCCACTAAAGCATCATTCATAACACTACTCCATTGTACTTCTTTGCTTGGATCTCCACCATTCTTCTTTGATATCTTACCCATACTATAATTAATAGGACAAAAAACACATATAAAATATTGTATAAATATTAATATTAATTATCAAAAGATAGAGAGCAATATCAAAATGCAAACAAAGAGAAATTTGCATAACATTTAGGTCTAAGTAATTGAAATATAGCATAGTCTTAAACGACATGACAACAATAAACCCAAAAGCTATCACATTTGGACATATTTTTGCCACATGGCTGATGCTATAGAATCTCTTATAATATCTTCTTGCCTAGCATCCTCATCATCTTCTCTTGGAATAGGGGCCACACGTTCACGATGAGAATGCAAAACTTCTTCATCAACTTCAGCAATAAGACTTTCATCAAGATCGACACCCATTAAATAATTATGAAGTATGCAACATGCTAAAATGATTTCATTTTGAGTGTCAACACAATAATTAGGCTTTGTTGTACTTGCTATGATAGGAAATCTCTTTTTAAGTACACCAAAGGCTCTTTCAATAGCAGTGCGCAATGACGCATGTCGCAAATTAAACAATTCTTTAGCATTTTAAGGAGGACGAACAGAGTACTCTTTCAAATGATAATGCACTCCCCTATAAGGTGCAATCAGACGACTTCTATTCATGTATCCCGCATCAACAAGATAATATTTACCTAATAAACAATAACAACAATTAATTATATACTACAAATTTTTTAATTATAAAGAATACACCCTAATACGTATTTGAATTAAATTTACCTTGTGGGATTTTCAAGTTATCGTTTCTAGTTAAAGCACTCTTTATTATTCTTGAATCTGACGCAGTTCCTTTCCAACCTGGTAATACGTATGTGAATTTTAAATCAAATGAGCATGCTGCCAACACATTTTGTGTTGTATAACCCTTCCTACCCCGATATCTTGGTGCATCCTCATTAGACACTTTGACACGAACATGTGTTCCATTAAGTGCCCCAATACAATCCTGAGATTTAACATTATCTCTCAAAACATTTACCTTAAAATATATTTGTACTAAACTACTATCAAATATAAATTATATGCATGCTATATTTACCTTAAAATATGGGTTGAACCTACTACTTTGTAGTATTTCAAGTGGCACTTGGGTTCCATCAGGTTGTCGAAGGAATTGATCCTCTAACATAATTATTGATCTTAGCACGTTATGAAAATGGTGACTAATGGTCTCACTGGAACGACAAAAAAAGAAGGACATTGTACGAGTCGTCTGATTATGTGCTAGCATGTGAAGAAACTTGCCAACTTGCTCTTCAACCGTGGCATGCTGTGTGTCTTGAAGATCACTATCTCTCCGTAAAATGTCACACAAACCTTGAAAAGCTTGTAGACCCATGCGTACTACATCATAGCATTTTTTACTATTCCTAAGTCGAGACATTAGTTCATCACAAACTTTTTGTCTTTCTATGGTTGATTGTGTAGGGATGTGGGGAACACGTCTTCTTTTTAGTCGTTGCCTTTGATGGATAATGTAACACAAATAACTGCATGCAGCATGAACCAAAGCTAGTTTCCGCATAAAGTCCGAAAAAATTATGGTCTTAAGTACCTCATCATTCAAATCCATCTAAGTAAAAAAATAGTTATGTTATTAGTCCAACTTAGAAAATTATTGGCACATTGTAAGCAGATATACACACATGCATAAATACATTTACATCTTTATTATTTAGTATTGTATCTCAACATTGATAAATAAATACTTAACATTGATAAATAAATATATAAAATATAACATAAATATGGTAATCCTTTAATTTCTTCTTCTTCTTTTTTTTAAGAATGTGATAATCGTAAAACCACCTATTTACAAAACCACATCCTAGTAGACCATGGTTTTAGACAAAACCACTGGTAATCCTTATTTGTAATAGTTGCTTGTGCTTTCTCATATAGTATAAATTGGTCCTAATGCCTAGCATTTTAGCAAGTCAATTGTAAGAGAATAATAGTAAAATAACCATGGCAATTGTAAGGCAATTTCGTTATTAACCATCCCTAGCCATAATTAACCTCTATTAAGCATTGTTACATATATAGTGTCTACTAAAGTATGGTATAAGGCTATATGGTCAAAAAAATCTTATAGATTTTAGATAAATATTGGCTCAAAATGAAAGGGGTTGCTTTAAAAGGGCCCTTTTCAATTTGAAATATGAGTGTGAGTTTTTGTAGTTCATGTTATGCTTTGTTTTGAAGCCGGTAGAACTTGTTTAATTAGTAGAGAGTGAGTGAGAGAGAGAGAGAGATACTCTGTTAATGGAAGTTTGGTAGTACAATTATTTACTACATGCCACCAGACGTCAAATTATGGAAGTATTCAATAGTGCTTTATATCATAAGGCATCCATGCTTGCTTCTGGAAGGTTATGGTCACATGCTTTAATAAGCTGCATGTGCCTCTGTCTGCAAGGAAATTACTAAACTACTATTATTTTAATTAAAATACTTTTCATTTTACTTTCTTCTCATTTTAAATTTTTTTTATTCTTGTTTTTTTCTTAACCGCATACTTGTCTGTTGTCTAAACTTGTACACTAGCTTTTGTAGATATTTCCTCTTAACCATACACGTGGTGAAGCCTTGGAGATATTAGTAGCATTGGATGGTTGAATTAAAACTGGAAGTTCAACACACCACTTGCTTAACAGAGGAAGCAGAGATCGTAAATAACAGAGGAAGCAGAGAGGAAACAAAGTAAAAAGCAAATCAGTTGAGTTCTCCGGCAGTTCTCACTTTCAAATTTACAGTAGTTCTACAGCAGTTTTCTAGCAATTCTCACTTTCAAATTTTTAAATACAAGTTCGAATCTTAGCTGTACAGGTAACTTTAACAGCAATTTTTGTTTCTTTTCACTTTCAAGATTTTTAGGTGTATAGAATGCTAGTTTGTTTTGGTTTTTAGGTTACAAAAACACTATATGTATATATATATATGGTTAAAAGGGATATATATTATAAAACAACTAACTATTTACAAACACGCTTATCGGCCTACAAAAGGACAAACCATTCATATCCGAATACAATACAGGGAGAAGTTCAACAGAGGGAGGCTGATCAAACAAAAACACTATATATCACTCTCATAGCAAACAGTTCATAAAATTTTTTTTTTTTTTAAAAAAAAAAAAAAAAAAGCCTAGCAAACAACCGAAAAGAAAAAGAAAAAGATACACATACTTGGTTTGAGCAATAACCGAAAATTGTAGCAGACAAAAGAAAAAGCAAGACCAGCGGCAGCAACTTCACTCTACAGAGAATGGACAATAGAATGATAGCTATATTTTTTTACGGTTGAATGACAAAAAAAGGGCTGATATTGGAGGGGTATTTTAGGGATTTTAACAAAAATTTCATTAAACCTAAATCCATTCCCTCTCATTCCTCCCAATTTTGAGGGGAACAAAAATTTGAGGTTTTGAGGGAAAAGAGAGGAATGAGCATTCCCTCCTAACCATTCCATTCCCTCCCACTTAAACTCCCAAATAAGGGAATGGACATTCCATTCCCTCCGTTAAAACTCCCAAACAAGGGAAGGGAAAAATATTCTAAAAATATTCCTCTGATTCCATTCCCTCCTCCCAAACGGAGCTTTAGTCAATAAAAAGAAGACAGACTTGAAGATTGCTGAGAGAGAGAGAGAGAGACCCTTCCAAAAGTTACCCTTGAGGACAAGGGTGTAATTGAGGATCGAATGTCATAAGCTTTTTTACCATTTAAAATGGTATTTTTGTTATTAGGAATTAGGTAAATAGATAATGATTAGACAAAGGGTCATTCTCCTGTACCCCCTCTTTTTCATAGGGATTACGGTACCCACGTGAATTTCAGCCATTAAATTTACTTATTTTAATCTTAGCTGTTTGTATAATTTTAATTGAATATTAGTTACAGGTTAGTCGGGTTAACATATAAAATCAAAAATAGAAGAAAAACATACGGTTCTTCTTCTCTCTGGCATCGCATCTGATATGAGGCAGGTTCTTTTCTTTTGTCGTCTCTTCTTTCTCACCTTCATCGCTGATGTTCTTGGGTAAATCACTAAATCTATTAGTTGGCATCCTATTTGGATCCTTTGGATTTGGATTTGAGGGCCCAAATCCAAATCCTTTGTTTGTATATCTTAAAAAGAGATGGATTTGGATTTGATCCAAATCCATCAAGATTTGAGGCATCCAAATCCCTTGATTTCAAATCCTCTCACATTCTTCTTCAAGGAAACACTCTCTTCTACATTCTTCTTCAAGCTGAAATTGAAGCCACCATCGCTCCCAGTACTTAGGTTTGTCTCTCTCGACTCATCTTGTCCTCTTAAACATCTCTATTTGTCTCTTCCATCAATTGTAAATCTGAATCACAAAATATTGATAGGATTGTCTAGGTTTATTTGTGCCTCCGTGGGTTCCATTTGATTTGGTTATGATTTTTTTGTGGGCTTTGTTTGATTTGCTTCTTATTTTTTGTGGGCTTGTATCTGTTGGTAAGGATGGGAACTAGGTTTTGTTACATGCTACCAAAACAAAGTATACCAATTGTTGTGTCTTTTCTGCTATTTTGACAATTTCCTAATATTTGAAATAGAAGAACACCCCCATAAATTTATATTCAATTTTTTTTGTTAATAATTTGATATCACAATAGCACAGGACGTAACAAGAATATTCATGTATGTGATAAGTGATCGTCCCTAAAGCAATAGTATAGCAAGGAGGTAGTGGCGTAGCCACTTGAAGACCAAGGGGGGCTTGGGCCGCCCAAAATTTTTCGAAAAAATATAATTTTTTTTCAAAATATCCTAAATAACTTGAAAATTTTTAAATAACTTTATTATGTTAGCCCCCCATACCTGATAATATATATATATATATATATATATATATATATATATATATATATATATATTTAAGAGAGTCTAAAAATAAACATAATTTTCATTTAAATAAAATACAATCCATAAATACATATGTCAACAAAACACAATAATTAAACATTCAGCATCTTTAGAATAAACACATAGGTATTTTAACAATTACTTCAACAAAAAAGGAAAAAAAATTATAATTTTCAACCCAACACATTTATGGCTTACTTGTACATAGCAGTAGAAAAATTGAAAAGTCATCAATACTTGATCACTTTAAATCTCTTAAAGAGCATAGGTTATAGTTTTGAAAAAAGATGTTTAACTTTTATGTTAATTTTTTATGGTTTGCGACTTTGCCCATTTCATAGTTGATTAAAGATATTAAATCATTTTGTCAATCTTGTCTCATGATTGTTTAATTTTAATTAATACACGTTTATTTATAGCACATATTGAGTTATGAAGTATTGTACATTATTATTTTACATTTCATACACAAAAAATATATATATATATATATATATATATATATATCTATGGCCCCCCAAAGATAAATCCCTGGCTCCACCACTGCAAGGAGGAGAATGTCCCTAGCTCTGATTTTCAACCTCTTCATCCTTCCCCCACCTCCAATTTTGATCCCTTTGCTACACCTTGGAGTTCCACTCCGATTTGATTAACAATATCAATATTTACAAAATTTATTCAACTAATAATAAATTATAATTAACAAAATCCGAATAAATATTGAAAAAAAAAATCTTCAATTCTTTTATTTTTATGACTATTGTTCAATGTTTTTGTGCATAATTACGAGTTACAATCTAGTTTTTGGTTATTGGAAAATCCAAAATGACATCATTTTTTGGGACTACAGAACCAAAATTGGTAGCATCCTTTTGGACTCAAAATTATTAATATATGAACCTTTCTATAAATTAAAAAAAAAAAAAAAAACTAATAAGAATCAAAAATGGATTTTTTGGTAATAAAAAATAAAATGGCATGTTTTTTTGTCACATTAACCACACCCCCTACGGGGAAAAGTAGGCCACATCACAGTTTGATTTGGGTACTATATGTAGCTTGACTACGCAACAATTTGTTGCTCTCCTCTTTTATGTAAATGATTTTCACAGTGCCATAAATTTACAAAAGAATTCATATTTTTACAGTGCTTAGGAGAGGAGGGTGGCAATCCTCACGCGCCGAGGGCAACACAGATGGAGATTAGCATTATTGCGCTCACTAGTGGGGATTAGGGATACTCAAACCCAAGATCTAAGTCTTGTTGGCCCAATGCACTTTTCCATCCCATACATTGCTACTTAAGATCTCAGCAAAAAACCAAAAAAAAAAAAAAAAAAAAAAAAACACACACTTCCTGCAACACAAAAAATGAAAGGAGAGACATAAATGCTATGAAGGAACATGGCCATGGTGAAATTCAGTGCTATCCAACGATATATTTTATATATTGATCACATAATTAAAATCCCATACAAATAATATTCAAGCTCTTATTTTGACGATGACTAGAAATCATGTAAAGTGAATTCACCAAGAACAAAAACTCAATGAAAACGAAACCTCCTTAATTAAGAACAATTTGGATGGCCAGAAACTGGGTTGAATGAAAGTGAAGTGTCCCAAGCGTAGGCAAAGGAAGTGTTAGATAAAATCGTACCAGTTTACCACCATTAGCAATGACTTGTAATTGGTTTCCACTTTGAACTATGACCGTAGGGTCAAGAGGTAATGCAGTTTGAAACCCATCGCTGCTCAATACCATACCTGTTAAGGTACATGGGCAGTCAAGATTGATTGTCGCATTCCACACTGTTTTTGATTGAGCAACTGATACACTGCTTAAGAAGCATTTGACAATTTCCTGCAATTTAAGAAATATCTGATAAATTAAGATGCATGAACACAAACATTAACAATAACACCTCATTATTAATTCATATCTTTAGACATTTCTATTTAGTTATTTATTGACAGATTTTAATTTTATATATTTTAAGTTAACATTAATAATTAACTATCAAAATCTTTAATGAAGACAGACATGTTGGAGTGACTCAAGCTAGCTAGAGCGTAAAATCAAGAGTATATATGCATGGTATAGTAAGAAAGCCATGCATTTCAGGGATAAATTGCATGCACTGCAAGAATCTTTTGCCTTCGCTAACAAGACTTAGGAAGAAAAATACACATAAATTTGATGAAAGCTGCCATTGCTAAAATCCTAAAACCAACTAGTCACTAATCCATGCGATGCACGGGAAAACTATTGATTATGAAAAAAAAAATCCAATAATGAATGAAGAATTTAAGCTATTACTTTATTTTAACAAAAAACAATGAATGAAGAGTTTAAGCTATCACCTATGCAATTTTTTTTGTGCATTTCAGTTAGACTTTAGACAATAATAATATAGTTATTACTTCTATATTTTTAGGCTGAAATAATTTTTTTTTTTCCTGAATTGAAATAAAGTTATTTGTTTACTTTTTTTTATGTTGGAATTTATTTACTGTTATTATTAAGCTAAAATATTTAAAAATGATTATTTGATAATTTATTTAAAAGAAATATTTTTATAAAATGATGTAATGGCAGTTTTGTGAATAAAAAGGCATGTGATGGCATTGTAAAGGAAGCATCTTCCTAGAAACTTCCTTTCTAACCCTCCCAAGTGTCATAAATGTCATCTCATTTTTTTTTAACTCTTTTCATTCCTCTTCTCAGACTACTCAAGCGTCTGCAAATCTATAACACTCCTTCGTCTCTTCTTCTTCGCTCAAATTTTTTTTTTAATTTTTATAAATCGATTTTCTTTTCTAACGTCCGCACCATCAAATCCAAAAGAAGCTACTCAATGAAAACACATTCTTCATTTAGCTCAAAAATTCATATTCTATTCAGAATGATGAAATTTCATCCGGAACACCGGTGCAGGCCGAATTTTGGAACGAAATAGAATAGTGGGGTTACCTATACCAAAACGAAAAATTCCGACTGGAACAGAACGGTATTTAAAACATTGATCCTGTACAATATTTGAAGAAATTTATGGAATAAGGAGGAAGATGACGAAGAGGGAGATGGGATTATTTTTTTTTTATTTTTTATTTTTTGGAGAAACTTTTGGTTTGGGTTTATGCTCGTGTTTATTGTTTTGGTTTGGTTTTGGATTGTGTTATGCTTGTGATACAGAGGAAGATGGGAGGGGAAAGAGTTGATCGGGTTTTTTATAAGGAAGGAGAAGGAGTATCGGGGAGAAATAGTGAGAAATAGTTATTAAAATCAGAATTTTTGTTTTATAATGTTGATGTTTTAAAAATAATGATGACGTGGAAAATTGTGAGAGTTTCAGAGGTTTCGGTTATATATATATATATATATATATATATATATATATATATATATATATAATGCTACTTAGTTTCTTTGCTTTGCCTTTAATGGAAATGTAATAGGGCCTCATGTAATTTATAGTGATTTCCAAATCAAATGAATCAATTGCTGTGATGTTTTACTTTAAATCTATTCAAATAGAAACGTATTACTATTTAACTAGAAAGACCTTTAAATTTATTACCTATTTGGCAATACGAATATTCTAAAAAATTATCTCATTTTTCTATATTTGGTAACAAGTACTAACAACTTTAAATGAATTGAAAAACTATATTTCGACTTTTTTTTTTTTGAGAAATAATTACAACATGCTGCTAACCCCACAGCTCGAACCCTTTTTCCCCTAGACCCTCAAGCACTTTGTATATGGGGAGGTGTCAATTCAGTTACAAGGCCTTTGACATAGCATGAGATGGTTGCCAAGAAATTTTAGTAGAAAACAACTCTATCTCAAGTAAAACTAAATAAAAAAAAGTTAAAAGATAATTTTCATTTAAATATTTTTTTTATATTACCAAACACAAAAACTTAAGAGATAGTTTTCAGATTAGCGAAGCTTTTAATAAATTTATTTCATTTTAACTTCTAACTAAGTTAAGATTTTAATGACTTACTTAATTTTTTATTTCTAGTCCTCAATAATAACAAAACTCTTTCATTTAGCCTACTATGAGTACTATCTTTTTTTTCTTTTTCTTTTTGTTTCTTTTTTTTTTTTTTTTTTTTTGAGAATGGAACGTCTTCTTATAATTCATCAAAATAAGGCTAAATCAGCCTAAACAACAAAAAGAATGTCTGGTGGTACATCTTCCATCCAGACAATTAAACTAGGAAACTTAATCGCCCATTTAGCTAGAGCAAGAGTGACACTATTTCCTTGTCTACGTACATGTGTAAAACAAATACTATCAAAAGATGAAAATACAAGTTTTACATCCTGAATCAAATGACCATGTAGTGCCAGTGAGGAAATAAAGTTGCAAAGGTCCCTATAAATGATGCCTAAGTCTCCCTCAAAAATTGCTTTGATAATACCAATCTCTAGTGCAAATTTTGAAGCTCCTCTAATTGCCATTGCTTCAACCTAAGCCATTGTTGTTGTATTACATTATTTTCATATATTCTCTATACTTACAAAATATAAAGATGATCAAAGATCAATAGATATGTCATCAATCAATTGTTTAAATTTAAGTTTTTGTAATTTAAAATAATACAAAGAATATGAGTTTATGGATCAAACGGTAAATTGCATCCAATTGGCATGAGAATTGGCATGCATGTTAAGAACATATAGAACATTTAATTCAATGGTTGGATCTTCAAAATATGAATTTAATACAAGTTATTGAATAGTGTAACATTGTTTAGAGTTTACACCAGATGCAACTTGAAATCAACCCATATATATATATATATATATATATATATATATATATATATATATATTGTTAGTATTGTATTATGAACCTATTTGAAATATTGGGTAAAAGAGACGAGTTTTTTTTTTTTTTTTTTTTTTTTTTTTTATGGAAAATATTCATTTTATTTGTTGAAAAAAGTATTGTATTGAAATTCAAGTGATATTCAAATAGCAAAAGCATTTGCTACATCACAAAAATTTAAAGGAGAGGCAAAGCTCTATAAAAGAGCATGGACGACATGCTGCAATTCAAATGAAGGTTTGAAAATCAAAATTTTATGCTGCCTATGATATTATTATTAACGTAGACCACATAATTGAAATCGAGTACAACAATAAAGCTCTTATTTTGATGAAAAATCATATAATTAAAATGAATTTACCAAACACATCAGGCACTTTGGGAGACTTTCTTAAGAACAATTGATTACACCATGTGCAACTTGAAATCAACTCATATATCATATATATATTGTCAATATTGTATTTTGAACCTATTTGAAATATTGGGTAAAAGAGACGAGTTACTTATTTTTTTATAGAAAATATTCATTTTATTTGTTGAAAAAAGTATTGTATTGAAATTCAAGTGATATTCAAATAGCAAAAGCATTCGCTACAACACAAAAATTTAAAGGAGAGGCAATGCTATATAAATGAGCATGGACGACATGCTGCAATTCAGATGAAGGTTTGAAAATCAAAATTTTATGCTGCCCATGATATTATTATTAACGTAGACAACATAATTGAAATCGAGTACAACAATAAAGCTCCCATTTAGATGAAAAATCATCTAATTTAAATGAGTCTACCAAAAACATCAGGCACTTTGGGAAACCTCCTCAAGAACAATTGATTTGGGAAGAAAATGGCTGGAATGAAAATGAAGTGTCCCAAGCATAAGTGAAGCTAATTGAAGAAGATGGTGCAACTGGGACACCATTGTTAACTAGAGATTCATTGCCTGACTTAGACAATACCGAAGGGTCAACAGTTTTCACTGTCTGAAAACCATTGCAGGACAATTTCAAATGTGATTGGGAGCATGGGCAGCCATTGTTGATTGTCACACTCCACACTGGCTTTTGTTGCACTACTTCTCCAGTTTTAGATTGCTTGATGGTTACTTGGCTTAAGGTGCATTCACAAATTCCTACAATTAAAGAAACATAAACAAATTAGAAATACTAAATCAAATTCAAAAGCATGAACAACAAGAACATGGACATTAATAAAATAAACGTAATAAATTTTTTTTTAAACATATCTAGAAGACGTGAATATTATATATGGTAGTAAGATTGCTATGCATTAGATAGCATGGCCAATCCTTACATCCAAAAACATTCAAATTACAAGAATCGTTCATATGCCTTCATATTATAAAACAAAATGTTCCTTTTCATATAATATCATCTTTTTGTTTAAACAAAAGAAATGCCTTTCAGGATTGTATGCATTAATAGAATCCTTTAACTTTGCCAACGAAACTGAGGACGAAAAGTACACAAAGAAATTTGATGAAAGTAGCCATTACTAAAAACTTTTTTGATGTAATTAGTTTCTCTACTTTTTTCTGAATGTAATGTTACAGGACCTTGTCTAATTTATAGTGATTTTTAAATCAAACAAATTAATTGCCTTGATCTTTTACTTTAAAAGCTATATATTATAAATGTTAAGCAAATATGGTTACTTCTTGGTGATTATGCTATGGGAGCTTGACTTTTCAAAAATCTCTCATTCCTCTTATATTTTTGGTAAAAAAAAATATCTTTAGATATAAATTTAAATGATAGCCCCCTAGATTTTTACTAAAAACGTGTAACTCATTTATTTGGATAATCAATGCTTCATTTTTGTTTCCTCTAATTTCTCTTGCAATATTAATAACTCGTTAATTCAAAATGTATTTAATGTATTTGATAAAAATGGAAAATTTTGTATATTATTAATACACTATTTTTTCCCTCTAATAATTAATCTTATACCATGATAATATATCTTAGAAATATATAAGTAAATTGCTTTTAATAAAAACTTTATTTTTAAAATTTTTAATTTAAAAAATTAGAGATCTGAAATTTTATCCTTTTAGAAGAAATATTAAATGTTGATCTCATGCTAATTCGGAGTTAAAAATCTTTTAGTATTTATTAATATTATATATATAATTTGATATATGTAAGAAAATTGCATTTGTTAAAAGGTTATTTTTTGGATTTATTTTTAATATATTTAGCTTGGCCTCTAAACAAATTTTCTAGTTCTGCCACTAATCATATTTGATCTCATATATTTGTGATCTTCTCATAGAGTCATAATTATGACAAATCCGTGACTTGGGATTATAAATTAAAGCAACTTCACCCCAAAAAAAAAAAAGTTTATGAAGTAAAGCTAAAAACTATACTGCACGCGGCTAGTCGAGTGAACATAGCATTTCTCAATTTATAATGATTTTTTAATCAAATGAAATAATTGCCTTTTTTTTTTTGAGGAAGATGAAATAATTGCCTTGATAGCAATGGAAATAATTAACGTGATCATTTTTTTTTCTTTTGAAAGACCTTTCACCTATTTAGAAAGACCTTTGAAATTTGATACCATAGAATCCCATATATTTTTTCCTGGGATCACTTCAAATAGCTCGAGTCAATGCCAGTTATTAGTTCAATGCACCAAGCAAAATTTGTAGTTGAGATGGTTGCCTCTTTCACTCTCTCCCTTGCAGTTTTGAGATGGCAATTACATCAAGCAGCTCATGCTATTCGAGGCACTTTTTGAGTATCCTGATAAACTTATATGGAACATTTTCACACATGTTGCCTTCCTGAGCTTGAAAGTCTTAGACATGGCATTGAAATTTTCATCAAGGAGTATTAACTATTATGTTCTGAAATCCAATAAAGCCATCACTGAAAATTTTAAGGTTGTAGAGAAAGCCCCTTTTTTTCGAGATGTAAAGAAAGCCCTTAATAATGTTGAATGAGTCCTCTTGTGAATTTCCATTCTGTCCAGTATACCAAATTCTGTTCAGCTTAAATATATTACAAAGCAAAATTTCAGACCTCATGTTGGAGTGGCGGAGCTAGGAATTTATCTTTGGGGGGTCATATAATTTTTTTTTTTTTTTTTTTTTATGATGTGTGTATGAAATGTAAAATAGTAATGTACAATACTTCATAACTCAATATGTGCTATAAACAAAAGTGTATTAATTAAAATTAAAAATCATGAGACAAGATTGACAAAACGATTTAATATCTTTAATCAACTATGAAATGGGCAAAGTCACAAAACATAAAATAATATAAAAGTTAAACATCTTTTTTCAAAACTATAACCTATGCTCTTTAAGAGATCTAAAGTCATCAAGTATTGATGACTTTTCAATTTTTCTACTGCTATGTACAAGTAAGCTTTAAATGTGTTGAGATGAAAATTATATTTTTTTTTTCCTTTTTTGTGGAGGTAATTGTTAAAATACCTTTGTGTTTATTTTAAAGATGTTGAATGTTTAATTATTGTATTTTGTTGACGTATGTATTTATGGATTATATTTTATTTAAACTCTCTTAAATATATATATATATATATATATATATATATTTATATGTATATTATCAGGTGTGGGGGGCTAAAATAATAAAGTTATTTAAAATTTTTCAATTTATTTAGGATATTTAAAAAAAAAATTATAATTTTTTGAAAAATTTTGGGGGGCCTAGGCCCCTTCGGTCTTCAAGTGGCTACGCCACTGGGAAGGTCCTTACATCTAATTTATCCATTGGAGTATATATAAGTGGAATTGTTTAGATTAATAGGAAGTTATTTCTTTTGTCTTTTTATCATTTAAAATTGTATTTTTGTTATTAAGACGCGGGTAAATAGATAAAGTTTGGATAAATTATTAGATTAGTCTTTAAATAAATCTTTTCTACTTATAGTAAATAAAGATTGGGTTTCTATTGAATTTGAATGTCATAATTTTCTTGCAAAGCCATCTATTTCTATGGCTTGATGATGAATAACAAAACATGTTGAAAAATATTGTTATTGGAAGAAGTTTCGCATTGGAGGTATGGATTCCCTTGACGTAGTACATTTCATCATCAAACTTGAAGGCCTTGTTTTCCTCAAAGTAGTTAACAAGAAGAAAAATTTGTGCTCATAACCATTGATATCAGAGCCCACGCTATGGACAATTCATGCGCTGAGCATGTAGGTGCTAAGCTGTAACATTTTGGAGGTTGGTTTCCTTATAAGAAAATCGTTTGCTCTTATGCATGTTTTTGTCCATTTGTGAGGTGCTTGTGATCCAAGAACAACAATTAATGTTATGTGTAGGGAAGTAGCACTTAAAACCCAAGAATGCATTGGGCTTTAGATCGAAATAGGCCCATAACATATCATTTCGAGATAAGGGGCCCAACTATGGAGGCCCATGCCCAGGAACACAAGAAAAAGGTGAAAGAAAAAGTCATCAGAAATGCCCAAAGATCTCGAACCTCAGAAATTGACCTAACAGGATCCATCACCTTTTGTCTGAGTACGAGTAGACCACTTGAACCGTTCGAGGTGAAGGCCTGTTGACTACACTATCCACACCAATTCATGTTCCAAGCTACCAAGGGCATCCCACCGAGATACACACAAAGTATCCGAGAATGTCCTCTGAATCTTCCTAATAAATCCACAACAACCCACCTAACACAATTGCATTTAATGCAATAGATAACTTATCATAATAAAACAAAAAGGCCCAAAAGTCTTTTGTTCATCATAACCTCAAAAAAAAGAAGAGCCTAATGGGACAGAACCTACTATAGCACATGCTGGAGAAGAAAATAAGGAGAACCAAGCTAAAGATAAGGATGAAGAAGAAAGATAAGGGAGATTATAAAAGGAATTAAGACAGACAAAGAGAGGGTCTTAGAAAAAAATTTGAGTAGTGAAACAAAAGAGAAGAGCGAAACACATAGTGAATAATGTAACAAAAAAGATCATGTTAATAAAGTTCAAAGCATATTTTTGCAAAGTATAGAATAGTATGTTTCTTGTTCAAATCTCCCATTGCGAATTATGTTAACCCCATAATAAAAATTAATTAAAAAAGATCATGTTAATAAAGTTCAAAGCATATTTTTGCAGAGTATAGAATTCTATACTTTGCAAGCTGTCTTTTTCTTGGTGGGGCACCATACAGTTTGGCCACCCTTTGCAAGCTGTCTTGCACCATGTCTTACAAGATGAGAGAATGTCCTCTAACTTGCTTGGTTCATGCCTAAATTAGAGTGGTTTGAATTAAGTTGAATTCACTTCAAGGATGAGAAAGAATACAGAGAAAGAAAGGTCAAGGAACTAAAAAGACATGATAGCTTGTGATTTGATGGAGAATATGACCCTAGATGGAAGCCAAAATGGCAGAGGATGTTCAGTATTTCTTACCCATGCTCAACGAATTGTTGTTTCAAGCTAATTATTTGTGTTTTTTTAACTCCTTTCTAAATGGTGTTCCTATTTCACTTGTCATTGCAGCTTTCTCAACGTACTATTTCAGGGTCATTATTAAAGTATCTCTCAAAGTTGCAGGTAATAGTTTCAACCATTTGTTTGGAGAAGTGGAGCCTATAAAGAGCTGGTTATTCACTCATATTTTAGACTTCCCGTTTAATGACTTAAGTTGGTTTTATTGATCATTAAATGCCTATATTGATTTAGTTGACGATGACTTCTTTTTCTTTTTCATTTATGTTCAATATGTGTCTCAGTTTTGTAAATCTTGCAGGTTGATGAAGAGCCAGCAATCAGAACAAATACTACCATTTTACTTGGGAATATTGCAAGTCACCTAAATGAAGGGGTTAGCATCAGCAATTTCGGATTTTATTGATTCATTGGCATCCTGAATAACTTGATATTCTTGTTTGATATGCTTGTTCTCAAATGTCATGCTTTCTTCCTTTTTTCATTATGGCCTAATTGGTCATCATAAGCATATTTTGCTAAATGTTCCTTTTGTGAGTTTCAACTGATGGGTTCATATCTACAATGCAAACAAGGAAGAGAGTTTTGATTAATGCATTTACTGTTCGTGCATTGCGTGATACTTTCTTGCCTGCCCGAGGAGCAGGTATCAGAACTCTATGATATTTGTCTGTGGCAACTCTTTCACCTCATTATTCATGAAGTTCTTGGCATTAAAAATATTTCTATGTTTTGTTAATAAAAAAATTGTGCATTTTATCTTCCATCTTCAATTCTTTAAATGTTGGATGTTGATTAACTCCAATGTTGTTGTACCAATTAGTTTATGGACCAATTCAAAATTTTATTGTGTCAGGGATCATGGCTCTATGTGCCACCAATGCTTATTATGACGTCGCTGAGATTGCAACTCGGATTCTAACGAACGTCGTTGTACTTACCATTGATCCTGACAGGTTAACTATTCTTCAAATGATTTGCCTATTATTATTTTAGCCATTTTCCTGGTGTAAATGTTTGGGGCTGTGCTTTTTTAACACTCATTTCCTTTTATTTAACTGTTTTTTCCTGTCCTATTTTATTTCTTATGCTGATTAAGTCTTCCGCTTTCCAACTAACTGTCCAGTGGCCTGTCAATCCTAAGAAATGTTACCCGGTGATTGACAATATTTCATTTCCTGTTTGCAGGCTCTCGCTTGATGAATGGTTCATGAACTTATTCTTCTGTCTCTCAAGATTCTGCATTTTAGGGTGGTTGTTCCTAGGCCAGGTTTAAGCCCCAATAGCGAGTTTGATTAAACTAGTGGCCCTATAAAGTTTGTTCTTACATATGAAATGATGGCTCAAGTATGTTTCTTCATTTTTCCTTCCTCAGTTCATCCATCTGTTTGCCTTTTTAGTTGCACTGTTTTTGGATTTTGGAATATTTCTATTTTACTTTATAATACAATTATCACTTTCCCAGGTTATATTTTAATGGATCATTTGATCACATGAATATTGATGCTACCAGGTACCATCCCTTTCTTTCTTAATAAGTTAATATATTAATAAATTAAGATACTTATCCCCTGTCCCACATATATTACTGCACCTTTAAATAGTGGTACCTTCTATTGAAATAAATATTTGGTTGATGTAGGTAATGATCTAGTCTATTTTATAAATTGTTGTCAAGAAATTTTAAAGTTGAAATTCGATTGCAGTGTCCAAAATTTGGAAATTATTGAGCCATTTCATTCAAACCTCATTTGGAAGCTGTGTTAATGCAATTGCGTTGTTTTTCATCTAGGTTTTGAAGAAAGACATGGATGTATATCAGCTCCAGTGGTATGGTTATTGTCTGTTTAGGGCCCTTGCAAATTTGCATAAGCAGGTAAGATACTCCTACAATTGTACATTTAGAGAAGTCTCAAAAAATGCCTAGCTGTAAAGGTCTTTAATTTTGTAATTGCATTGAGTGGTTCACAGAGATGTTAAGCCTGGGAACTTCATCTTCTCTTGAAAGCTAAATGAAGGCTATCTCATTGATTTCAATCTTGCCATGGTTGAGTTGCTTATCGTGAGAGTGCTGCCATACTAAATGTGAATTTTTAAAGGAATCATTTCACTGAATTAAAAGTTAAAAGATCAAAATAATCTGATAGTGTCTCTGTCTTCATTTTTCTTTTTCACAGGATTTGCAAAGCAAGTACACTATTGGAAGTAAGTTCTGCCATTTTAATCCTTATAAGTTGTCCTACATGAATCTTTGTCCACTGTATGACTAATTTCTCTTGTTGGCTACTTAGTTATGTTCTAGAGTTCCACTGTATGAGTCAGCTTATATCTTCTTAAATGACTATATTTTATTGCTATTAGTTATACTCAGTTATCATAAATATTTAGTTTCTTCGAAATTTCTATCCTTAATTGGCCAATTCATACATCTGTGCAGGTAAATCAAAATCAAGTCATAATGTTTCTTGCTTTGGAGATGATGATGAAGAATAAAATGTATCAAAACTTTTTACTCTTGGACAGATTTGGTTTTTGTACAAATTGTGGTTGTTGATATCTTTTCTTTTAAACAATAATTGACATATTGGCAGTTTGTATATGGCCCCTAATCTGTTAATTTGTAAGTTTGAGTTTAAAGATCAAAGAAAGTGTAATTGTAGCAATATACTACTTTTACTATACATCAATATCATAGCATATCATCTCAATAATTGTGAATTTTTGTGTGTAATTGTAGCAATATATAAATATAAATATATATATATATATATATATATATATTTTGTGCATGATTGTGGTTTTTTTTTTTTTTTTAATAAAATAAAATCTTATTTTGAGGGTCAAGAGACCCCTTAAATAACCTTAGCACTTGTTTTGAGGGCCATGAAGGCCATCAAAATTTCTTTTTCGACGGTATATGTTTCGAAGGTTATCAAGGGTCCATTGGACTCTTGAAATAATTTTTTTCAAGGTTTTTTAATACTTTTTTTAAGAGTTTTGACCCTTGAAAAAAGTTAGATTTGTTGTAGTGTTCATATTTGGATTTTGAGATAGATATATTAGATATAGTTGGAATATGGATTTATAGTTGTAATTGAATTATTTTTGTTAATTTTTTATTTTGTATTAATTTAATATATTTATTTATATTTTAAATAATTATTAAATTAATTATAATATGGTTCAACTTCAAGAACTTTAAAAACGACAACTTAATCTACATATAAATCATGACTTGAATAAGTCCCAGACTTTGAGTGTGTGTGAGTGTATAATAGTGTAATAAATATCATCCTAAATTTTAATTTTATGTAATAGAGCATTGCAGATGATGAAGACATATGCTTCTTCCAGCTTCAAAAACACTGCTTCGAAATTTGGTTTCCAAAAGACCGAGTGGTGGATGGGTCCCTCCTCAATCACTCTCTTTGACTTTCCATCGATATCATCAAATATCAACAAATATCAACGCTTTGTGGTTGAACATCTCATCCTTCTCTTTAATTGTTTTCTTTGAAAAGCTATAGATGGGTATCTTTCTATGGATCCTATGTACCTAGAATCAATGGCCAGCTGTTTCCTACGTTAACAACAACAAAAATATTAATAAATACATTTACAATAATGATGCAAGTTGAGAAAAGAATTGACCAAACTAATCAAAGTATAATTAACTTTGTCAAAGTCTTTTAGATGAATTGGCACATTTCTATGTACAAAATACTTATGAGCATAGATAGGAAGCGTTCGAACTGCAGGGATAGCAGTATATTATAATTATTTTTAAAAAAAAAAGTATAATTAACTTTATAAACCATTCAAAGTATAACTAATTTTAGTTGTATTGTTAAAAAGAATTCAAAATATGGACAGTTTGTGGCCAGATAACATTGTGACATGCAAGCTTTCATGTTCCAATATCTTACTTTTATGCTTATGAAATAGATTGTAGAAATATAATTTCCTTTATATATGTGTAATAGTTTTTTATCGTAGAAAAATGAGAGATGTTAAGGATATTACAAATTTAATTTACTGCGTATTATTTATAAATTAATATGTCACAAATCAAAAATTAATGAGTGATTTCATGATTAATGCTTCTAAGAAAAAAAAAAGATTTCAATATTAATTGAATCAAAATTTAAATAGAGTAATAGTAGTGGTAAAATGGAAGGCAGGCCAGTAAAATTTGTTATTTTTAGCTTTCTATTCTTCTTTAATGTGTTTGTGTTCATGTTGATGATTTTTATTTTTCTTAAAAAAAAATAGGTGGACTGGTCAATATAAAGCTCACCTTTGGACGAAAGTACTTGGAATCAGCTTTTGATAAATAAATAAAAAAAAAATAAAAAATAAAAAAAAATAAAAAAAAAAAATAACTTGGAATCAGAATCAGAACAAGAAAGGAAAACGAGGTCTCTTCCTCTCTCTGGCTTTGTATTTAGGGAAAATCTTGTATTAGTTTAATTACCAATTAGCTTGATTCTTGTATTTTTAATTTCGTTTGGAATATAATTTTTGTAAGGACTCAATTTGTAACGATCCTAAACTGGTATTGGGTTCGAACGTTAAAGGCCCAAACAATAAAATTTGTAGAGAATGGGCTAAAAGGCTAGGCCTTGGTTATTGGACAGTAGTCAGTCATGGTGTTCATGATAATCGCACAGGGGTGAACCGTGCTTGCCCAAGAAGACTTTCTCCTCGGCACGGCCTGGGATGCTCTGGTTCTTGGCGCTGGTCCCCGCCTTTTTCTAGATTGCTTCCTTCTCATTTTATACTAGTCTTTACCCTCCCTCCAACGTCCACGTGTAGGTTCAGCTTTCTAGGGCTGATACTTGTCCTATCAGCCCATACCCAAAGTGGTTGAAGGTGGTTGTAAAACCTGAAAAGCATTGTTCTATTAGGTGCAGAGTACTTAATTGCAGTAATGGCAACCTTTCCCTTGTCCTTTGTCGCCACACTGTTCAGGGGTCCTTTCCCCATCAATGCAGAGGTGTATAGCTTTTCCTTGAACCGCTCCTATACCGTACTCGCCCTTTCTTCTAGGAATGCTTTGGGATGCTGAGGACAGAATTGTCCTCGGCTATATCTCTAGGCCACTTGGACTTCCGTTGCATGTCATCGGCAACGCCTCTCCTCGGTGTCCTCGGCTATATCTCTAGGCCACTTGGACTTCCGTTGCATGTCATCGGCAACGACTCTCCTCGACGTGGGCCTTGGGCCCTAATGTGAAGTGGGCCGGGATCACAAATTATCTGGCTCCACAATAGCCCCTCAAAACTCTACTGTTCGGCTCATCGGACGGAGAGGAGGGTTTTGATGACGTCGGGCCTATGTCATGGTTTGCTAAGACTTGTCCTTCATCAACGCCAAAGCCTTGTCATTTGCCTGGGACACGCCCCTAGTTGTGAGACATTCTTTTGGTTTACCCACACTGTGCTCCTGCCGTTTTAGTACACGAGGCGTGCCTTTAATAACGTCTCTTTATGAGAAGACGCAATTCCAATGGCTGAAGACTGCTTTGGGAATTGAGTGAGACTTATCTCGTTTATAGTTTTTCTTGGAGATTTGTACAGATTAAATGCCGCTAGGCTTGCCCTCCATATAAGAAGCACGGTGGGAGGTCATTTCCTTTATGTACAGACCCTTTAAGCTTTTCAAATCCCTAACCCTCCAGTTGTGCTCAAAGTCCCCACTACTAGTGTGACTAAGCCTTAAGGAGTGATATGTTCAAGTCTAGGATGAGGGCAAAGGGACCACACCCTCTCCAAAAGAATTGGGTTTCCCCAAGACTCAAGATGGCCCAATCAGGGCAAGGGAGACAAAGACTCAAGACACTTCTTCCCCGTGATAAGGTAAGAAAGGAGCCTCTTCTTCCTTTAGCCAAAATCCGAAGCAGGTGGAGGTCGCACTAGATTTTTGGTGCGACAGCACTGAGGTTTCTCATTGTCGGTACCATCTGCTCTCTCTCGATTGCTGCTAATATGATACTTGCTCGATTGCAGTCAGAGCTGGTACGGGGATTAGGCATCCCTGCTTCTTCCTCTCTTCCATCACTGGTGTCACGTAGGTGCCTCCGCTTCTTCTTCTCTTTCATAACTGGTGCCATCCTGACGTGCTTAGTCGCGGCTAGAGCAAAATTTGAAGGATTTATCGTTCCCCTGTATCTTTTTCTTTTTGTTTTTCTTTTTACTTTCTGTAGTTAGCTTCTGGTATAGGCTTATTTAAGCCCCTTATTGTACACTGTACTACTTCTTTGTCTAATAAAAGATGACTTTATCCCATTTTGCGTGTTCTTTCTTTTCTGCAATAATTATTTTGTGAATGATTGTGCTGGTGTCCTTCTCTTTTGAACAATACTTAGGGCCGAAACCCTTGTTAACAAAGAGCTATCACTTTGAACTTATTAAAACTGATGGGCACAATAATGCCGACTTGAAGTAGGTTAACCATATGAGACTAACCGAGATAACAGTTGAATGTTCTGTATTGCATACGGGGTGATCACTCGAGGTTGGGTAACCTAAAATGAACTATTCGAGAGGGTCGCCGAGCACTAGGGTGCTTTGCCACGTTCCTGACAACATTCATAGCCTTAACTTTTTTTTTTGGCATCCGGTCCGAGGACCGAGGTATGACTGTATCAGGTCTAAACACTCGGTTGTGTTAGTTTCCTTAGAGCTGGGGATCTGAGGACCGCGCGGGATTTCCATTCTGTCTAGGACTTAAGCCATTTTCTAGTGACTAGTTTCCCCATACCTTGGTTCTGTCCAAAACTTATATTTTCTTAAAGTAGTTGGTTTCCCCATAGGTTTGAGTCCGACGACCATGCAAGACCTTGGTTCTGTCTAAAACTTATAGTTTTTCTTAAAGTAGTTGGTTTCCCCATAGGTTTGAGTCCGAGGACTATGCAAGACCTTGGTTCTGTCCAAAACTTATATTTTCCTGAAGTAATTGGTTTCCCCATAGGTTTGAGTCCAAGGACCATGCAAAACCTTGGTTCTGTCCAAAACTTATAGTTTTTCTTAAAGTAGTTGGTTTCCCCATAGGTTTGAGTCCGAGGACCATGCAAGAACTTGGTTCTGTCCAAAACTTATAGTTTTTCTGAAGTAGTTGGTTTCCCCATAAGTTTGAGTCCGAGGACCATGCAAGACCTTAGTTCTGTCCAAAACTTATAGTTTTTCTTGAAGTAGTTGGTTTCCCCATGGGTTTGAGTCCGAGGACCATGCAAGACCTTGGTTCTGTCCAAAACTTATAGTTTTTCTTAAAGTAATTGGTTTCCCCACAAGTTTGAGTTCGAGGACCATACAAGACCTTGGTTCTGTCCAAAACTTATAGTTTTTCTTGAAATAGTTGGTTTCCCCATAGGTTTGAGTCCGAGGACCATGCAAGACCTTGGTTCTGTCCAAAACTTATAGTTTTTCTTAAAGTAGTTGGTTTCTCCATAGGTTTGAGTCCGAGGACCATGCAAGACCTTGGTTCTGTCCAAAACTTGTATTTTCCTAAAGTAGTTGGTTTCCCCATAGGTTTGAGTCCGAGAACCATGCAAGTCCAAAACTTATAGGAATTCGGTGAATCAGGCTACTGGACCCGCGAGGGTTAGCCCCTTAACAAAGGTGTGTGGGGCATAAGCTTGATGTTGGAAGCCCCTAGAACTCCCTGCGCCACTGGCACTTCAAAGTGCAGCCTTGAGTGGGAGCTGAGTTAGGACGACAACTGCGTGCTGCTGGAAATTATGGAGGAGCTTTCGCATAGCTTGCACCACTGCCAAAGTTATTTCTTTCGAGGGACCCTTGTTGACAAGGGCTTGATCCTACCATGACTAACCACTGCCTGCGCCAATACACAAGTCTCCCCACAGACGGCGCCAATTATAAGGACTCAATTTGTAACGATCCCAAACTGGTATTGGGTTTAAACGTTAAAGGCCCAAATAATAAAATTTGTAGAGAGTGGGATAAAAGGCTAGGCCTTGGTTATTGGACAGTAGTCAGTCATGGTGTTCATGATAATCGCAAAGAGGTGAACCGTGCTTGCCCAAGAAGACTTTCTCTTAGGCACGGCCTGGGAGGGTCTGGTTTTTGGCGCTGGTCCCCCCCCCCCCCTTTTTTTGGATTGCTTCCTTCTCCTTTTATACTAGCCTTTACCCTCCCTCCAACGTCCACGTGTAGGTTCAGCTTTCTAGGACTGATACTTGTCCTATCAGCCCATACCCAAAGTGGTTGGGGTGATTGTAAAAGCTGAAAAGTATTGTTCTGTCAGGCACAGAGTACTTAATTGCAGTAATGACAACCTTTTCCTTGTACTTTGTCACCACACTGTTCAAGAGTCATTTCCCCATCAATGCGGAGGTGTTTAGCTTTTCCTTGAACCGCTCCTATACCGTACTCGCCCTTTCTTCTAGGAGTGCTTTGGGATGCCGAGGACAGAATCGTCCTCGGCTATATCTCTAGGCCACTTGGACTTCCGTTGCATGTCCTCGGCAACGCCTCTCCTCGGTGAAGGCCTTGGACCCTAATGTAAAGTGGGCCGGGATCACAAATTATCTGGCCCCACAATTTTCATCCCTAATATTTGGTTTAAATACAATCTTCATCGTTCAAAATAAAAAAGCTGTAATTTTCTCCTTCAAATACTTAACAGCAAATCATTAAATACCATTCTAGTTGTATACCCTTAAAACATGGAGCTAATATGTGCTTTATAATGTATTTAAGTATCTTCAACTATGTCTGAAGTGTGGTGAGGTTACTATTTTTAACCGCATATTTGCCATTAAGGAAATGTATTTAAGTATCTTCAACTCTGTCAGAAGTGTGGTGAGGTTACTAGCTGCTTTATTTTTGGCATAGATATATGTTTCAATCCCAAGGCTAGCTGCTTTATTTTTGGCATAGATACACGTTCCAATCCCAAGGCTAGCTGCCTTATTTTTGGCAAAGATACACGTTCCAATCCCAAGGCTAGCTGCTTGTCGACCTGTATATCTTGATTTATTTATTCTTTTCTTTCCTTATTTATTTATTTATTTATTTTCTTGAATGTAGACTCAGTGCCCGTAATAGTGTAATGTAATGTACCAATCAAGCTTAGCTAATTTATTTTCTTTTATTATTCAATTTCAGATTGGGTGTTGGCCACAATGATCAGGATAGAAGATGTGTGTATATTAGTTCGAACCTATACATATTTCATTTTACTGCATCAAATAGGTGGTTAAATTATAATGTACCTGCTCCTTGCAGTTACAACCAACTTTCATATATATTTGATTCGCTCAGATTTGATTGTGCATCAATGAAGAAATGTCTTTCTTCTGGGTTCCTTTTTGTCAGTTTGGGATTGAATGTATTAGTTAGACAATCTGGTTAGCTATGAGTTATGATCTTGATCTGGTTTATTGTTCTCAATTATTTGTTAATTTTAAATAGGTAGCAAAAATTTGAATTAATATATAAAATAAAGAGTACAATAGTTCTTTGATGCGGAGAGGATATTGAATGTTACCCACCTTATTCCCATGTAACTCTCAAAATTTCAATTTATGATATCTACAACTGCAATATTCTTTGGTTTACTTGCATCTACTGACTGCCAATGAAGTAAGTGTTGGGAAAACACATAGAAAATACAGTTTTTGTATCTCATACAAAAACACGCAATGGAATATAAACGAATCTACTTCTTTCATGAGAGATAACATGTAACCATGAATTCTAAAAACAAAAAATAAGAAAGGCATACCTTGATGCAGCAAAATTCAAAACAAATGAAGATTGAGGTTGGGAAGCCTTTCAATCTTCACTCTAATTCCACAATGTGCCCAAGATGTGTGGTCTCTCAATCAGTTCTATACGTACTTATTCAAGAGAATAACCAAGTGTCTCTCTTAAGAAAAAACTCAAAATTTTAAAAAAATTTGCACTTGGCAGTTACTTTATTTAATAATTTTTATTAAATAAATAACTGATTATCTAATTGGGTTAACTTTTTGGGCCAGTTTAATTGGGCTTTAGTGTGTGGCTTGGAGTAGAACCAAAATGAAAAAATAAAACTCTAGTTCCAATGAGCTTTGGACTTATCTGTCAACTCTTGGAAAGTCCAAAGTTACCATTAATTAAATTTAATATCATTAAATAAATATAATTATACTCTAGGCTTTATTAATAAATTATATCCCAAGACTTTATTAAACATATAACCCCTTTGTGAAAATATTCGAAGTAATACAAAATCATAATATATAACTGTCACTTTGAAGATTACTATATCTTGATTCTTGAGTACTCGGTTTAATCCTTTAACTTATTCACACACACACAAACACACACACACACACACACACACACACACACACATATATATATATATAGCTATCACACACCAAAGATCACCACTCCTCTTACACAAACAATATCAGTCAACCATGATCAGCCTTCACATTTGAGATTTAAGTTCAGGATTTCATATGAGTCAAGTTTTTTCCACAATGCATGCATGTTGAATATTGCCTCAAATTCCTAATTAGTTTTGGTTTGAATTTACTTGACCTAGAAGTAAAGGTCTTACTTGGTGTGGAAGACAAGAATTCTATAAGGAAAATCTTTCCTTATGGAAAAATTAATGAGTATTGGATTGAAACCTTATAAGTAAGTATCGTTGCAAAGAGTTTGGTGGTTTTTGCTCAAAATTCCTTCCATGTGGGAAGAGTTGACAAACTCCTAGAAGAATATGATGGGTTTCTTCGAAGAGTAGTACGTAGATTATTTGGGGTTGAAAGATTTTCCATGGTTGTATGTTGAGAGTTGTTTGTTTTATAAGTAAGAGAGAGTTATTGAGCATGTGAATGTGCTTCCGCTAACCTCAAATTACAATAATTGATATTAGCGCTTCCGCTCCATTGCACAACAATATTTGTGCTATTTGGTATATAGCAACAATCATGTTTTGGATCTTAAGGAAAAAAATATTGATCCTGTAACAGAACGTGATATAATAAAATCTTTCATAAAACAGGAAAAGTATTATACAAAGGTTTGGGATAGAAATCCATACATTTCCATTTAAGAACATAAATTTGGAGTAAAACTTAAACAAAGATGCCATAAGACTGTATCGGATCAATAATATGTAAGTTCAACATTATTTGTTAATATTGTGTTGCTATTCTCACTTTTCCCTATGACTGAGCCTTAATAACACTCAACTTCCTCATGCTATCTGCACCAAAATAAAGAATACATAACAACCAATCAAACTTACATTAGCTAGTAAAAAATGCAAAATTTCTACATAAGTACGCTAGCTATGATGAATTACAAAGGCATCAACCCCTAATAATTCAAGCTGAAACACACGCTTTACATTACAATCATTCCTCCAATCTAAATATGTTGCCTTTCATATTAGGTGGTGCAAAATTATACTTTAGAACTTAGAAAATACTAAAATTGTGAGGAGCAGTAATACCGTGTAAATGAGGGGGTAGCCTGATCTTTTCACCTTCTCATGCTTTACCAACCTGCATGGAACCAAATTCAATTACCATGAAAAAAATGAGTGATGTGAAGGATACAAGGTGTGAAGGCCATTGAGGAATGAGAAGTAAATCAAATCACTTAAAAAACTAAGTGTGATTGGATGCATTTCAAACCGTGTGGTTTTAGGATGTAATCGAACTGTTGAGGATTGAAATGATAGTGTTTGTGCACTCACACTTAGCCAAACGAACAAGCGGATATACTGAGTTTTTTTTTTTTTTTTTTTTTGATAACAGACATACTGATGCTGATGCATGGCAAGTAGCAAAGTTAAGAAAGAGAAGAGAGATCACATTCTAAGAGCTTTGCTTGTGTCAGGGCTATCACCGAGCTCTTGACGGATCTTTGCTTCGGTACAACAGCCACCAGAGAGCAAATTCAAAATGGCTTCTGCTCGGGCCCGCATGCGACGTGGGACTGAGAGCAGAAGTAGGGCCCAAGCAGCTTCGCTTTCATCAGAAGAGGGGAACCGTTCCATTTTCGTTGTCTTTTACTCACTCTATGTTCTGTGTCTATTGTCTCAACTCTAAAGCTGGGGATCAGAATTACCTGGTTATTTATAGATCTTGTTTGTCTTTGCATATTTGAGTAGGCTCTAAAATACGCCTTCTTCTTTTCTTTTGCTTAGGGTTATCCAAAAAAAAAAAATGAATGCTATTCCAAATCCAAAGAATAAGGTAGTGCTTGGAAACAAGCCACCTTCCTGCAGCATTATTACCAAAATTAAAATTCAAAGTATAACGGTGTTCGCTATCCAGAAAACCGTCCTCTGCTAGGAAAAGAGGGAAATGAGAAAACGCTAGGTTCCATTCTATTGCTTTTAGGGTCCGTTTGGTGGGGATGAGGGAAAAGTGGGAGAATAGAAAATGAAGAGATGATGGAAAAAGGAGGGGATAAAAAAGATTTTAATTTCTCTCATTTTTGTTTGGTTGGGAGTGGAAAAATGAAATGGTGAAAAAAGTTAGTTTGTATAAATTTACTCATATATCTTTGTTAAAAAATGATATCCAACTAAAACAAAAAAGTGACAAATAACCAAAAAAAAAATAATCACCCAAATTATTAAAAAATAAAAATCATGTCCAAAAAAAAATCATGTCTAGTTAAAACAAAGAAAAAAAGAAGAAGAAGAAGATGAAGAAGAGTAAGAAGAAGGCAACTCCTAGGAAATCCCAAAAAAAAAAAAGAAAACAAAAGTAAAAAAAAGAAGGAAGAAGAAAAAGCCAACCTGCCATCATCCCCAAAAAGAAAAAGAAAAAAAGGGGAGGCAATGCCCCCACAGCACAAAAAAAATAAATAAATAAAAGAAGGAATTGGACATTCTCACGTTTACAAATGGGCATTTTTGTTCATTAAATAGCTTCATTTTCTTTTTTTAGTTTTCTCTCCAATTTGAGAAGAAAACTTTTTCGTGGGCTATGAGAGAAAACATCTAAGCCTCACCATTTATTTTCCTTCCTCCCCACCCAATCAAACACACTTCAAAAAGTTTTACTTCTCATTTTCTCTTCAAAATTTTACATCCATACTATTTCATCTCCAAACAAACAGACCCTTAGGTGTGAGCCTTTTTGTTTTGTGACATAGCTGACAATAGTGGTCTTGTCGCTGCTCAGGTATAATTGTTTTTATTAGATCTACATATGCATTTTGCTCCTTTGAACAAACTATGAACCAAAATTTCAGTCGTATGCTCCTCCTGAGTCCTGACATTAGTGACATATTAAAGAAACAAAAGGCAATACTAATTCTAAAATAAAAAAAAAAGGCAACACCAATTTATCATTTTAAACCAACCAACCCAGGAATAAAAAACAAAAAATAAATATCTTTTCTTAACTTGGGTCAGTTCTTTCTCAAAAAAAAACTTGGGTCAGTTTTTAAACAAACCAGCACATTAGGGATCCGTTTGGATACAACTTATTTTTGCTGAAACTGAAAACTGAAAACACTGTAACAAAATAATTTTTAAATGTATGAATAATACTGTGTGACCAATTTTTAATATTTTTTTCTAAATAAAGTGGTTGTGGATCCTATGAACAATACATGAACAGTAATAAACAATATACAAACAATACATGAATAGTGGACTATCTCCTAAAAACTATTGCGCACATAAAAAATAAAAAAAAAAAGTAAAACGCAAAATCGTAAACGTAAGAAAATTCTATCCAAACGCTCACTAGGTTTTTTTTTTTTGGTTTTCTTTATGCTTTTCATGCATAAAGTAGCTTCTTGAATATACATCTTTCTTACTAATAAAAAAAAAAAAAAAGAAGAGCTGAACGGAAAGAATCTCACCTCCAATGGAAGACGTATTGATGAATGATAGCGATTGATAATACACAATACCTTTTGGTGAACGGAAAGAATCCGTCTCACAAAAGTGTTTGATACTTTGATTTACAAAGAGTGGTGGATGCAGTGGCAGAACCAGAAATTTATCTTTGAGGGGGTCATATATAATTTGTTTTTTATGTGTATTAAATCTAAAATAGTAACATGCAATTAAGGGAGTCAATTTCATATTGAAGGCTATTTCGATTTAGTTAAAAGAACGATATATTTTGGTACCAATCAATACCGGTGTACCGTTTCAGAATTACCGCTATATATATATTCAATTAGAAAATCATAATAAATAATTAAGAGTTTTTAAAAATATAAACCCTTCATTACCTTTTTTAATGTGAATAAACCCTTAATTACTTCTTCATACTACCTTAATCATATTTATTTATAAAAAACTGTATATATTGACCCATTAATCTAACAAATAAAAATAATAATGAATTTTTTTTTTTTTGGTTAAAAAAATAATAGTGAATATAGTTTAAAAACATTGCCAAAATAAACATGAATTAAAGAATAAAATATTATACGTACTGGTGTCTGGTGTACACTCTAGAACCATAAAATAAAAAGATGAGTTAAAAAGTAAAAATTGTACTAAAAAAAACTCTTCACACCTAGTAATTACTTACACCTATAGCCTACCCATCTTATCTGGCTGACACAAGCAAACAAAAGAAGCAAAGTGACATAAAAAGATATTTGATGAGATGAAATGGAAAGACAGAGAGCGAAAGAGAGCTGGGACCCATCCTTTCTTCTTGGTCGGCGTTTACTGTGTCTTCTTGGTCAACCACTACTGCTGTTTCTTCGTTAACTACAAATCGTCCTCCTCATTATCTGCTAGTGCTGCTACTTCTTTCTTCTTTTTCTTTTATCAAGCTTTAACTTTTAAACTTCTGTTCCCAAACCTTGTCTTGGTTCCAGCCATTTCTGCCCGTTTGGTTATAGTGTTCAAAAATTGTTGTTTAAAAAGATGTGAAAATTGTGGTTTAAAAAATGTTGTTGAACAACGTGTTTTTAGTGTGAATAAAACAAAAAAATGTGTTTGGTATCATAGTTTAAACAATATTTTTCAGTGTTTAAAAAATGTAAAATATGTGTTTGGTATATGTGTGTTAGATAGTAAAAAAAAACTGAACAAAGTACAAAATAAATATTTTTTAAATCAGCAAAGTACAAAATAAATATAAAATATTTTTTAAATGCTACTGGGTTGCTGTCCCGCCTGTCTGTGTGGGTGAGACTTGAGAGAGTAGTTTTTGTTGACCGGTGGACCCATTCTTTCAAAAAGCTGACCGGTGGACCCATAATACTGTTCAATCTAATTACGAAAGTGCCACTCAGCACTAGTTTTTGTTGTTTAAAATCAGCCTGAAGGTGATTTCAAAAACCATTGTTTTAAACATATGTTTTGAACAATATTTTTCAAACACCCTTGTTCTGGAATGGTCTACCAAACATATTTTTTTTATTTTTGAACAATAATGTTCAGTGTTTAAACACCAAACAATATGTTTTGAAATCAATGACCAAACACCCTTATTGTGTTTTGTTTGGACACCTTACCCTTCTCTTTTTTGATAAACATCTTACCCTTCTCTTTGATTGTTCTTTGAAAAGCTATACATGGATATATTTCTATGTATCACGTGTACCTAGAATCAATGCACAACTGTTTCCTAGATTAAAAAAAAAAAATTATTAATAAATATATTTATAATAATGAAGCTAAGTCGAGAAAGAATTGATATAACATTAAAACCAATCAAAGTATAATTGATTTTAGTTGTATTATTAAAAGGAATTCAAAATTTGGACAGTTGTGGCCAAATAACATTGTGACATGCAAGATCAAGCTATGTGTAATTATTCATTGTTACTCGGAAAATGTATTTCAAAATTGAAGCAGGTTTGATTATGCAGAATGTTTATCAAAATATTATGTTTTCATGGGGGCAAAACTTAGGTACAGTAATTTCGGTTCCCTACTTAAAATTTTGATATCTGTCCAATTTAACAACCTAAACAAACGGAGTTAAAACTAAATTTTTTTTTTTTTTTTGTTCCTTCTTCCTTTTTATCCTGTACAACTGCAAGAGAAAATCAAACCTAAAAATGCAGAACCAAACAGGAAAGATCAAAAAATCAAAAAATAAAAGCCAAATCTATGGGTTTCAAACCAAAAAACTTTCAGCTATACCCGGGCCGAAACTTCCACACTCTTAACATCAACAAAGCCACGTCACAGCCTCTTTCATTATTTTGTCCAGAGAGAGAGAGAGAGAGAGAATCATAGATCAGAAAAGGAGAAAGGAATCAGATACACATACATACACACACCGAGTGAGAGAGAGAGAAAGAATCATAGACCAAAAAAGAAGAAAAGTAACAGATATACATACACACACCGAGTGAGAGAGAGAAATTAAGAATCATTGACCAGAAAAGAAGAAAGAAACAGATTCATAGACCAGAATAAAGAAAAGAAACAGATACACATACATACACACACCGAGAGAGAGAGAGAAAGAATGATAGATCAGAAAAGAAGAAAGAATCATAGATCACAGGAAGAAACTTGAGTAAACTTTCTGGCACAGCACGGTAAGGTAGTACACAATTAAGCTTTCATGCTTTTTTTTTTTCTTTTTTTTTTCTTTTTTTGCTGAGAATGAAGATTTCATGATTAATGCTTCTACGATTTCAATATTAATTGAATCAAAATTTAAATAGTATAATAGTAGAAGTAAAATCCAAGGCGGATCAAATAAAATTTGTTATAATTTTAGTTATAGTGGAAGAGTTTACTTCACTTGGTCCAAAATATATATATTACTTGGGTGAGTTTTCGGAGGAATGAGGAATCATTGGGACGAATCCTAGAAGAGGATGGTTGAGTAGTTAGGATGATTTGTTGAGGAGAGAGAATATGAGAGCATTTTGTGTGGAAAGGGAAAAGAGAGAGTGATGTGAGCAGGAAGGACTTTTTGAGACCTTGCACGTGGACTGCTTGATTTATTTAATCCTTTATTTCCTTCTTCTTTCTCCACAATTTCCACAATAAGCACGATGATAATAATTTCCAAGCCCTACATGTCTGAAGGAGCTTGGTTTCTTCTCCAACCTTTAACCATCATATACACATATTTAGGCATCACGCACCAAACACCAAAGATCACCACTCTTCTTGTACATACAATACCAGTCAACCATGATCATCCCTCATCTTTTGAGATTTAAGTTCAGGATTTCGTATGAGTCAGGTTTCTTGGTGTAGGCAACCATCAGAGGCCTTACTAGTTGAGCTAACTAGAACCCACGATAATTTTCTTAACTTTAATTGTGTGATTTGGTATATATATGGTGACAATCATGTTTTGGATCTTAAGGAAAATAATAATGATCGGGCCCATAGCACAACGTGATAAAAGAAAATCTTTCATAAAGTAGGAAAAGTATATATGAAGGTTTGGGATAGAAATCCTTCCATTTACACAGTTAAGAACATAGATTTGGAGTAAAACTTAAGCAAAGATGCCATAAGACTGTCGTATCTATAATATGTATGTTCAGCAATATTTGTTGATATTATTGCTATTCTCACTTTTCCCCATCCGCCAGACCATAACATCCCTAGTATTGTGATGAGTCTGATGACCCAAATTAACTCTTCTCCCTATGACTGGTCCTTGATAACACCCAACTTCCTCATGCTATCTGCACCAAGATAAAGAAAACAAACAACCAATCAAACTTACATTAGATAGTAAATAATGCTAAACAAAAATTTCTACATAAGTACGCTATGATGAATTACAAAGGCATCAGCCCCTAATAATTCAAGTTGAACACACGCTTTACATTACAACCTTTCCTCAAATCTAAATATGTTGCCTTTATTTTAGGTGGTGCAAATTTTTTTTTTTTTTTTTTTTTGGAGAAGGAGGTGGTGCAAAATTAGACTTTAGAACTTAGAAAATACTTAAATTGTGAGGAGCAAAAATACCGTGTAAATAAAGGGGTCTTTTTGCCCTCCTGTGCCTTATCGTTTCACCTTCTTATAACAACCTGCACGGAACCAAATTTAATTAACATAAAAATATAGGCATTTTTAGCTCTCTTAGTATTCATTTGGATACTGATGATAATCCCAGCAGTTTGCATTTTGGCTTTTTTTTTTTTTTTTTTTTTTTTCTAAGAAGCGCGTTTTAGCTTTCCAGTGGACCCATAAATCTCTTTTTTCAGCAAAACTTTCATTAAAAATGGCTCTCACGTCACTATTCACATATTTAAAAATTATTTTTCTACATTGTTTTTTAGTTTTCAGCAAAATAAGCGGTATCCAAACAGACTCTTAGTCTATAGTCACATTTTTCTAGACACAATTGTTTAGAATCTTGTTCATTATTGTTGATGAGTTGCATGGTATCAATTATGACTAGAGTGAGACGATGTGAAAGTAAAGCTAGTAAAAAAAAGAGTGATATGAAGGATACAAGGTGTGGGAAGGTCAGTGAGGAGTAAATCAAAGCACTTAAAAAGCTTAGTGTGATAGGATGCATTTCAAACCGTGTGGTTTTAGGATGTAATCGAACTGTTGAGGATTGAAATGATAGTGTTTTTGCACTCACAATTAGCAGTCAAGATTGATTGTCGCATTCCACACTGGTTTTTTTTTGTACAACTAATTCACTTTTTGATTGAGCAACTGATACGCTGCTTAAGAAGCATTGACAATTTCCTGCAATTTAAGAAATATCTGATTAATTAACTAAGAAGCATGAACACAAACACTAACAATAAGTCAATAACATCTCATTATTAATTCATATATTTTGACATTTTTATTTAGTTATTTATTGACAGATTTTAAATTTATTTTAAGTAAACACTAATGATTAACTATCAAAATCTTTATTGAAGACAGACATGTTGGAGTGACTCTAGCTAGCTAGTGTGTAAAATCAAGAGTATCTATGCATGGTATGGTAAGAAAGCCATGCATTTCAGGGATATATTGCATGCACTGCAAGAATCTTTTAGCTTCGCTAACAAGACTCAGGAAGAAAAATACACAGAAATTTGATGAAAGCTGCCATTGCTAAAACCAATATCGCTACTTAGTTTCTCTGCTTTGTCTTTAATGGAAATATAACAGGGCCTTATGTAATTTATAGTGATTTCCAAATCAAATGAATTAATTGCTGTGATCTTTTACTTTAAAGCTATTCAAATAGAAACTTATTACTATTTAATTAGAAAGACTTTTAAATTTATTATCTATTTGGCAATAAGCATATTCTAAAAAACTATCTAATTTTCTTATATTTGGTAGTAACCTCAAATGAATTGAAAATGTATATTTTGACTTTCATTTTTTAGCTTAGCATGAGATGGTTGCTAACAACTCTATCTCAAGTCAAACTAAATATCTTCTCAAAAAAAAAAGGTCAAACTAAATAAAAAAAATTAAAAGATAGTTTTTATTTAACTCTTTTTTTTTTTTATATATTACCAAACACAAAAACTTAAGAGATAGTTTTCCACCTAAGCAAAGCTTTAAATAAATTTATCTTATTTTACCTTATAACTAAGTTAAGATTTTGATGACCTTTTTAATTTGTTATTTCTATTCCTCAATAAAGAGAACTCTTTCATTTAGCCTACTATTAGTACTATCTCATTTGCTTTTAATTACCATCATATTTCACTCTTTAGTTTTCTACAAAGGAAAAGTTTTAAATGAATGTATATTCATTAAACCTTCTATCTAAGCAAATAGTTTAATAATTTATTTATTTCCCCAGTAAATAGTTTTATTTCCTTACCATTCAAATTTGAATAAAATTTATCGGAACCACTTAGCATTATATAGGAAAATGAAAAAAATAGTTGCTTTGTACCTCTATACATACATACATACATATATATATATATATATATATATATATATATATAGTTGGATTTGAATTATACCTAGTGTAATTTTAAGTAATGTTACATCATTCAATATTTTTTAATTAGATGTGAATTTTGATAAATTCACCGCTGGATTATATTATTTTCGTATATTCTCTATACTTACAAAATTTAAAAATGATTAAAGATGAATAGTCATGTCATCAATAATTTGTTTAAATTTAAGTTTTCATAGTTTAAAATAATACATAGAAGATGAGTTTATGGATTGAATGGTATATTGCATCCGATTGGCATGAAAATTAGCACGCGTGTTAACATATAAAACATTTAATGCAATTGTTGAATTTTCAAAATATGAATTTAATAACAAGTTATTGAATAGTGTAATGTTGTTTGGAGTTACACTAGGTGAAACTTGAAATCAACTCATATATGTGTGCGTATTTTGTTAGTATTGTATTTTGAAGACTTAAAATAGCAAAAGCATTTGCTACAACACAAAAATTTAAAGGAGAGTCAATGCTATATAAAAGATAATGGTCGACATGCTGCAATTCATATGAAGGTTTGAAATCAAAATTTCATGCTGCCAATGATATTATTATTAACGTAGACCACATTATTGAAATAACCATCAAACAGTCTAAAACTGGAGAAGTAGTGCAACAAAAGCCAGTGTGGAGTGTGACAATCAACAATGGCTATCCATGTTCCCAAACAGATTTGAAATTGTCCTGCAATGGGTTTCACACTGTGAAACCTATTTACCCTTCAGTATTGTCTCAGTCTAGTAACGAATTTCTTGTTAACAATGGTGTGCCAGATGCACCATCTTCTTCACTTAGCTTCACCTTTGCTTGGGACACTTCATTTTCATTCCAGCCACTTTCTTCCCAAATCAATTGTTCTTAAGGAGGTTTCTCAAAGTGCCTGATATTTTTCATAGATTCATTTAAATTAGATGATTTATCATCTAAATAAGTGCTTTATTGTTGTACGATTTCAATAATGTGGTCTACGTTAATAATAATATCAATTCAGCAATTCAGCAGCACCACCTCTTTGAGTAAAGAAAATAATATCATGGTACATCCACTAGAAGGTCAAACTCCTGCATCCTCCATCGACTGCTATACATGCATCAAAATGACCAAAATATATATATATATATATATATATATATATAGAGGAAGTTGAATTCCTACAACCTATTTCATAAGCATAAAAGTAAGATATTGGAACATGAAAGCTTGCATGTCACAATATTATCTGGCCACAGCTGTTCATATTTTGAATTCTTTTTAATAATACAACTAAAGTCAATTACACTTTGAATGGTTTTATAAAGTTGATTATACTTTGATTGTTTTTAACGTTATATCAATTCTTTCTCGACTTGCGTCATTATTATAAATATATTTATTTATAAATTTTTTTTGTTAATCTAGGAAACATCTGTGCATTGATTCTAGATACACATGATACATAAAAAGATATCCATGTATAGCTATTCAAGGAACAATCAAAGAGAAGGATAAGATGGTCAAAACAATCAAAGAGAAGGATAAGATGGTCAAATTGGAATGATTGTCCAAAAAGAATTTTGGAATGCAGCTGTGACATGTGAGACTTGGCTTTAGCCATAATAAGTCAAGGGGCTCAAAGTGATTTGGAAAAGTTGTTTGGAGTAGCCTGGGCTATATGGTATCACATAAATCAATTAGTATATGAAGCCAATAAAACAACAGTGGACCAGGTATGGGGATACTAATTCATATGATTGAAGATTTTAAAAATGCAAACAACCTATTGGCTACAAGAAAAAGGAATGAGGTTAGAAAATGGAAGCCTCCCCTTGAAGGTGTGTTCCTCATAAATGTGGATGGAGCTATCCCGGCTTTGGATGGTCATCTGGCGTGGGTGTTGTGATTAGGGACTGGGAAAATCAAGTGGTTGCAACCATTAGCTTGCCCTTAACCTGGTAATTTTGCAATTGAGGAAACTGAAGCTATTGCCATGGAACAAGGCATTGTCCTAGCCCATATGTTAGGCCTGGAAAATATCATGTTGGAAGGAGACTCTTTGCAGACTATTCAAGCAGTACAAGCCAAAGATTGTAGGGGGAGTGGCTGGTCACATCTTCAAAGAGATTCAAGAATTCTATCGTCTCTTTAAACTCTACGAACACACCTATCTACCAGCTACCAGTTACGTAGTATACTATCACCATGTTTAGTATATTTAAATTCTTTGCTAAAATGTTTTTTTCTTTTGCAAGACATCTAAAGCATGTGTTTAACTTGCACTATAAGAAAAAAATGTCTATTGCTACAAAAATTTGTTACAATAATATTAGAGTTATTGGAATAGTTGATACAAGATGTTGCAATAAAATTTGAGATAATAGATTTATACAACAAAAAAATTTGTTGCAATAAATTTCGAATAATTTAATAACAACTTTGTAGTTGCAATAAACAATTTACTACTTTTAATATCTTGTAGTAATAGGCTATTAATTACTTCACGAATCTTAATAATTAATACAACAGATTGCAAATAATTGACCAAAATAAGTCGGATCAAATTATTATAATGATATCTTTGTTACAATTTCGTGTTTTTCATTACAATAGATTATAAAAGAATTTATATCAAATTACTGCAATGATAACTTTGCTACAATAGGCTATTAGTTCGAAATTTTCGTTGCAATAGATTGTAAGTGATGAGGTGCAAACTCGTCAGTTACAGTAGGCAGATGGAACTCCCCGTTAGCACCTGGTTCTCTTCAAGAAAGGTGGTCACCGGTGTGGTGCCTGCCACAACGTCTCCGATGCCAAAGTTAGAACAATCAAGCTGTTCGCAAAACTAGAAAGTAAGAAGTATATTTTCAGAATCTTAGTATCGTCCCTTATGCTGCAAATGTGAGAGTTTTATATCTGTGAGCCTGACTGCTAGCCGTTGGAGTGTAAATGCCCTTCTTTCATAACGCCTCAAGCCCAATTATGGGGCTTTTATTAGTCTCCAACGGTTTGCTTTGCTGGTTTCGTAACTGCCCAGGTTACTTGCTGGCACCATTGAATGACCTTTCTTTCCTCGTCGTTGATGGCTTGTTCATCATCAGGGGGTAACCTCGTCATTACGTTGACCTCGTCAAGGTAACGTGTTCTCGTCAATCCCATCAATTGCCCCCCAGGTTCTGTGGTCGTCAGTGACGTGTCATGAGGGCCGCAGAAGGTGAAAAGTTTCTTTCATTGAGTTGTTTGTGACGCTTGGGGTTTCGTTTCGAATTTAATGAGGGATGGCGGCGCGGTATGGAACGTGGCCACGTGGCATAGGCTGATTGAGGGTATTAATGGCATGACCCTTGGGTTTCCCGCTGCTTTTCAGTTTCCTTGGGTTTTGGGGTTCAAAAAACTTTTCCTTTCTTTCACTTTGGTTTTTCTTTCCCTTCCTACTCCGAGCATTTGTCCCTTTTGTCTCGTTTCTGCCATTATTCCGTTCTCATTCCGGTGACTTCGACCTTGCTCCGGCGACAAATTTCTCCGACCTCGACTGTTCCTCTTTTCAAAGTACGCTATTCCTTCGATTTCTCAGATTTTTTCCTTCATGAACTTCTTTATAAATTCCTGATTTTCCCTTTGTCTTTTATTTTTGTTGTTTTTGTGTTTGGGCGTTTAGGATTGGGTATCCCTTTTCATGGTTAATTCCTCTGAGGTTTGGGAAGCTTGCCCCTCAGTTTCTTTCTTTTTTGCTCGCTTAGGGGCGGCTTTGGGTGTTTCTGGGGACTTTTTTCCTTTGATTGGGGATTATCTCTTTGAGGGTAGTGGTTTGAGTGTGGTTTTAGGGGAGCTATCTCCGATTTTGGGTCGGTCATTGGCTTGGTTTGAGAGAGAGACGAAGAGGATGTCTGAGGTGAGATCCAGTGAGTTAGACACTGGGTTGTCGTCTAGCGGCGGCCCGGTCGAGGGTGATACAGTCGTTTCTACCCCTCGTCAGGTTAGGGCTTTTTACGCTCTCAACGAAGAGTGTGGGCTGGACGCTGATACATGGCCAGGTTTAAGGATAGGTTTCAATTCCCTGCACAGGTTCGCGTTCGTCAGCCTGGTCCTGATGATCGGGCTTGTCATTTCTTTCCTGGTGAAGTGTGTTTCTACGAGGCTGCTTTCACCTCAGGACTTAGGTTACCCGTCCATCCTTTTGTGATGGAGCTCCTGGATTACTTTGGCATTGCCCCCGGGCAACTTATGCCTAACTCCTGGAGGATAGTTATTAATTGTATGGAAATCTGGCTAGCGGCCAATGAGGACATGATCAAAGTAAGTGAGCTCGTCCATATCTACCGTTTGAAGGAATCAAAGGAGTATGGGTATTATGAACTAGTTCCTTGGACGAGGGGGACTAGAATCATTAAGGGTTTAGCCTCATCATTCAGGTACTGGAAGTCACGTTTCATTTTCGTGTCCGGGGATGACTTTGAGACCCCTTCTAGCGAGGCTTGGGGTGATATCCCAAGGTTGCTTCGTCGGTGGGGAACCCCAAACTTAGGTGCGTCCATGTTTCTTCTTGTCTGTTTATTTTTGTCTTGCATGTTTGGTCGTCACTAACCACTTGCTCGTTTTCTTTTGCAGTTAAGAAACGCCCAAAGTTGAAGAGCAAATACCGGGGTCGTGTCCAGAAGGCGACTGAGTACGCTAAGAAGATTGAGAGCTGGGACGATCTTCTTGATCCGCGAACACTCTCTTTCTATTGTTTAGGCCCGAATCCGTCTCCTTACGTTCTGTGCAGTATTACCATTGAAGAGAAGAAGAGTAAGTGTTTGCTTCGTCAATACTGTCCTTTACCCGCATACTTTGGATTTCTTAGTTTTTTTTTTTTTTTTTTTTTTTTTAGAGATGACGACCAAGTTTAATAAGGACATGTACGCCAAGATGAGGGCCAAGAAGGATGAACCCTTGTCCAATCTTGGCAAGAAGGTAATTCGCGTTACGGGGAAGGGGCCATCTGTTGTCCCCCCTGCGGATGCCACTCCCATCGTCTCAGGAGTTGAAGGTGCTAGGGTGGCTTCCCCAGCTACTTCAGTTGAGGAAATCCCTACCCCGTCATCGAAGAGGCCGAGATTGTCTGCCAAGGACAAAGAGAAGGAAAGGGTTGGTTCGTCCATCTTTGACGACGAGGGAGCGGCTGTGGAGCGGGCACATAACATTGTGAGGGCTGAGGACCTTAGGGTCTTTTCTGGAGTGCCTGTCAACGTGGTTGCAGGTCAGCACATCCATAAAATTGAACAGGTAAGGTCGTCCCCACGTTTTCCTTGGTTTCCTCTTATATCAATCTTCCCTTTTTTTTACTGACGCACTTATCTTCCTTCGTCAGGTGTTGGGTGAGAGCCTTCACCTTGCCTCTGAGTATCTTACTCAAGAGGCCAAGGTGGCTTCATTGACGTCCAGGATGGAGGCTCTGGAAAAGGAGAATTCCGCACTAAAAAAGGACCTCATTGAGTCCATGGACGGGGCTGCAACCTTGAAGGAGCAAGTCAAGGCTTTGAACTCTGATCTTAGGGTTGAACGTCAGCTGAATTTGGAGAAGGACGACCAGCTTCAGGCGGCGAAGGAAAAACTGAAGACGATTGCGGCTAGGTCCGTCGAGGCTTTTCAGCAAACTGAGGAGTATTCCACAGTACTCTTCAGTTGGTACTTCAAGGGTTTCGAACTTCTCCGTAGATACCTCGTCAAGCACCCCACAGGGGTTGATCTGCCGAATTTGGATTTGGAAGCGGTGGATCAAGAGATGGCTGCGGACGAGGCTGCCCAATCCTCTGCGCCTGAAGGTGATGCTCCTAATGACGACGTCCCTAATGCTGAGAACGCTTCTGCTGCTGACGACCCGGTTACTGACGCTCCAGACGCCCGAGCCTGATCCTTAGAAAAATTTTATCACTTATATTTGCCCATTATGTTTTAGGCCCTTTTTTGGAGATGTACATATATTTTTTGTTTTTATTTTAATTTTCAGAACAATATCTTTTGGCCCTGTTAAGAGAACAAGGATAATTGCCCTATGTTTTTGGGCATCTCTATGATTTAATGTTTACCTGCTTTTATGGTTACACTACTGTCTATGTTTGTGCACATGTGCGTGATTTAGCATAAACTTCTTAGCGTACCTTGTATTCAGCTGGTACTTAGTGCAAATTCCTTGTGATTTGCTCGTCATTTTTTTATCCTTGTTGTGGGTTTCTACCCTTCTTCTTCTTCTTTTTGTTCTTTTCCTTGCGGGTTCGTCAGTGTCCTTAGTTCATTCAGTGGGACTTTGCCATTCTCCAGCACGTCTCGTGTGCCTTCGTCAGTGATTTACATCCGTCTCGGCGGAATCTTATCACTTAGGGCTTCGTTAGTGATTTACATCCGTCTTGGCGGAATCTTATCACTTGGCCACTTTCCTTTTTTTTTTTATGGTGGCTTACATCCATTAAGGAATCTCGTCACTTAGGGCTTCGTCAGTGATTTACATCCGTCTTGGCGGAATCTTATCACTTCGCCCTTTCCCTTTTTTTTTATGGTGACTTACATCCATTAAGGAATCTCGTCATTTAGGGCTTCGTCAGTGATTTACATCCGTCTTGGCGGAATCTTATCACTTCGCCCTTTCCCCTTTTTTTTTATGGTGACTTACATCCATTAAGGAATCTCGTCACTTAGGGCTTCGTCAGTGATTTACATCCGTCTTGGCGGAATCTTATCACTTCGCCCCTTTTTTTATATTTGTTGGTGTTGTCGTCGGTAACATACACTCGTCAAGGTGTACTCTTGTTAGTTTGGCTTACAATTGACTGGACCTGTCCGCATAAAGACATCAAAGAATAAGAATTTTTTATTGAATTCAGGAGTAATTGCCTTTGTCTATTACATTTACTGGTGGTACTTTTTTAAATGCTCAATATTCCATGGTCGAGGAAGCCTTTGTCCGTCCATGGTTTCCAGGTGATAACTTCCTTGTCTTGAGTAGTGAATGACTCGGTAGGGACCTTCCCACGTAGGACCCAGCTTTCCTTGGGTAGGGTCTTTTGTTGCCATGGTGGTTCTGCGTAGGACGAGGTCACCTATGTCCAGGCGTCTCAGTTTGACCCTTTTGTCATAGTATTCGGCCATCTTTCTTTGATACTTCGTCATCTTGCTGGATGCGTTGACTCTTACTTCGTCCAGACAATCTAGGTTGAGTCGCAGTTCGTCGTCATTGCTCTCTTTGTTGAAAGTTCCACGCCTGATGCTTGTGACCCCTACTTCGACTGGGATTACTGCTTCTGTACCATAGGTAAGCCTGAAGGGGGTTTCTCCTGTTGGGGTTCTGGCGGTGGTTCTGTAAGCCCACAGGACATTTGGTAGTTCTTCTGGCCAGGCACCTTTCGCATCGTCCAGCATGGTCTTGATAATCTTGAGCAGCGTCCGGTTCGTCACTTCCGTCTGCCCGTTTGCTTGAGGATGCCCTGGGGATGAGAACTGATTCTTGATCCCAAGGTTTGAGCAGAATTCCCTGAAACCTTGACTGTCGAACTGCCTTCCATTGTCTGATATGATCGTCGAGGGAATCCCGAACCTGCAGATTATGTTCTTCCACACAAAGTTCTGGATCCGAGCCTCAGTGATCGTTGCTAGGGCCTCTACTTCAACCCATTTTGTGAAATAGTCAATAGCAACAAGAAGGAATTTTACCTGACCTTTACCTTGGGGCAGAGGACCGACGATATCGATTCCCCATTGTGCAAATGGCCATGGGGAAGCTATGGTCATCATTTTCTCTGCTGGAAGCCGCTGCACATTCCCGTATCGTTGGCATTTGTCGCACCTCCTGACGATTTCAGCAGCGTCCACCTGCATGGTTGGCCAAAAATATCCTACCCTTACCACTTTGTTTACTAGGGATCTAGAGCCGGCATGGTCGCCACAAATTCCTCCGTGTACTTCCTCCAAGATGTATTGGGCCTCTTCCTCGTCGACGCACTTCAAGTAAGGCATAGAGAAGCCTCTCTTATACAAGACGTCATTCAGGATCGTGAATCTGGCTGCCCTCTTCTTGATCTTTCTGGCTTCTTCAGTGTTTTGAGGTAGGTGCCTGTCCTGGAGGAAGGACACTATGGGCGTCATCCAGGTATCAGTGCTCTGGATGGTGAATGTTGCAACTTCCTCGATACTAGGGTGTTTTTGGACTTCCATCGCCAGGTCCGTGCTAGTCCCTTCCTCTTTCGATGACACTAGCTTTGACACTTCGTCAGCCCCCATATTCTGACTTCTTGGGATTTATATGAACTCCACTGTATCGAATTCCTGAGCTAGTTGTCTTGCCAACTTGAGGTACTTCTGCATCCTTTCTTCTTTTGCCTCGTATTCTCCCTTGATCTGTCCAATCACTAGCTTTGAATCACTTTGGATCAACAAATTTTTGGCACCAAGAGCTTTCCCAAGCCTCACTCCCGTCAGTATTCCTTCGTATTCAGCTTCGTTGTTGGTGGCTGGGAACTTTAGTTGGACCCCATATTTCAGCACTTCTCCGTCGGGGGTGGTTATGATGGCCCCTACTCCCCCCTTCTTTTGGGCTGACGAACCATCAGTCTGTATTATTAGTTTATCTGCTTCGTCGGTAATCCTGTCTTCGTCAGGGAACGTGAATTCTACGATGAAGTCCGCCAGAGCTTGTGCCTTGATCGCTGTTCTTGGATGGTACTCGATGTCAAATTGGCTAAGTTCAATTGCCCACTGGACCATTCTTCCTGCTGCTTCTGGCTTGCTCATTGACTTCTTGATTGGTTGGTCCGTCATTACGAGAATAGGATTTGACTGGAAATATTTCCTGAGCTTGCGCGAGGCCACTATTAGTGCAAACGCAATCTTCTCGATCCTTGGGTATCTGGACTCAGCCCCTTGGAAAGCTTGGCTGACATAGTAAACCGGGAGTTGCTTCTTGCCTTCTTTTCTAATCAAAGCTGCACTTACTGTCGAGGCTGACACCGCTAGGTACAGGTATAGGTTTTCTCCTTCTTTGGACGGGCTTAGGAGAGGCGGACTGCTCAGGTATTGCTTCAGCTCTTGGAACGCCGCTTCGCACTCGTCGGTCTAAGCAAAAGCTTGCTTCAAGGTCTTAAAGAAGGGCAGGCATTTGTCTGTGGCCCTAGAGACGAACCTGTTTAAAGCTGCTATTCTTCCTGTGAGTTTTTGAACATCCTTGACGGTTTTGGGTGAGGCCATGTCAATGATAGCTCGTACTTTCTCTGGATTTGCTTCTATTCCTCTCTAGGACACCATGAATCCCAAGAACTTCCCCGAGACTACCCCAAAAACACACTTGCTTGGATTCAACTTCATCTGGTGTTTTTTGAGGGTTGCAAAAGTTTCCTCCAAGTCGTCCAGATGCGTGAGCTCTTCCTTGCTCTTGACGAGCATATCGTCCACGTACACCTCCATGTTCCTGCCAACCTGTTGGCTGAACATTTTGTTTACCATTCTCTGATACGTAGCTCCAGCATTTTTCAGCCCAAAAGGCATCACCTTGTAACAGTAGAGTCCTTGGCTTGTGATAAAGGCTGTCTTCTCCTGGTCTTCTTCAGCCATCTTTATCTGGTTGTACCCTGAGAAGGCGTCCATGAACGTCAGTAACTTGTGTCCGGCGGTGGAGTCCACGAGTTGGTCTATCCTTGGTAGAGGGAAGCTGTCCTTTGGGCATGCTTTGTTCAGATTGGTGAAGTCTACACACATTCTCCATTTTCCATTCGCTTTCTTTACCAGGACGACGTTGGCGAGCCATTCAGGATAATATACTTCTCGGATGAATCCAGCCGTCAAGAGTTTGGTTACTTCCTCTGCAACTGCCTGATCTCGCTTTGGGGCGAAGGTTCTTCGTCGTTGCTGAACGGGCTTCCTGCTGGGGTCCACATTCAGCCTATGCTGGATGACTTCTAGAGATATGCCCGGCATGTCCTCGTGACTCCATGCAAAGACATCTAGATTCTCTTTAAGGAACTTTACGAGTCTTGTTCTCATCTCGGGGCTTAGCGTCGTCCCTATCTTGGTCGTCTTGTCCGCATTTCCTTCTACCAATTCCACTGTTTCCAAGGTCTCCATCCCGTCTTCCTCTTTTTCTTCAATCGTCCATGTGTGGTTCTCCTTTCCTGCCAGTACGGCCTGATAGCATTCCCTTGCCAGGACTTGATCACCTTTCACTTCACCCACGCCGTTGTCTGTCGGGAATTTCACCTTCAAACAGTAGGTTGATGTCGCCGCCTTCCACTTGTTGAGGGTGGGCCTCCCAATGATGACATTGTAGGATGAGGGGCAATCTACCACCAGGAAGTCTACTTGTTTGGTCAACTGCAATGGGTAGGTCCCTGCCGTCACCGTCAGTGTCACTATACCCCTGGGGTAGACCCTGTCTCCACTGAAGCTGACGAGTGGAGAGTCAAAAGGGCGAAGCCTTTTTGGATCTAATCTCAGCTGCTGGAAGGCTGGGAAGTAGATGAGGTCCGCTGAGCTCCCGTTATCAACAAGGATCCTTTTGGTATTGAACCCTTCTATATTTAGCATTATGACCAGGGGATCGTTGTGGGGCTGCTTTACTCCCCTGGCGTCTCCTTCACTGAAGGACACGTCCTGGCATGTTCGTCGGTGCTTGGACGGAGGCATGGTGTGGACGCTGTTCACCTGTCTATGGTATGCTTTTTTGAGTGATCTAAATGATCCTCCTGAGAATGGTCCTCCTGTGATCGTGTTTATCTCCCCGATCACCTTGCGTGGAGGCTGGGACGGATGGTCGTCATCCCGAGTGAAGGATTCACACTGGGTCCTGTTGTCGTCTCTGAACTTGCTATATTCTCCTTTCTTTACATACTTCTGTAACTTCCTTTTCCGTATTAATTCCTCTATTTGCTCCTTCAGGTCTCTGCAATCTTCTGTGTTGTGGTCGTGGTCTCTATGGAACCGGCAATACTTGTTCTTGTCACGTACGTTGGGGGATGAGTGTAATGGCCTGGGCCATTTGAGATAGTGCTCGTCCTTGATCTGCGTGAAAATCTTGTCAACAGGCATAACCAAGGGAGTAAATTTTACCGTCCGAGGATTTTTATCGTCCTTCCTCCTATTCCCGTCATTGTTCCGACGATCTGGTATGTCTCTCTTTTGCCCCCTACGGTCGTCTTCCCTCTTGGCCTTGTCTCCTGGCCTCTCGGTATCTTTTATGGCAGCTAGGGCATCTTCCGCATTCATGTACTTTTGTGCCTTCAGGAGCATCTCCGCCATCGTCTTCGGGGGGTGCTTTGCAAGAGAGGCCACGAGGTCTCTGGATCTCAACCCTGCTTTGAAGGTCATCAGCTGTACCTTGTCATCAGCTTCGTCTACTTCCAGAGTTTCCCAGGTGAATCGCTTGACATATGACCTCAGAGTCTCCTTCTCTCCTTGTCTTATGGTGAGTAAGTAATCTACTGGCCTCCTTGGGTGTTGTCCCCCTATGAAGTGGCGCAAGAAGGCACTACTCAGCTGATCGAAGTTGTCTATGGACGAGTTTAGCAACTTAGTAAACCATTCTCTTGCAGCTCCTTTGAGAGTTGTCGGGAAGGAACGGCACAGTATCTCGTCAGGTGGTTGTTGAAGTCCCAGAGTCGTCTTGAAGGTATTAAAGTGATCCTGGGGGTCTTTTAGCCCGTCGAACGGCTCAAGCTGAGGTAAGCGAAATTTTGAAGGCACAGGGCATTCTAGTACCGCGGCGGTGAAGGGTGAATCCGTAGCTCTTACCATTTTGTCCACGCTTCGGTCCGTCTTTTCTTTAATGGCGCTCCTCAGCTCGTCCATTTCCTTCCTCATTTCTTGAAGGAGGTCCGAGTTCTGCTCGTCCGGAGTAGTTGGTCTATGAGGGGTTCCTCTCCGTTGACTATCCCCTTCTTCCTCCAAGTTATCCTTGGACCGATTCTCTTCCTGTTGAGCCTGTTGGACTTGCTGAAGCCGTAGCTTCATTTCCTGGTTCTGTTTGGTGAGTTCTTCAATGGTGGCTGCAAGGGCCTGGACTTGCTGGGCCAAGGCTGCTGAGTCTGGGTTGGATTCCATCTGAATGTAGAGGGTTGATAGGAACTACGCTCTCAGATATGAATCTGAAAATATCGTTCCCACAGACGGCGCCAAACTGATGAGGTGCAAACTCGTCAGTTACAGTAGGCAAATGGAACTCCCCGTTAGCACCTGGTTCTCTTCAAGAAAGGTGGTCACCGGTGTGGTGCCTGCCACAACGTCTCCGATGCCAAAGTTAGAACAATCAAGCTGTTCGCAGAACTAGAAAGTAAGAAGTATATTTTCAGAATCTTAGTATCGTCCCTTATGCTGCAAATGTGAGAGTTTTATATCTGTGAGCCTGACTGCTAGCCGTTGGAGTGTAAATGCCCTTCTTTCATAACGCCTCAAGCCCAATTATGGGGCTTTTATTAGTCTCCAACGGTTTGCTTTGCTGGTTTCGTAACTGCCCAGGTTACTTGCTGGCACCATTGAATGACCTTTCTTTCCTCGTCGTTGATGGCTTGTTCATCATCAGGGGGTAACCTCGTCATTACGTTGACCTCGTCAAGGTAACGTGTTCTCGTCAATCCCATCAGTAAGAATAATTGATATTAATTTATTGTAATGATTTTTTTAATTTTAAGTTATTGCAAAAAGAAATTCCTAATATATTAAAGCTTCTATTGCAACAAAAAATTATTAATTATTGCAACTTATTATTGTTGATTCAATACTTTAACATTTTTAAGTAAATATTATAACAATTTTAACTTATCAATGTGATATATTGTCAAATACTACTATAAATATTTTGTTATATTAACACTTAGCATTTTTGTCTATACATGTTAAGCATTTTGGTCTGTTTAGCATGTTTGTCTAGACATGTTAAGCATTTTCGTTTGTTTAGCATTTTTGTCTATGCATGTTAAGCTAACCCTCTTTAATCCTAAAAGAGAGAATGAAGAATGTTTTTAAGCCCCATTTAATAAAAGTGAAATGAATCTACTGTTAAGCCCTCTTTAGACATGTTAAGCATTTTTGTTTGTTTAGCATTTTTGTCTATGCATGTTAAGCTAGCCCTCTTTAATCCTAAAAGAGAGAATGAAGAGTGTTTTTAAGCCCTCTTTAATAAAAGTGAAATGAATCTATTGTTAAGCTCTCTTTAAAAAAAAAAAATGAAATAATCCTAGAAGGGAGAAAATGAAGAATGTTTTTAAGCCCTCTTTAATAAAAGTGAAATGAATCTATTGTTGAACCCTCTTTTTTCTTAAAGGAATATATAATTTCCTTGCTTCTGCTTCATGCAAACTCGCGTTACTCTTTTTACAAACAACTAACCCACTTAAAAGTTAAAACCATTCGAAGGAAAAAAGAATATTTCAAATGTGTGTTTTTATATTTTTAGGGGCTACTAGCATAGCATGCAACGACAGAAAAGATGATTGATAAGGATGAAAGAAGCGGTCAATGAAAGACAAGGGTGATGGTACCTATTTGGCCGTCAGCCTTGGTTTTACAAACTGACGGCGATATGAATGAAGTATTCCACAGGCAGACGGGATGATCAAGCTGAAGGGTATCCTGAAGTTGACGGCACAACATAAAACGACGGCACAACATAGAATGACGGCACTTGTCAAGAAGTGCTTGTTAACCACGTTTGCGTGTATAAGTAAACAACTTGCTCTCCACGTTTCATGAAACCTAAGAGGAATTCCTATATGGAAAGGATCCCGTAAAATACGCCCAAAAAGACTCCTATAAAGAAAAGACTTCTACTCCAAGGAAAATGAGTCAAGCCCCACTACTATAAAAACCAAACACCCTCACAAACCAAGGTACGCATAATTTGCCCTCTCTAGCACTCTAGAGCAGTGAGAATAATTCTGACTTAACCTTCGGAGGGTCTTTGGCCGGTACCACACTGGTACTCTTTGCTAGGTCCTTTCTTTTCGTTATGCAGGTGCTGTTTGTAGCGCGCGAGGACTGTGTGGCTTACTGGTGGTATTTTCGGCGTCATCAGTTGGCGCCGTCTGTGGGAAACGTGTAGTGTAAAGTCATATTACCACTTCCAGGACAAAAGTCGCATGGTGCTCACCCGCTCGATGGCAACCACTAACGACATTCAAGAAGAAGAGCCACCCACGACCACCCTCGAGAAGCAAGTCAAGACTCTCGCCCCGGCCGTGGAACGTCTCACCCGACAAAACCACAACCTGGAAGAGCAATTACGCCAAAAGAACGCTGCACCAGAAAACCAAGGAGCAGATCAAGAAGGAACCAGCGCCGATAGAAGAAACCAAGAGGGACCCCAGGCTAGCAACGCCCCGAGCAAACCGGAGCGACAGAACATAAGCCTCCCTTCCCTCACAAAGGCAGCTCCGCCACCTATTATTGCAGAGATGTAGGCCATGAAGGAACAAATGGAGGTTATGATGAACGCTCTCAAGGGGCGAGTGTCCAGCGATCTTGACGACCTTGTCAAACGAACTGAATCGCCGTTCACCACCACCGTCAACTCTTACCCCCTACCGAGTAAGTTCCGCATGCCACAGATAGACAGTTACGACGGGGTCAGGGACCCTCTGGATCACTTGAAGACCTTCAAGACCCTAATGCACCTTCAAGGAGTAGCAGACGCGATCATGTGTAGGGCCTTCCCTACAACGCTGAAGGGCGCAGCGAGAATTTGGTTCAGCCGACTGACACCGAACTCCATCAGCACCTTCAAAGAACTCAGTGCTCAATTCACCACACACTTCATCAGAGGCCATCGATACAAAAAGTCTACGGCTTGCTTGATGAGTATGAAGCAGCGAGAGGATGAAACTTTAAGAGCCTATATATCCCGCTTCAACAAGGAGGCGCTCTCGATCGACGAAGCCGACGATAAGATACTCGTGGCGGCATTCACAAAGGGCTTGAAGAAGGGTAAGTTTTTGTTCTCCCTATACAAAAACGACCCAAAGACCATGTCGGAAGTACTCTATCGTGCCACCAGGTATATGAACGCTGAAGACGCGCTGTTAGCCCGAGAGGAGAGGCCCAGGAAAAGAGAGAGGCAGGAAGACACTCGGCAGGACTAAAGCCGAAAGAAGGCAAGAACAAGAGATTGAAGGGACGAGAGGCGCCCTAAGCCCCTAGGAGGAAGATTCACAAGCTTCACTCCATTGACAGCCCCGATAGATCAAGTCCTTATGCAAATCAAGGATGAGGAGGCCCTGACGTTCCAGAGAAAGCTGAAGAGTGATCCCAACAAATGTTCCAGGGATAAGTATTGCCGTTTCCACCGCGACTATGGTCACGATACGGCTGATTGCTATGACCTCAAGCAGTAGATTGAGGCCCTTATCAGACAAGGAAAACTGCAGAAATTCGTTAGCAAGGAGAAAACGGATCCACCCGCACAAAACCAACACCCTCGGCGAGATAATAAGCGACCGAGGCCCCCGATAGGGGACATAAGGATGATCGTAGGAGGAACGGCGGCCACTGGGTCGTCCAAGAAGGCCCGCAAGACCTACCTTCGGATGGTACAAAATGTTCAGCTGACGGGAGTCGTGCCAAAGATAGCACGAAGAGAAGGCCCCATAATTGGGTTCTTTGAGGAGGACGCACGACGCCTTCACCATCCACATGACGATGCGCTTGTCGTCAGCTTACGAGTAGAAGACTATAACATGCACTGGGTGTTGGTGGACAACGGCAGTTCAGCAGATATTTTATACTACCCGGCGTTCCAGCAGATGAAGGTCGACAGGGGGCAATTGATTCCGACAAACGCCCCGCTCGTAGGCTTTGGAGGGAGCCGGGTATTCCCCCTGGGCGCGGTCACATTGTCCGTCATAGTAGGCAACTACCCTCAACAAATAACCAAGGACGTAACGTTCTTGGTGGTCGATTGCTCGTCTGCCTACAACGCTATCCTCGGATGACCCACGATCAACTCATGGAAGGCGGTAACCTCAACCTGCCACCTGATGATCAAATTCCCTACTGACTACGGAATAGGGGAACTGCGCAGAAATCAGATGGTCGAGCGCGAATGCTACATAGCCATGATGGAAATGGAGGACCAGATTCAGGCTTTAAGTATAGAAGAGCATCGAACGGTAACAGAGCCAGTAGAGAAGTTAGAAGAGATACCTCTCAACAATTCCGATCCTGGCTAAACGACCAAAATTGGAACACTCGCTAACCCCGCGATCCGTCAGGAACTCATAACCTTCCTCAGAGGCAATCAAGACGTATTCGCCTGGAGTCATGAAGATATGCCAGGAATAGACCCATCAGTCATGGTGCACAGATTGAATGTGTCACCCGCCTTCCCACCTGTCCGTCAAAAGAAAAGAGTGTTCGCCCCCGAACGAGATGAGGCCATAGCAGAAGAAGTCCGAAAGCTACAGGAAGCAAGCTTCATTAGGGAAGTATACTATCTCGATTGGCTAGCAAACGTAGTAATGGTCAAAAAACCTAGTGGGAAATGGCGGATGTGTGTAGACTTCACCGACCTTAACAAAGCCTGCCCCAAAGATAGTTACCCCCTCCCAAGGGTCGACGTCCTAGTAGACTCGACGGCCCAACACCAGTTGCTGAGCTTCATGGACGCCTTTTCAGGGTACAACCAAATCCGAATGCACGAAACTGATCAGGAAAAGACATCATTCGTAACCAGCCAGGGCCTCTTCTGTTACAACGTAATGTACTTCGGCCTGAAGAACGTAGGCGCAACATACCAAAGACTTATGAAAAAATGTTCGCACAACAAATTGGGAGGAATGTCCAGGTCTACATTGACGATATGCTAGTAAAAAGCCGGAGGGAGGAAGATCATCTAGAAGATCTCAAAGAAACATTCAACACCCTTCGCTCCTACAACATGAAGCTCAATCCAGGAAAATGTGCCTTTGGGGTGACGGCGGAAAAATTCCTAGGATTTATGGTGTCCCAAAGGGGAATCGAGGCAAACCCAGACAAGATCCGGGCTATTATGGAGATGGCACCACCAAAAAATGTGAAGGAAGTACAAAGCCTCAACGGAAAGATAGCGGCGCTAAACAGGTTCATATCAAGGGCGACGGACAAGTGTTTGCCCTTCTTCCGAACACTGAAAAAGTCGTTCGAGTGGACCTCCGAATGCCAGCGAGTGTTCGAAGAGTTGAAGGCTTATCTCTCCTCCCCACCGCTGCTGAGCCCGTCACAGCCAGGAGAAGAGCCTTTTCTCTATTTAGCCGTCTCCCCCGCAAGCCGAGCGCTTCGCGGTGCTGAAGAAAGATACCCGCCCATGGAAAAACTTGCCTTTGCATTAGTTACCGCGGCCCGCAAGCTCAAACCGTACTTTCAAGCTCATACGGTGAACATCCTGACTGTCAAACCTTTACGACGGGCAATGAGCAATCCCGAGGCTACAGGTCGATTGGCGTTATAGGCTATAGAACTGAGCGAGTTTGATATTCAGTACCGCCCACGGACCGCCATCAAGGGACAGGTCATCGCAGACTTCATAGCTGAATTCACTCATGACGAAGACAAGGGGGCAGAAGAGTCCCCTCATTGGAGCATATATACGGACGGGTCGTCCAACAGACAAGTCGGAGGGGCCAGCATTGTGCTACTATCGCCTGAAGGAGACACCATTGAATGTATGGTCCGTCTCGACTTCCCCGCTACCAACAATGAATCAGAGTATGAAGCGCTGATAGCAGGGCTCGACCTCGCCAAAGCAGCAGGAACCGCAAGGGTAGTCATCTACTGCGACTCTCAGGTCATCACTAACCAAATAAATGGAGACTACGAGTGCAAGGGCAAAAGGATGAAGAAATACCTTGATGAAGTAAGGGCGAGAATGGATGACCTAGAAGCCAAAGTTGTCCAAATTCCCAGAGGAGAAAACGAGCGAGCCGACCGCCTCGCAAAGGCCGCTTCAGCAGAACAAATGGTCATCCCGGGTAATGTACTCTCTTTCGTTCAGCTTTCTCCGCTAATAGATCCTAGCAACGTGCAGGAAATATGCTCCGACAATAGCTGGAGCACGCCGATAGTTTCATATTTGAAAGACGGGGTCTTACCAAACGAGAAGGAGGCCGCAAGGAAACTTAAGGTCCAAGCAGCGAGGTTCGTCCTAATTAAAGATGTCCTGTATAAAAGAGGCTTCTCCCGACCATATTTGAGATGCTTGGGTACGGAAGAGGCAGACTACGTCATGAGAGAGGTACATGAAGGAATCTGCGGAAACCATTCAGGGTCCAGATCATTGGTACACAAGCTTATACGAGCGGGGTACTATTGGCCCACCATGCAGAAGGACGTCGAAGCCTACGTCAGGACCTGTGACAAATGCCAAAGGTTCAGCAATATTATTAGACAACCAACCGAAGAGCTGACCCCGATGACGGCCCCATGGCCATTCGCACAATGGGGGTTAGACATTATGGGACCATTCCCTACAGCAGTACGACAGCTGAAGTTCCTGGTGGTAGGCATTGACTATTTCACAAAATGGGTGGAAGCTGAAACTTTGGCCACAATTACAGAGAAGAACGTGCGAAGCTTTGTCTGGAGATGCATCATATGCTGGTTTGGCATTCCTAGAGTCTTTGTCTCGGACAACGGGAGGCAATTCGACAATAACCCCTTTCGGGATTTTTGCTCACAGTTAGGAATAAAGAACCACTACTCCTCCCCCGCCCACCCTCAAGCTAATGGCCAGGTCGAAGTAACGAACTGATCCTTGCTCAAGATTATCAAGACTCAACTCAATGGGGCAAAAGGTATATGGCCCGAAGAATTGCCGAGCATATTATGGGCATACAGGACGACGGCAAGGACACCCACAGGAGAGACACCGTTCCGACTGACGTACGGAGGCAAAGCGATCATCCCAGCAGAAGTTAGGCTCACAAGCTACAGGGTGCATAACTATGATGAGAAAAAAAACGACGAGGCTATACGACTATAGCTCGACCTAGTAGACGAGATCAGAGCAGCAGCAGAACAAAGGCTCGCTAGGTACCAGGACCACATGGCCAAACACTACAACTCTCGGGTCCGACACAGAGACTTCCAAGTTGGAGACCTTGTTCTTAGAAAGGTCATGGGCGCCGCTAGGGACCCTACCCAAGGGAAACTCGACCCCATTTGGGAAGGACCTTACCGAGTTACGTCGTGGCAGAGGAAAGGCACTTACCATCTAGAGACGTTGGAAGGACAGAAATTGCCACACCCATGGAACACCGAGCACCTACAAAAGTATTACCAGTAGAAGCGGCAGCATGAAGACCAACCCCTTTTTTATTTACATTCCAGCAAATTTTAGTCTTACTCCTCAGATTTATCATTTACTTTAGTTTTTTGCAACAATACTTTTTTTTAAGCCTAAAGGGCAGGATTTGGTTTTAGAATTACTTTTATTTACAAATGCATGGCAATAAGAGGAGTTTATTCAAAATTGCTGAAATATCTATTTTAGAAATCTACGGCTTAAAGTCCACAGAAGTGGGCAACAAAGTTCGCAAAAGTGAACAACCAAAACGGCCAAGTCCATAACACACGGACTAGAAAGCCGACGGACCCACAAAGATGAAAAGTTCATCAAGGCTAAGGCTAAAAAACTAACGGTCCCATGGGTGAAGCTATCATCATGTGGACGGGGTCCTAAAACCAACGGACCCACAAAGATGACAAGTTCATCAAGGCTAAGGCTAAAAGACTGACGGTCCCATGGGTGAAGCTATCATCATGTGGACGGGGTCCTAAAACCAACGGACCTACAAAGATGACAAGGTCAGTAAAGCTAAGGCTAAAAAGCTGACGGTCCCATAGATGAAGCTATCATCATATGGACAAGGTCCTCAAACCAACGGACCTACAAAGATGACAAAGTCATCAAGGCCAAAGCTAAAAAGCTGACGGTCTTAAGGGGTGAGGCAATCACCATATGGACAAGATTCAAAAACCCACGGGCCTACAAAGGTGAAAGTTCAAAACTAAAAAACTGACGGTCCCACCAAACAGATTGGGCCGGTATAGAGCCCACGGACTTACACTAAGCCCGTAAGGTGGCTAAAAATTAGGAAGTTGACGACCATAAAACAATACAACCAACCAACGAAGCTGTAAACCGACGAGCTCCAACAGACAGAACCAATAACTGGACGGTCACCAAGCTGACGGACCTTGGGAAATAATAAACAAGACCGAAAATCCAATAGGAAACCCGTAAAACCAACGAGGTAAGAAGACTATGCACATTAGTCATGCCGACGGAGTCTTCCAACAGTTCAACAAACTGACGGGTTCCCAAACAGACAGGCATTTTTACCAAAACTTCGTATGGCGCTATCATTGATTAAGAGATATAAAAGCGATGGAAATAAACATAAACTCAACTGTATATAAACAAAAGCCCAAGAAAACCAAAAGGGCACTTAAACAACTGTTTGCCAAATAATTAAAATACAACGAGTGTTTGCAAAATAATTGAAATACAAGATTGAAGTAAAAAGGGAACTAAAGGGCAGGAGCGTCAGCAGGGTTCCCGGCAGCTTGCTGATCTTCAACGTTTACAATCACAGCTGGGGTATTGGAAGCAGAAGGAGAAGGGTTTGCAGCAGGCTGGGCCAGAACAACAATCCCGTCAGACTCAGGAGTTGGAGTAGGCTAAGAGGAGCCGTCACCTCCATCATCCATTGTAATTCCAGATAGGTCCAACTCTGGAAATGCTGACGCGACCTGCTTAAGGCAATCGTCGAAACCAGTGTCATAATATTCGGCGTAGGAGTCAATAAACGATTGGGTCGCTTTAAAGTCTCGGACCGCGTCAGCACCAGCCGTCTGCAACCTTTGACCTAGTTCCGTCACCTCCTCTGTAAGCTTGTCATTCTGACGCTCGGCCTCCACCAGCTTCTCCCTAACTTCCTTTAGCTCTTTGTTCAGCGTACGGACAGCATCCTTGTACTAGGCTTGTTCATTCAACAGATTTGTATTGTGCTTCCGTACCCGAGTGACGACTCCCTCCTTTGCAACACACCGATCTTGAAGGGCCGTAACACGCACCAAGGCCTAAGGAAAGAATACAGCCGTCAGTCAAAGTTCAAAGCAAAATAAAATTAAATTCAGTCAAGAGGTAGCAAGCATACCCTGGTGAGATCAAAAAGGGCTGACGCCCCTAAATCTTCCGTCTCCAACAAGTCACAAGGCTCTATGTCCGTCGGCTTTATGAAGGACTTAACCTCCCCGACGGCATAATCCTTATGGGTCAGGAGATGGCAAGGCCCCTCGCTGACAGGACCCAATGAGGTCATTGCCCCTTTCCCCGCACCATGGCTCGGCTTAGGGGATGTCTTCTCCTTTGTAGCGCCGTCCCCAGGAGTGACGGTGGCCTTCTTGGACGGATGGCCATCACTCCCGTCGGGCTTCCTCTTTGCTTGCTTACTGACGACCTTGGGGGTTGACGAGGTCTCGCCCCTCGCCTCCTTTGCCCTTTTCTCCTCTTTCTGACGGGCCGTGGCAGCCCTTATCCTCTGTTTGGCAGACTCCATCTCTACAACAAAAAGTAGTCGTCAGGATGAGAGACGGAGGCATAAACTGACGAAACCAATAAGAAATCTACTTACGTCGACGAGAAAACTCCTCCAACTTTCGAGCTTCAGCTGACGGCTCTGGACCCCCATAATATAAATGAATTGTGTCAAGGGTGATCAAATCCCTACACTTACGCTCCTCCAAAGGGATTTCCAGAACCCGACGGATGAACTCCTCCTGTTCGTCGGTTATATGGGGACAGGTATAAGTTGAAAGGAAAAAGAGAAGGAATGTTAGTAACGTCACTTCAAAAAACAAAAGGGACATAGCCGATGGGATTAACCTGAATCTCGAACAAAAGCCCAAGTATTGTCAAAATAACCATGGGGCATCGTCGCCCATTCCTCCTAACAGCAAACCCAATCCGTCCCTTCAACAAAGAAATACCTACTTTTCCAATTCCTATTGGAATCTGGCATATCTGATACCAGCCTTAAATTTTTCTCCCGGGCATTAAAATGGTATGTCCCCTTAGACGAGGCGATATGATGGGGCCTGTAGCAGTAAAAGAACTCGTCTAAGGTAAGCTGACGGTTTCCTCCACTTAGACGGCCCCACAAGACCTTAGCCCCTATGAAAGTCCTCCAAGCATTTGGGGCAACTTGAGTGACGGACTGGCCCAGGAAGTCAGCTAGCTGACGGTGCAAGGCTGTCAGCGGTAATCTCAGACCCGTAGCAAATATGGCATCATACATGCCCACGTCAGCGGGTCTCCCAGAATAACAAGTCTCATTCTCTTCAGGGAGACGGATAGGGATATGGTCCGGGATTTGGTAACGGGTGCGCAACTCCCTAAAAACTTTATCACTCATCCTAGGTAAAAATTTGTTGACGGCCCAATTCTCAGGGAGAATGAAAGGACGGTTATCTCCAGGACCCTCTGAAGTTCCTTCACTTGGTCCCTCCTCCCCGTCACTATCACCACTGTTGCTATCGTCGCCGTCAACATCTATATCATCCCCCTCACCTCCGTCCTCTCCTCTTCCCTCTTCTACTTCGTTAACTCCCTCAGTGTAACTCTCATCACCGTCAGGAGATTAGGCCGAGGTCTCTCTCTCTGACGAAAGGGAAAAGTCCTCTGACTCATTACCAGAACCAAAGGCCTCGTCGTAGCCCGCTCCTTCGCGGACTGACGACTCCTTACACGACGCGTCACTTGACATCTGACTACCTACAAGTGACGGATCCAATCTAAGTACCTAGACTGACGTGCTCACTAATGAGGCAAAAAAAAAAAAAAAAAAGAGGAGATGAAAACTTACTGGTAAGATGGCCTTCTGGACGGCTTCAAAGACAGCGACGGATAAGCTGACGGAAGTAAAGCTGACGAAAAAGGGCGACGGTCTCTCTCTCAAAGATCAGCAAGAATGAAATAGAGGAAAATGAGGGGGAGGTGCTGTTTATATATGGGATAAAAGGGCACGGAAGACAAAGCAATGCCCTCGTCAGAAGCAAAGCCAATAAAAACGAGCCACCTGTCCAGAGCATTAAATACACGGCGGCTCGAGGAGATCCATATAAGCAATATTCCCGCCTCTTTAGAAAATAACACAATCAACTCCATAACCCGTCAGTATAAAGAGTGACGGAGGTATGGAGTAGTGGGCAACTTATAAGGATGAAAAAAGCGGTCAATGAAAGACAAGGGTGACGGTACCTATTTGGCCGTCAGCCCTGGTTTTACAAACTGACGGCGATATGAATGAAGTATTCCATAGGCAGACGGGATGATTAAGCTGAAGGGTATCCTGAAGTTGAGGACACAATATAGAACGACGGCACAACGTAGAATGACGGCACTTGTCAAGAAATGCTTGCTAACCACGTTTGCGTGTATAAGTAAACAACTTGCTCTCCACGTTTCATGAAACCTAATAGGAATTCCTATATGGAAAGGATCCCGCAAAATACGCCCAAAAAGACTCCTATAAGGAAAAGACTTCTACTCCAAGGAAAAGGGGTCAAGCCCCACTACTATAAAAACCAAGCACCCTCACGAACCAAGGTACGCATAATTTGCCCTCTCTAGCACTCTAGAGCAATGAGAATAATTCTGACTTGACCTTCGGAGGGTCTTTGGCCGGTACCACACCGGTACTCTCTGCTAGGTCCTTTCTTTTCGTTGTGCAGGTGCTGTTTGTAGCGCGCGAGGACTGTGTGGCTTACTGGTGGTATTTTCGGCATCATCAATGATCAATAAAAACTCAAGCAACTCGGTAGCTTTATGGCCTGTTTGGAAGTTTACAGAGGGAGGAGAGTAGAGGAGAGGAGAGTAGTGGAGAGGAGAGTAGAGGAGAATGGTTTCCCTCCACCTTATTTGGATGTTTTTAAAATTAGTAAGGGGAAAGGGAGTAATTAACCCTTTCTCTTGTTTGGATGTTTTAAAATTAGGATGGAAAAGAGAGGAAATGATTTAAATAGACAAATTTACCTATATTTGAAAATTGACTTGTAATATTGGTCTATGATTAATTTATTAGATTAAATAATTATTTAATCAACATTCTCTTTTCATCAAATACCATTAATATGATTAATTTATTAGATTAAATAATTATTTAATCAACATTCTCTTTTCATCAAATACCATTAATAAAAGTATAAAACTACTTTGCATAAAAGAAAAAAAGAAAAAAAAAAAGAAAAAGCAAAGAAAGAAGTATAAAACTACAATTATCTATTATAAAATAGTTAATAGTAATTTAGAAAACAAAAATAAATAGTAAATACTGAAAACAAATAATAAAAATGAAAAATAGAATGTATCGCACAAATTGGTTTTCGGTTTCTCGGGCTTCTTCTCGTCCCAAACCACCATGTCCTTGCCTCCGATCACCGGCAGCATCATCAGCGCTAGAAAATGGAAATTATCGGCCACCGGACGAGGAGTTGACGTCATCGATCTCGAAGCTCCACACTCAGTCTCAAACCGTTGGCATGAGAAGCTACTGCTACAGCTATCCGACTTGCTGACGTCAGAGCTTAGGCTGTAGCTGCCACACCGCTCACTCTGCTCCTCGTCGGAGTTGGAGTCGGAGCCGAAGCCGAAACCGGAGGCTTACTCCAACGAAAGGCTGGCCATTGATCTGGAAAAGATCAAAAGCTCACAGTGATCGAACGGTCACAGTGGAAAAAGAAAGCAAAGAAAAAGAAAATTGGTTTGTAATTTTGTTAATTTAGAAAGGCTAAATTGAAGAATTCATTTTGTCAATAATTTATCTACTCTACTCTCCCTCCAAATCTCTCCAATTTGGGGAAATTAAAAATGAGGGGTCAGAGGTAGTTGAAACCCCTCCAAACCCCTCCCCCTCATTCCTTAAAAAACTTCCAAATGAGGTAATTGAATTAGTCTCCCTCCCTTTACTCTACTCCCCCTCCTTTTTTTAACTTCCAAACAGGCCATTAGAGTTTAGAGAAATATACAGAGAACATAAGTGAGTGATAGACAATGTCAACGGAACAATTCCCATCTCCTCTCGAAAGCCAAGTTGCTTCGGCTCTACTTCAGCTCTCAGACTCAGCCACATCTCCTTCTCTCAACTCTCCGCCTCACATGTGGCACCGAGCTTACGCCATATTGGAGTTGATCTCCGGAGGTTGTTACACCGAAGTGAAAATCCGTCAAGAGTTCGGTGAGCCCTGACACAAGCAAAGCTCTTAGAATGTGATCTCTCTAATCTCTCTCTCTTAACTTTGCTACTTGCCATGCATTTGTTAGCTCTCAATATGTATGTTTGTTCGTTTGGCTAATTGTGAGTACAACAACACTATTATTTCAATCCTCAACAGTTCGAGTACATCCTAAAACCACACGGTTTGAAATGCATCCAATCGCACTTAGCTTTTTAAGTGCTTTGATTTACTCCTCACTCTTCACTCCTCACAGGCCTTCACACCTTGTATCCTTCACATCACTCATTTGTTTTACTAACTTTACTTTGTACATGGCCTCACTAGTCATAATTGATACCATTTTAATTTTATTAGCACCGATCATATATAACATGCAGCTCAAACAACAATGAATAAGATTATGAACAATTATGTGTCTAGAAAACTGAGTATAGACTAAAGAGAGCTAAAAATGCCTATATTTTCACGGTAATTGAATTTGGTTCCATGCAGGTTGTTAAAGCATAAGAAGGTGAAAAGATCAGGCACAGATGGACGTAAAGACCCCTTTATTTACATGGTATTTGTGCTCCTCGCAATTTTAGTATTTTCTAAGTTCTAAAGTCTAATTTTGCACCACCTAAAATGAAGCCAACAAATTTAGATTTGAGGAAAGGTTGAACTATTAGGGGCCGATGCCTTTGTAATTCATCATTGGTAGCGTACTTATATGTAGAAATTTTTGTTTAGCATTTTTTACTATCTAATATAAGTTTGATTTTTTTTTTTTTTAGAGAGAGTTTCAACATATGGCGTCCACTCCTGATGATAGCTTTTTATCATCAAACCAAGACACCAATCAGTTTTTGGTGTAGGCGGGGATTGAACCCCAGATCTCTTATACAACTATCAGAGACTTTACCAGTTGAGCTAACTGGAACCCACAATATAAGTTTGATTGGTTGTTATGTATTCTTTATTTTGGTGCAGATAGCATGACGAAGTTGGGTGTTATCAAGGCTCAGTCATAGGGAGAGTTTGGGTCGTCACTCTACTAGGGAAAAGTGAGAATATATAGCAATAAATATCAACAAATATTGTTGAACGTACATATTATAGATCCGATACAGTCTTATGGCATCTTTGTTTAAGTTTTACTCCAAATTTATGTTCTTAAGTGTAAATGGAAGTCCAAATTTATGTTCTTAAGTGTAAATGGAAGGATCTCTATCCCAACCCTGATACTTTTCCTATTTTATGAAAGATTTTCTTATATTACGTTGTGTTACGGGATCATTATTATTTATCCTAAGATCAATCCAAAACATGATTGTCGCTATATAACAAATGGCATATATATTGTTGTGAAATGTAGCGGAAGCTCTAATATCAATTATTGTAATTTAAGGCTAGCGGAAGCACATTCACATGCTCAATAACTCTCTCATACTTACAAAACAAACAACTCTCAACACACAACCATGGACAATCTTTCAACCTCAAATAATCTACGTACTACTCTTTGAAGAAACCCATCATATTCTTTTAGGAGTTTTTCACCTCTCTTTGCATGGAAGGAACATTGAACAAAAATCACCAAACTCTTTGCAATAATACTTATTTATAAGGGTTCAATCCAATACCCATTAATTTTTCCATAAGGAATAATTTTCCTTATAGAATTCTTGTCTTCCACACCAAGTAAAACCCTTACTTCTAGGTCAAGTAAACTCAAACCAAAACTAATTAGGAATTTGAGGCAATATTCAACATGCATTGTGCAAAAAACTTGACTCATATGAAATCCTGAACTTAAATCTCAAATGTGAAGGATGATCGTGGTTGATTGGTATTGTATGTGTAAGAAGAGTGGTGATCTTTGGTGTGTGATGGCTAAATATATGTGTGAGTGTATATATATATGATGGTTAAAGGTTGGAGAAGGAATTCAAACTCCTTCAGACGAGAAATTATAAGGTTCTCATGGTGAACAAGTGATGTGATCCACCATTCTACTAAAAGACTTCCACCTGTTTAAAATTGCTGAGTCAGAAAATTTTTTTAAACAGAAACTGGTCAGCAATTTTAAACAAGTAAGAGTCTTTTAGTGAAACAGTAACGGTAGATAAGTGACGTGATCCACACTACAACAAATCTGACTTTTTTCAAGGGTCAAAACCATTAAAAAAAGTACTAAAAAACCTTGAAAAAAATTATTTTAAGAGTCCAATTGACCCTTGATAACCTTTGAAACGTATATCGTCGAAAAGGAAATTTTGAAGGCCATCGTGGCCCTTAAAACAAGTGCTCTAATCTTATTTTGAGGGTCAAAAGACCCTTATATAACTTTTTATCAAGGTTTATAAGATTTATATTTACAACCTTTGATAAATAAGGTTATTTAAGGGATCTCTTGACCCTCAAAATAAGATTTTATTTTATTTTAAAAAAAAAACCCACAATCATGCACAATATATATATATATATATATATATATATATATATATATATATATATATATATATATATATAAATACACACACACAAAAATTCACAATTGTTGAGATGATATGTTGTGATATTAAAGTATAGGAAAAGTGGTTTATTGCTACAATTACACTTTCTTTGATCTCTAAACTCAAACCTACAAATTAACAGATTAGGGGTCGCATACAAACTGCCGATATGTCAATTATTGTTTAAGAGAAAAGATATCAACAACCACACTTTGTACAAAGACCAAATCTGTCCAAGAGTTAAAAGTTTTGATACATTTTATTCTTCATCATCATCTCCAAAGCAAGAAGTTATTAGCTAATACAATTGAACATTTCAGCCATTATAGGTGTCCTCAAGTTTCTGAAAAAGAGAGAATGAAACCAAAAGTTTGTTAATTTCCCAGCAAATATATCTACACACCTTTCCACAATATCAAATTCAAGATGCCCACAATTTCAAAAAGAACAAAAAAGGTACAACAGAGTTCATATATCTAAATAAAACATGCTGATTAAAGAAATGTCATTCACCAAAAAGAATTTTAACATGAAAAGAGAAACTCCTATTCACGTAAACTCTCATCTAAAAGTCAGATTATCCTGATCAATATTTATATGATCTAATTCAATAGTCAACAGGGGCAAGAGTTTTAAATTGTAAAAACAAGTTTCCTTGCACAATCTGACATGGTAGTAGGTGAACAGAACAAATCTTAATACATCCTATATAAGGCCAAAGGTAATGAAAGGAAATAAAAACCGGTTGTTCATGTGACTGCTAAGAACTGTCAGAAACTAGACAACAAGAACAGCCCAAAAATAGTATAAGTAAATATCAAATAATGGGAGATCAAGGGGATTCTAACAACAAACATCCAAAGTGCATTCATTTACTTATGTAGAAGCCCACAGTCATGTCCTAAAACAGGTATTTATGGATGTAGTGTAAGACACACACACAGAGACAAAAACATTGTATATCACAAGAATAGGGATAACTCACCTGCCCAGAATGAAAGAAATAATTCTCCCCGGCCAATTTTGTTGGTGTTGACTGATAAAAGTTGTAGCAAGTCCAAGCAAGCTACAAAAGAAGAAATAATAGAATCTAGTCAACTGCCTAAAGAGTGATAGCTATACAAGGCATGACATAGTGGATAGGATGGGATCAATGGTGCAAGGAAATACCAACCATCCCATCCAAGGATTAAAGGATTATTTTTTTATGAGGTGCTATAATCATGATGGAAGTTTATACCATATCTTGTCCAGAAAACAGATCAATGTGTTGTGTAGCTTGCTGGTACCTTTCTTTTGTTTACTGTAAACTGTGGTTAATGCCCATGCAAAATTTTCTGTAGTCCTCTTCTGCTACAATGTTGCAACTTGCAAGAATGCTTCACTTTTTTCAAGACCTGCCGGTGCGCCCTTACAAAAAAAGAAAGTGCATGTTGTGGGTCACCATTTAGCAAAAGATACTTCCCCCCCCCCCCCAAAAAAAAAAAAAGAGGCTATTAAAAGAGATTTTCTAAAGCATTTAAATTCCACTGATTTGATCACATTCCCTTGGATATTGATAAGTGTAATTTTTACATGATTTTTATTATCCTCTTATTTATTAAAATTTCTAGTTTTCCTTTATTTCTTTTGATTTGATTTAATTTTTATTTATATTTATCTATTCATTTGTGCTTTTGAAAGAATGAGAAGATTTCAGATTAATCTACAAGGGATTTACATGCAAAGTGGGGCTAGGCCAATTGAATCATGTCAACTTACATCTAGCCAGGCATGAATTCAAGAGAAGACCAACCCAATTAAATTCAAGTCCAATTGAAGCAAGGAATCAAAGGAAATTTGCACCAAATCCAAGTCCAATTCGGATTAGGATTCCAGCCTGCACATCAGTTAGTATTTTCAGCCTAACTTTGGGCTCAGATGTCCAATTGAGATGATTCAAGTTGGGGTGGAAAGTTAACTTAAAGGGCTACAACTTTGTAGTTTACCAAAAGTCCGAATTCTGAAGTTAAATCGGCCAAAATAGTCGGTTAAGTGAAGCCTAAAAATCTGGGATTTTCTCCAAACGGGAATAGGATTCCTTGACCTATTTAAAGACTCTTTAGGGAAAAAAGAGAGAAGAGAAACCTGAGAGGAAAAGGGGGTGCCGCATAGAAGAATTTGCTTGTGGGAGTCTTTCTGAACTAAATTCTATTTTCTAGAGCGTTGATGTAGTCTAGCAATGAACACACAATTTATATTCTAAGTTATTTTATTTTTAATATTTCCATGATTGAGTGTTTAATTCTTATTCTTAATACTTAATATTTCTTTTTACGAATTATTGATTGATCAGTTGAATGACAATGAGACCAAGATTTAAACACCATTAGTTGAGCAAAAGTAAAGATGCTTTACCGCGATTAGTGTAATTTTTCAGAAAATTCAAAGTACGTAATGAGTCTCCAATTAAATAAATTCACATAGAGATATGGAATTGTTATTTGAAGATATTTTTGATATTATTCGAGTGAAGATATTGAATACTTAAGGAATTTTTAATCATCAACGGGAGATTATTAGAATTTAATAATTAGGAAGAATAGATTGTGTGGGATTTGTTAGGTGAAATCAACTGCTCTAGATCCATTCTTATCATATTTTTTTTACACTTTTGGATTTTTACGTTTTGTATTCGTAGATTTATTTTTATTAAATAGTTTAATTTAATTTAGATAGTAAAACTTCCTTTTATTTTCGATTTTCCAAATAGTAATTAATTTAGTGAATTTCGGTATTCAATGACATAGTTAATCCCTGTGGATTCGACATTCGTTTTTTAAAAACACTTTACTACTTGTTACGATTCTGTGCGCTTGTAGATTATTTTTCGCGAACAGATGTCTTATATTTCTTGCCAACAAGTGGTTCAGAAAATTGTTTGATAAAGATAGGGCCATATATGAGCATGAACAAAGACTGTTGGAGCAAAGTTGATTTTCACCTAATTTTTCCTGTTGTGATGTAATTCTCTCATACAGGAGCATAGAATTCATTCTAGTCATAACCAGAAATCACTGTTTGTATAAATTGCTTAATAGTTTAACTATAAGAATGTCAATTTCTAATCTACTTGCATGTGAGCTGAAAGCTCAAATAGTGAAAAAACACCCTTGAACGTTTAAACCCCCAATTTACAAATTAACCAATTCAAGTTTTATGTCAAACAACTAGTGTACGGAAAATGAACAAAAGCTATAAAACAGAATTGGAAAACAATCTAAGCCAAATTAAAATCACAACCCATAGCAGATAATAAAAGGCAAAGATAAAAAGGAAGGAAGATGCAAACACAAGGACAACACGCGATGTGTTATCGAAGAGGAAACCGAAGCCCTCAGCGTAAAACCTCTCCGCCGCCCTCCAAGCGGTAAACAATCCACTAGAAAATGTAATTGGGATACATGGATAGCAATAGACCCTCCAAGCCTAATCTACCCAGTGCACCTAAGCCCTCCAAGCTTTTTGCTCCAACAAGGTTGTGCTGAACCTATTTCTTTTCTAGCTTCCCGGATTCCGCTACTTGACTATAGCATCAACCAATGTAAATTGGTTCCTTCCTAACTGCTTCCCAGAACACCAAACAGCCATCTCACAATAATAGATATGATGAGAAAAAGGTTTTGGTAAAATGCCTCTCAAGGATTTGACAATGGAGAGGAAGAGAGTTGAGGAATTTGAAGAGACTCTTATGTAAAGATTGTAGATGAATCAATCTTGTTTTACTCTAGGGTTTCTCTCTCAAAATTCTCTCTAGAAGCTCTCTTTCTTTTATGGGTATAAGGGGTATTTATACTGGGGTGAGAAAAGAATGTGAAACATCAGGTTTTTCAAAACAGGGGTGGCTCGCAGCTTGACTGAGTCACGAGATCCAGCCGCACGATAACAGAACGGCCAGTTGTCCTATTTTGTCCTGTAGTGCTCCATCTAGCATGACGCTTCAACTTCGGGCATGCTTGGCACGTGTGCTGTTTTTGACGGCTTGCAGCCGCGAGTCATCCGCGAAATCAAGCCGCGAGCCTCTGTTTTCTTACACACTCTTGAGCATTCAATCACTCTATCTCACTCACTACCCTTACAACAAACCCACCTAAATACAGGGTTACTAATTGCTGAAATACAAACAAATTTGGCACGGAATAAAGCCAACAAGATGGTTGATAAAAATCAACCTTACAATCTCCCCATTTGGCTATTCCGTGACAAAACCCTAAAACAGACTTTAGACTTAACATGTGAGTTGGGAACAGTTGAGCAAAACTCACTCACACCTAATTCTAGAAACTGTGAAGCACTTGAATCATATGAGCATGAAACTCCTGAAACACAACAATACACCATGATCATTGTATGCAGAAAACATGAAATGCATATGAAACAGGCATAAGGTGATCAAGCAAGGATGAAGTTAAGAAAGAAACCATGGCTTGATCAAACAAGTAATCACTATAAGGTAGTGATCACAATGCTCATTCACACTTGGAATGAACACTTGAACATACAAGCAAACAAGAACAATGCAAGTTACTTGTATGCCCAACACTCAACCAATGCATAATACACTAAGTATATGCATCTAGGAACAATCCTACAAGGGCACAAGAGTGACAGTACTTAACCAGAAAATGCATGACAATTGGATAGAAGTACTGAAAAAACAATGCATAAAGGCTGCATAAAAGCATGGCACACACCATAAAGCCTACAAGAAATGCATAAAACATAACCCTAAAAACTTACAGAAGCAACATGAGTACAAACACAATATATACTGAATAACATCAACAATATATATATATATATATATATATATATATATATATAAAGAGTAAACCAAGTTTCAAAACCATCCATGTGTTAAGAGTTAGAAACACAACATACACTGAAACCACAGTGTATCAAACCCATAGCAACAATAAATATCCAAAAATATAAACAAAGATAACAAGATGGACACTGTTTTTAACTGCTCCCCCTCAACATATTACTCCCCCTTAATAGCTGTTTCTCTGCTTCTCAACAAAAACTTATATATCTCCCCCTTTTTGACCGGAATGACCAAAGGATCACTGTCCATGCTTAGTGGTGAAGCTGTCAAATTTTGCTGACAAACTATCAATCTGGTCCTACATGGCTGCTATCCTCTCAGAGTGCTCGGTTTGGACCCCTTTGATTCATCAAGTCGTTCCAGAATGATTTGAAATGCATTTGGAAGGGTATCTGAAGAAGTTGATGCTCTAATCCTCTTACCACTCCTCCTGGGTGTTGAGGTTGATGCCTGGCCTGCTGCCTCTGCCTCTGTCTCCATTGGGACACCTTCTCCTTCATCACCTTCATCTTCTTCACCTGGAAGACGAACACTTATCCTTTTGAAGGTTAACTTGTTAATTGCAGAAGGTGTGGACATGGGACTGATGTCTCGAGGGATTGCAACACCATTCTTTCTAAAGATCCTCATGAGCAGACTAGGGAAGATCAGTTTAGGCCTAGAAGTGGTTCTAGTCTCATCCACAATAGTGTCAAATATATGGAAACTAATGTCAATGAATGTCTTTTCCTTGAGGTCCATCAGAAAAATTGCTCTTGCACTATTAATTGTAGTCAACTTCCTTATGGGATATAGGTTAAACATCATGATAATAGTGAGACACCTCATGTCCACTGAAAAAGCTGTGGTATTTAGACACTTCCCCTCTCTCTGTCCACCTATCCTCTGTTGTACAGTTTCAATAGACAGAATCCTATCCTTGTAGTTGACAAACTTTTGATCTTCTAACCCCTCAAGACCTAGCACATCATCAATGTCATGTGCATCTAAAGTGAATTCTTTACCTCTAACCCAACAGCTTAGTTCGTCTTCCCTTATCACAGCATTGGAATAAAACTCTCTAATCAGGGGTTCACACACAACTGGGAGATCACACAGAAACCTTTCCCATCCTCTCCCTTCAAAACAGTTAGGGATAAAAATGTCTCTCAAATCCTCCAAATCCACAAACCTTGTATCTCTCAAAATGGAAAACAGACCTGAACAGGTTAGGGTCCATTTTCATTCTCTTATCTGCTTTCTTTGCAGGAGTTTTCTTCTTTGGGGATGAAGGAGCCATCTGTGAACAATCAGAAAAGGCCACAACAACATAGTACAATACATGTGTAGAACAAATCAGTACTTTGTTAGTAACAAAGACAAAAATAAAAGGACAAGCCTCATAACTTAAATCAACCACACATACAAATGAACCTAAAGGTAGATACTCAAGAACAACTAGCATTGGAGAGTATTAAAGCAGCAGAGATTGAAATCACCCAAAAGATAAATATATGTCAATGAGACATACATTTTGATGAGTATGAAATGACCTAGAGAACATAAGACAGATGCACACACTAGATGAACAGGCACATAGTCAACACAGTAAACCCAACAAACAAAATAAGAACATTTTGAATCAACTCATCAAAATAGCATCAGACAAGATGGGTAATCGACAGATAACAAACCCTAGCTAAGCACATGATGAAGACCAAAACCAACAACTTAAACAAGTTCAAAATGTGAATATTCAAGAGGGAAAAACACAAAATCAGGAAAAACTGAGTTCGAGAAAGAAAACCCATACCTTTTACTTGAAGATTTTGAGTTGAAAGGAGGCAACAATGGAGTTCAAAATGGGTTACACGGAGCGTTTGGGAAGGAGACAGTTGAGAGAGAAGATGAACAGTCACAAAAAGTTCGAGGGAAAACTAAAAAAGATTTTAAAAACTGCCTTCACTGTGCAAAACACGCGTTTTTCGCAGCTGAGGTAAGTCGCCAGATCCACCCACCAAAACGCTTTAAGACAAAAGTTTTGAAAAAATTTCTAAGTGTTTTTCGCGTCTGGAAGTCTTACTCGCGAGAGAGTCGCGAGCTGAGCCACGAAAATTTCTGTGTACCCCTCGCAACTGGACCTTCCACTCGCGAACAAGTAGCCAAAATTGACCCGCGAGCTCGCGACTGTGGCGTGCGACTTGACTTACCCGCGACTGAGTCGCGAAAACAGGGCAAAATGTTTTTTTTTGAAATTTTCAGTTTTTGAAGAACAAAATACTATCCAAAAACACCTAAAACACTCAAAAATCTTTTTGTGCTTGAATCAACAAAGATTGAGTATGTGAAAACACATTTCATCAAGTACAATCACACAAATGAATATGGCATTTATAGAACATAAACTTGTGTGTTGTGTGTGGATATCAACAATGAGATAGTCCTTAGTCTAATATGAAGTTTCAATGATCAATTCAACAAAGGCATACACAATTAGCACTAGATCATGTGACCCATCTCAATTATAGAAGTATGCATATATGACCTCCCACAAAACTTGATAACATAACTTGAAGCTTTACATTTGACTCCACATTCAATCATAACATTTGATCTTTTTGGTCCTTTTAAGACAATCACTTCTCATTGTGAGAGTGATAATTGATATTTCACCTTGATGAGATAGCCTTTGGCTTTTTGAATAATCATTCACGTAAATTTTTGGTCGCTTTCCCTTTTTCCTAGTCAAATACTAGTATGTGCGACAGGCTTTTGCAGCTCAATATCTCTTTTCATTTGGAGATTTACATTTTGGTGAGCTCTTTTTAGCAAAAAAAATAAAGAGTGGGAAGATATATAGGCACAAGTCTATGCAAGTCTCAAGATCAACATAACCATTCACTAATCATTCATGACAAGTTTGAAAATCTATTTACAACAGTCACATAGATTTCAAGATTTTTTCCACCGTGATAAGAGTGCAAAGAAACAAGCTACGCTCGAAAATGCACAAAGCCATTAGCACAAAGGTACAAGGCAATATAAGTTTTGAGACAAAACTCAACAATGTCAATCAAACTTTTTGATTTTCTGTTTTTTATGTGATTTTGGATTTTTGACACATAAGAAGAAAAAGATTGATCAAAGACAAAAATAAACAAAAGTATGCACAAATAGACAAACAAACAACCACCAACATAATCAATAAGCAAACAATCAAACACCGTCACAAAGCATAGGAAGTATTGATGCATGGACATGTTGTAATGCTTATGCATGAGTACCCTTTTTCACCCACACGTCACTTGCGTTTGGGGTGATTTCCTTATAGGATTGGGTACGGGAGTTAGGGCTTTCAAACCTTCGTGTGAAGCTTTCCAAGTAGTTGGTGAATGCACCAATCATCTTCATCACGTTCATCATTCCGAGATCACCGTTTTGATCTCTTAATGGTTCACCAGCCCAATTTCTCCTATCATTTCTAGGTCCTCGAGACCTTTGAGGAGTTGCACTATTCATTGTTCTCAGCTTTTGACAATTTGGTCGAGTATGCCCTTGAAGTCCGCAATGATGACACACATAGTTTGATCTAGGACCCCTTTGTGGTCATGGACGAGACTTGGCTCAGGATTCAGACCTGCCCACAGATTGATTACGGGGATTCAACAACCATTCATTCTCCACGTTCCTCTTCTCCTCTATCTTGGGCTTCTCAGTAGTAGGGCCAACTTCAACTAGTTCTTTGGCCTTTATAAACTTCACTTCTTTAGTGATATTACCAGATGAGCTACTTCCTTCGGTATATCTTAATCCGGATTTGTCTGAAAAACTCTTTTGAGATGAAATAACATCATCTAGCTTCTTGGTGGTGACCCTCTCTATTTTAGCATTTGCTTGTACTACCTCTTGCTCAAGAAATCTTACTTTTGTGTAAACTTCTGACAGCTCACCATTCAGTGTTTCTATCTCACATTTGGCCTCCTTATAGCGAATTAGGAGACTTTTATAATCCTCCTCTGACTTCTTCATCTTTCTCACAGCTGCCTTTGCCACCCTTATGTACTCGCCCGACCTCTCCAGGAGTGAGTTATAATTGTCTTGAAGATTGGCTGTGTTTTCATCTTCTTCTGCATCTGATTCCTCAACAGCTCCAAATGATTCTTCATCACTATGTACTCCAAGCTCTTGTACAAGCAGATTCAACTCGTCTGAAGACTCATCATGGGCAACAGTCATAAAAGCTGAATAATTCCCTTCTCCGTCACAGCTTTCCTCAGAATTTGAGTCGGATGAATCCGAGTCACTCAATGTCGTGGCATACACTTTGCCTTTCAATTTTAAATAATTCGGACATTCTTTCTTAAAGTGTCCATGCCCGTTGCATTCGAAACAAGTGACACCTTGTGTAGATTGGGATTCTTTTCTATCTTTCTTTTTGAATTCCCTTTTCTCTCTTCCTGAACTTTGGAATTTTCCTTTATCACCAAATTTGCCATTATTCTTGAATTTCAAGAATTTTCGGAAATTTTTTACAAGGTATGCAACATCTTTGTCAACCACATCTTCTTCCGATGAGTCATGATCTTCCACCTTTTCATTAATGGTCTTAAGAGCAAGAGATTTACTCTTCCATTGATTGGGCAGTGACATTTCATAAGTCTGAAGAGAACCAACCAGCTCCTGGACTTTTATGTCATCAAGGTCCTTGCTCTCTTCAATCGCTGTCACTTTGACACGAAAACTTTCCGGCAATGATCGAAGGATCTTCCTTACAATTTTAGAATCCTCCGTTTTCTCTCCCAAATTGAACTTGCTTACAATCACCTCATTCAGCTTACTATAGAAAGAGTCAAAGGACTCATCCTCACTCATTTTTAACTCCTCAAACCGAGTGGTTAGCATTTGCAGCTTTGTGTCTTTTACTTTCTTCGTGCCTTCGTAAGTGGTCTCCAATATCTCCCATGCTTCTTTGGCAACAGTAATGTGAGAGATCCTGTGAAATTCATCTGAAGACACACCACAGAAAATAGCATTGAGTGCTTTACTGTTAGCATTAGATGCGGCGAGTGCTGCCTTATCCCATGTGGATTTGGCTGCCTCAGGTCTGGTCCAACCTATCTCAACAGCATCCCAAACATATTCATCAATGCAACACAGAAATGCTTTCATGCGAACCTTCCAAAAAGCATAATTACTACCATCAAAATATGGAGGTGCATTTAGGGATTGAGATCGATCCATCTCAATAGGGAGTCAAGGATCACACTATGGTAATGAAACCACTAAAAGTGTACCTGCTCTGATACCAATTGAAAGTTCAAATAGTGTAAAAACACCTTTGAACGTTTAGACCCCGAATTTACAAATTAACCAATTCAAGCTTTATGTCAAACAACTAGTGTGCGGAAAATGAACAAAAGCTATAAAACAGAATTGAAAAACAATCTAAGCAAAATTAAAATCACAACCCATAGTAGATAATAAAAGGCAAAGATAAAAGGGAAGGAAGATGCAAACACAAGGACAACACGCGATTTGTTATCAAAGAGGAAACCGAAGCCCTCGGCGTAAAACCTCTCCGCCGCCCTTCAAGCGGTAAACAATCCGCTAGAAAATGTAGTTGGGATACATGGACAGCAATAGACCCTCCAAGCCTAATCTACCCAGTGCACCTAAGCCCTCCAAACTTCTTATTCCAATGAGGTTACGCCGAACCTATTTCTTTTCTAGCTTCCCGAATTTCGCTACTTGACCATAGCATCAACAAATGTAAATTGGTTCCTTCCTAACTGCTTCTCAGAACACCAAACAGCCATCTCACAGTAATGGATATGGTGAGAAAAAGGTTTTGGTAAAATGCCTCTCAAGGATTTGACAAAGGAGAGGAAGAGAGTTGAGGAATTTGAAGAGACTCTTATGTAAAGATTATAGATGAATCAATCTTGTTTTACTCTAGGGTTTCTCTCTCAAAATTCTCTCTAGAATCTCTCTTTCTTTTGTGGGTATAAGGGGTATTTATACTGGAGTGAGAAAAGAATGTGAAACGTCAGGTTTTTCAAAACAGGGGTGGCTCGCGGCTTGACTGAGTCGCGAGATCCAGCCGCGCGATAACAGAACGGCCAGTTGTCCTATTTTATCCTGTAGTGCTCCAGCTAGCATGACGCTTCAACTTCTGGCATGCTTGGCACGTGTGCTGCTTCTGGCGGCTTACAGCCGCGAGTCACCCGCGAGATCAAGCCGCGAGACTCTGTTTTCTTGCAGACTCTTGAGAATTCAATCACTCTATCTCACTCACTACCCTTACAACAAACCCACCTAAATATAGGGTTACTAATTGCTGAAATACAAGCAAATTTGGTACGAAATAAAGCCAACAAGATGGTTGATAAAATTCAACCTTACATGAGCCTATTACAACTAGTATATCAGTTATCTCAAGAAAGCTGCTAAGAATTTTTCTCACGATTCTTTGGAGTTGTCTGGTGTCAAGCTTACTACTCCATCATCTTCTAAATTTACTTATAAACTTATAATTACTTAAAAGTCAAAAAGTAGACAGTCTTGCATCTTATCCTGTTAATTTGCTGCTTGATAAAACAAATCCCTTCTATTGAGACACTATACAATTGAATTAGGGCCAATGAAGATTTAACTTGAAATTGACATTAAAATTCACTTGGGGTCACCATCAAGTTTGCGTACTGAATCAGGGGCATTTTATAGTCTATTTCTCAAGGATATTGGAAAAACCTCTGAGATACAACCAAACGAAATTATTATGAGTAAAAACTAAAAAACAATAAAAGAAAGAAGGGTAGGATACTAGGATGCCCCATGAAGATTAAAAAAAATCCATTTTGTTGGAGAAATTATTATAAGTGAGTTGCATTTCGGGCAGCAATTAGCAGTACTTATACAATCTTTCCACATCACTTTAGAAGACAGCATCACTCTAATTGCAACATCAGCTCAGATAACAGGGTTCTTACTAGGTATGCATTTAATTTAAAAAGAACTAAACCCACCATCAAATTTCCATTACAGTCAAATCACACTCAAAATTTTATAAAACCAAACCAATAATTCACTTTGAAAGACAAATAAACCCAATTCACACTGTGGATGAACCCAACCAAAACAAATAAACCCCCTTAGTTTCATCCCCTGACCACTAACCTCCACTATCAGTAATCTCCCTCTCAATTTCCACAACCCAAAGCTGGGACCCATGAACCTAACATTCCCATAATCCCATGGCAACACCTAATCATAAACCCAGCAAACCTATAACCTATGAAGCACGAGTGCGTTTCGGGACTCGGATGCGGGTGCGAGACTCGGCAATTTTTGAAAAAGTAGGGTGCGGGTGCGGTAGGACTCGGCGATTAAAAAATTATTAAAAATATTTTTATTTATATTTTCTATATATTTTTACTATTAAAATATTCTTAAAAAACACATTAATATACCTTGATTCACAAAACAAAGAAAGAAGAAGGCAAGAAACACATCTGAGGTCAGAATTTCTGCTGCTTCGACGAGTTTCAAGGCCAAGTTCGGCCTGTTTTGGCCATTTCCGGCCAATTTCGGTCGTATCGGCCATGTCGGTCGCCAGCTGATACGACCCAATAGGCCGATACGACCTGATTCTGGACAAATCAGCCCAGTTCGGCGCGAATCGAGCAGCTTTGGTGCGAATCGAGCCGAGTCGGCGTGAATCCGAGAAAAAAAAAAAAAAAAAAACAAACAAACAAACTCAGACGCGCGGTTAACCGCGACGGACGCCGCATTGCACATCGGACTCAGGTGCGGCACCCTCCCAGCCGCATCCGTGCTTTCTAGCCTATGACCAAAAGCTCCAAAACCCAGTCTACGTCATTTAAGCCAAGACCTCCAGATTTCCTTTTCATATGAACTTAGACTTCAATTTTTTTTTTCCCTCTTTTTCTTCCCACTCACCAAAAATATCCCCCACAGCACATAACTTGCTCTGCCATACCTAACCAACCTCACCCTTAGTCAACTGATTGCAACAATAACACACACTACACATTAAACACAAAAATTGCACACACATACAGTGCAAATGATGAAACTTGTGGTCATAGACATGACAACTAAAAAATACAAGAAGCTTACTAAATTTCTCTGATATATAGGCCTCAGATGTAACTAATATTGAATATAGCAATTTAGAGCAGATTCCTCCTCTGTTTCAAATTTCAATTAGCATAACAAAACCATTAAATTTCTCGTTCTTAAATCTCTAAGATCTAGCAAAAAATTAAATGAGAAATGATTTCCATTTGTTTGAACCAAATTTACATGGAGTACTCGAAACAGAGTATGAAGTAACGAAAAATAATTCTATGGATTTTCTAAAAGAAAATTGAATCTGATCACATAAACAAGGAAAATATGCTCAAATGTAAATTTCTGCTAAAGAAATTCAAATGCGATTCTCCGTAATTGAAGTTGAAAGACAGAAAATCGAAATTCTGATGACGATTACCAGAAGAAGCGAGTCCTGCTCAGTGATTTCAGCTTCCTTCACTTTCTGTGCTACAACCTGAGGAAAACAATTGCGATACAGTGAGTTTCTAAAGCGAATGATCAACTAGAAATCGAAATGGGGAAATCGATGATGAGCTCAGTTTTCTGAGAAATGTGAAACAGAAATCATGGGGAAATCGATGAAAAAGTGTGGGTAAACCAAAAAAAAACAAAAAAATCAAAGACGAAATTAGGGTTTGTGATTCGTACCTAATTGGAGCTGAGAAACACAACGCCAAGAGAGATGAAGAGTCATAAAACCGAGATCGTACCTAATCGGAGCTGTGCGATTACGTACCTAATCGATGATCATCGAGCTCTATGAGATCGCCATGATCGTCGAGCGCTTTGAGATTTCCATGCACTTTGTGAGATTTCTATTGGTCTGTTTGTATTGCGCGTCCGCATTTATGGGTTTTTTAAAATAAAAAAAAATTAACTATAAAACCTAAACAATATTATTAATTAGGCAACATTTCAAACATATTTGGTCTCTAACAATTCGAGTCTAGAGGACTCGATTTTCAGGTTATAAATCAAGTATTTTGCCAGCAGCTAAGGTGGACAAAGTGTCCACATTCACCCAGAAATCGAGTTCATTGAACTCGGTTTTTGTACATAGAAATCGAGTCCTCTGGACTCGGTTTTTGTACATAGAAATCGAGTCCACTAGACTCAGTTTTTGTACATAGAAATCGAGTCTACTAGACTCGATTTACTAGTCTCATCCCACAGTGTCAACAGTTTCTAGTCACATGGGTACTGAGCTGGAAATCGAGCGTACTAGACTCGATTTTTATGAATGGTCTCCAGCCCTCCACGTGTTGCCGTGGGTCCTAGCTGGGACCTGTTTTCCTCCTTACCCGTCCCTTCAACTCTCACAACTTCAACTCTCAGTATATTCTCTTCACCCACAACTTTCCTAAGCTGTCTCACATAACACTCATCTCACACAACACTTATCTCAGGTAATGTTTTTACAATATTGTGATTATTTGCTAGTGTTTTTTTTTTTTTTTTTTTTTTTTTTTAGAAAAATTTAGAACACACAACACTTATCTCAGGTAATGTTTTTCCAATATTGTGATTATTTGCTAGTTTTTTTTTAAAGAAAAATTTAGAACATATTAGGAAAAGTTATGTTTTTTTTTTTTTTTTTTTTTTGTTAGTGTAAATATTGTGATTAATTTATTTGTTGTAGTGATTAATTTATTTGTTAGTATATTGTGATTAGTTTATTTGTTAGTATATTGTGATTATTTGCTATTTTTTTTTTTTTTGAAATTAGTATTATGATTAATTATAAAAAGTGTAATCACCCTCAAATTACTCATGTTATGTCCAAAAAACTAGTCATATCTTGAAATTGGTTTTGTTCAGTCCTTTTATTTTGATAGCTTGCATTTAATCATGACAAGTGAAGCTATTTGAGTTTTGACATTAGTGCTCAATTGAATGATGAACTTGATTACTTACCGCCAAACCAATGTCTGAATATATGGACACATTTATATAAGATCATGAATCTACTTAAGAAAAAATATCTATAATCACTAGTAATATTATGATTAATTATTGGGAATATTTAGTACTAAATATTGTGATTAAATTACAACATATTGGGATTTTTTATTTTTTTTTTGTTAGTGTAAATATTGTGATTAAATTATTTGCTAATTTTTTTTAAAAAAAAATTAATATTGGGAATATTTAGTACCAAATATTGTGATTAATTATGTTATTACAACAAATGGGAATATTTGTTTTGTTTTGTTTGTTAGTGTAAATATTGTGATAATATGCTAAGTTTTTTAAAAAAATTAATATTGTGATTAATTATTGGGAACATTTAGTACTAAATATTGTGATCAATTGTTAGGAATATTTAGTACTTTTAGGTCTTTATCATGGATATGAAATGGATTATGAGTTTGATACCTAAGATAGTATTTGTAGTCTTTTTACCATAAATTATTTCAAGATATATTTATTTAATATTTGTAACAGAGATTTCAATGGATAACTAGTTGGTATATAATATTTTTGTTCATCATAACTTATTTGAATGGGTTTTGAAAGTCATGCCCCTAGAATGATTTGGAATTTTAAAAGAATATGAAATTGGTAATGACTATTTTTGTATGTGACCTGAGGTGAGTAAATACAAATTTGGTTGAGGTTAGTATTATTGGCATTTCATACGCAAAGTTTTGTGATTGATGTTGATTGAGCGTTATAAATTTTTCACTAACACCATTGCACTTGATGATCTATAGGTTGACAATGATCCATATAAATATATACTACGGAGGACCCCTTAGCAATGCCAACCCTTATGACGGATTCTCATTTCAAGGTCCGGGTATCCAGTGCTACTATATAATGATACGCCGTAAGCTAAAGACCTTGAATGATTTGAAATTAAAAATTATGGAAGAGTTGCAAGTGAACCTTGCTTTACATGACATACATATTACTTTCCGTTCTCCACATGAAGTCCTCAATCAATGCATTAATTACAGATATATGGCAATAACATAGGACAAACATATGAAATTCATGTTTAGTAAGATGCAGAAATGGGAACAAGTAGCAGATTTTGAGTTGTACGTCACTTTGGAGCTGCATGTGGAAGTCGGCATAGAGGAAATTGTACAAACAACTACATCTCTACAGTTTTCAGTCCTAGATGATCGATGCACCACATTGGGAGGCTATACACCCCCTTTTCAAGAGACACCAACAACAATTGAGAGCGAACCTGGAAATAGATATGAAGATCAATTTTGTACACATCAAGGCGAATCCTCTACAGTTCCAGTAGTTGAAGATGAAGACGAAGACTGTTTTGGGGAAGATCTTGACGATAGAGATGAGTACGAAGAGAGGATTAAGTGAGGCGACTTTGACAGGGGTGTTGATGACCATGAAATTACTCCCATTCCTCATGTTGATGATATGGCTGAATGTGATGAAGATGATGCGGACGCTACTGTTAGAGTTCAGCATGTTACAAATGCGACCCCCATTTATGAACCTCCTACCTTATCATTTTATGCAAATACTTGGGAAAATATAGTTGATCCTGAAGTTGTTCAGCAAGCGTTTGGTTCTTCTTGGAATGCGGACATGAATTTTGTGAAAGGGTTGATTTTTGCAAATAAAGAGGCGGTGAAACGTGCATTAACAATTTACGCCGCAAAGCATAACAGAAACATTATGACTAGTAGGTCGACCAAAAGTAGACTGTCTGTGAAATGCGTCGATGAGTCATGCACGTGGTATGTTAGGGCAGTCGCAAAGTCTGAACATGGACTATGAATTTTGCGAAAGGGTTGATTTTTGTGAATAAAGAGGCGGTGAAACGTGCATTAACAATTTATGCCGCAAAGCATAACAGAAACATTATGACTAGTAGGTCGACTAGAAGTAGACTATCTATGAAATGCGTCAATGAGTCATGCATGTGATATTTTGGGGTAGTCGCAAAGCCTGAACATGGACTATGGATGGTCACATCTTATGCGGGTCCTCATAGTTGTATACCCCTTGGCACGGCCCTTGTCGAATGATGGATTGTAATTTTCTTGCAGCAGAATTTGTTCCATTGTTGCAAGAAAAACACACGGCAACAATTTATCACCTCAGAGATTTCATTAAAGGGAAGTATTATGGGCATAAGCTTTCTTACTATAAGATATGGGATGCGAAACAACGAGCTATTGCAAAGATATTCAGGGATTGGGAAGAGTTTTACCAAAGGTTGAGAAAGTTATTGTTGGCATACTTGGATCAAGAAACTGGCACCCGGTACTAATTTTACCTTGCCTTCCCAAACAGCACATGATCGATGTTCTTTTACAAATCTTAACACTGAATCCTCAATGGAACCAGGACCGAACTCATCAAGGATCTGAGCAGGAACAGCAACCATACTGCACGAAGTTTAGGAAGTCAAGAGTAATATAAGCACATGTTAAATTGGCAAGGATCTCAATGTATAGCCTAATTTCTTGCACAAATGATAAGTATGACAATCAACCACAGGGAATAAACATACATATAAAAAACTCATTATGCTACCAAAAACTCAGTATGAGCTAATTAATTAAGCCTTCTACATTTCTCCATTTTCATTCAAAGGTGTTCTAAGGAGTTAGAGCAATGCTTTAAAAAATCAGAACATTACATTTTTTTGGTTTTCATAACAATCTGTATTTAAAAAAACTTCATAGAAAGGAGAAAGTAAAATGGTAATGTGGATAGAGTCTAGGGAAGGGAACAGAAAAAAGAAAAAAGAAGAGTATGTTTAAATTTTAAAGGTGCTGCTATGTACATTTTAATAAATTTTGCATAGATTGCAAAATTTTCAAAATTACACTTAAGACTTGATTTCCAAATAATATTTTAAAAATTGGAAACTATGTATTATACACTTAAATCATGTTTTGAAAACACAATCTAAAGACTAAATGTGGTATCATGTTTTTAATGAGTTTAGTAGTTATTGATTTAGGTGGGTGTAACATTAAATAATTTTCCATAAATTTCAAAATTTGCACTGAACTTTTATGTGGATGTACAAGTTAAGTGCAACATTTGAAATTTAGAAATTTTGTGTTTTACATTTAAATCGTGTTTTGGAAAAATGAGTTTAGTGTAAATTTTGAAACACAAACTTTCAAAATTTGCAGCAAACTTTCAAGGCAAATGTGTTTACACTAGACTTGTGCCAAGAGCCTTAATAGTTTAATTGGTACCTTTTAGTGGTTATAACGAAGATATTTAGGATCCAGTTTTTTTTTTCACCCTTAACTTTCGATATATTTAAAAAGAAATTATGTTTTCAAACACAATATCAATGCAAACATATAGTTCTGTTCACTGTTTGTCTTGCTATCAAGTACAATGCATGCCAATAGAAAATCATCTATTACCAATAAACCCATAAAAAAGGAGTAATCAAAGCAAACCCATATACGATGCTATCAATTGCAAGGAATAGAGAGAGAGTCCTTACTTTTGTTTGCGGGAGAAAGGCTGAGCGAGGCGGAGATGGAGTGACGAAGCAAGAGGGGGCGACGACGACGGAGCGAGAGGGGGTGATGGCGACGGAGCGACGGAGCGGAGGGGGCGACGACGACGGAGCAAAGGGGGCGATGGCGACGGAGCGAGAGGGCAGGAGAGGGAATGAGATTGAGAGTGACGGATGGTGACGGAGCGAAAGGGAATGAGACTGAAAGCGACGAACGGCAATGGAGCAAGAGGGAATGAGAGTGAGAGACGGAGCGAGAGGGGATGAGAGTGAGAGACTGTTGTGAGTGTTTTTTAAGTGCAACCTGTGTTTGGCCACGTGGAGAGCCGAAAAGAAATCAAGTCCAATGGAGTCGATTTCTATATACAAAAACCGAGTCCAATGGACTCGATTTCTATGTACAAAAACCAAGTTTAGAGGACTTGATTTCTATGTACAAAAACCGAGTCTAGTGAACTCGATTTCTGGGCATACATGAACACTTTGTCCACCTCAGCTGCTAGCAAAATAGGAAACTCGAGTACAATATACTCGATTTATAACCCGAAAATCGAGTCCTCTGGACTCGAATTGTTAGAAACCAAATATGTTTGAAACGTTGCCTAATTAATAATATAGTTTCGGTTTTATAGTTATTTTTTAAAAAAAATCCACATTTGCGCGTCTGCATAGTCATCAAGTATTCATGACTTTTCAATTTTTCTACTGCTATGTACAAGTAAGCCATAAATGTGTTGGGATGAAAATGATTATTTTTTTTCCTTTTTTGTTGAGGTAAGTGTTTATTTTAAAGATGCTGAATGTTTAATTATTGTATTTTGTTAACATATGTATTTATGGATTGTATTTTTATTTAAATGAAAATTATGTTTATTTTTAGACTCTCTTAAATATATATGTATATTATCAAGTATAGGGGTCTAAAATAATAAAGTTATTTTAAAATTTTCAAATTATTTAAGATATTTTTCAAAAAAAATTATATTTTTTTTTTAAATTTTGGGGGGGCCCAAGCCCCCCTCAGTCTTCAAGTGGCTACGCCACTGGGAAGGTCCTTACATCTAATTTATCCATGAGTGGAATTGTTTAGATTAATAGGAAGTTATTTCTTACGTCTTTTTATCATTTAAAATTGTATCTTTGTTATTATGAGGCGGGTAAATAGATAAAGTTTGGATAAATTATTAGATTAGCCTTTAAAAAATTCTTATCTACTTGTTGTAAATAAAGATTGGGTTTCTATTGAATTTGAATGTTATAATTTTCTTGCAAAGCCATCTATTTCTATGGCTTGATGATGAATAACAAATCATGCTGAAAAATATTGTTATTGGGAGAAGTTTCGCATTGGAGGTATGGATTCCCTTGATGTAGTACATTTCATCATCAAACTTGAAGGCCTTGTTTCCCTCAAAGCAATTAACAAGAAGAAAAATCTTTGCTCATAATAATTGATATTAGAGCCCCCGCTATGGACAATTCACGCGCTAAGCATGTAGGCGCTAAGCTATAACATTTTGGAGGTTGGTTTCCCTATAAGAAAACCTTTTGCTCTTATGCATGATTTTGTCCATTTGTGAGGTGCTTGTGATCCAAGCACAACAATTAATGTTATGTGTAGGGAAGTAGCACTTAAAACCCAAGAAAGCATTGGGCCTTAGATCGAAACAGACCCATAACATTCCGAGATAAGGGGCCCAACTATGGGGGTACATGCCCCAAAACACAGGAAAAAGGTGAAAGAAAAAGTCATCAGAAATGCCCCAAAGATCTCGAACCTCGGAAACTAACCTAACAGGATCCATCACCTTTTGTTCAAGTACGAGTAGACCACTTAAACCATTCGAGGTGAAGGCCTGTTGACTACACCAATTCATGTTTCGAGCTACCAAAGTCATCCCACCGAGGTACACATAAAGTATTCGAGAATGTCCTCTAAATCTTCCTGATAAATCCACAACAACCCACTTGACACAATTGCATTTAATGCAAAAGATAACTTATCATAATAAAACAAAAAGCCCCAAAAGTCTTTTGTTCATCATAACCTCAAAAAAAGAAGAGCCTAATGGGACAAAAGGTTGCCCAACCATGCTAGGACAGCACCTACTATAGCACATGTTGGAGAAGAAAATAAGGAAAACCAAGCTAAAGATAAGGATGAAAAAGAAAGAAAAGGAAGATTATTGTTGAGGGTCATTTGTGAGAATCCAAGTAGGAAGAAGAAAAGCCCAACGACAAGGGCAACAAAGAATTGGCAAACAGATGACAAAACTATTAGGCCTAAGCAGCAGGAATAATGGATCACAGGCCCATGAAATAAACAGATGGGCCTTGAAGAGGCAAGTGGGCTTAAAGAAGCCCGAAAAGAGAGAAATAGCATACCTATGGGCAGTATATGATGTAGAAAAGTGAGAAAGGGCCACCGCAGGCTCAAAGTAATGCAAACAAAAAAAGTAAGGGGTTAATGGCAGGCCCATGAACTCCAAGGATGAGAATAAGGTAATTAGGCCAGGGAAGCCCAATGAAGTTAGTAAAAGCCCATGGGAATGCGGAGTTAGTAAAAGGGCCAAGGAAGTCCAAAGAAAGCAAGTGGGCCAAGGATGCCCAAGAGGAAGACAAAAGGGACACATGAGCCCATAAGTAGGAAAACCAATGGTCATACCAAGCTACTGGGGGAAAGAGTAAACAGCTGGCCTAAAGAGGCCCAGCAAGATTGAGTCATTACAGCAGGAGTGACAGAGTAATATGGCAGGAAATGAGGGTAATCAAGAAATGGGCCGAAAGAAATGTAAGACCCAGTATCAAATAAAGCCCAGCTCTTTAGGGGAGCGGAAAATCGAAAAGCAGCTCACAAAAAAGGTCAAAAGGAACGGACGGCAAACTATGCAGGCAAGCCTCCAGCCTACTGTAGGCGAACGACCAGCAAGTAAATTTTGGACGTACATGAAAGGAAGGCACGCGCAAGGTCTAAGCATCACCAGCCTATACCCAGCCAATACAGGGCATGGTGAGGTTGTGGGTCAGAGATTCAGAGGGCATGGTTTGGTGGTGGGAAGAGAAGAAAAATCTATTTTTGAGGTTCCGACTTAGGTTCTTTCGGGGAAGTGTCCTACTGGGATGACATACTACCCAAAAGAAGCAAGCCGAGTTAGAACCACTAGGTGCATGCCATAAAGGATAGGGAGAGAGAAAGAACCCAGACCGTAGCAGGTGCCACAGCAGACAAACAAACAAAATACCTTTATTTGTCTGGTGATGGGGGGGTGGCATACAGACGGACCAGTGGTGGTTGGCTAGTACACCCAGACCAGTCAAAGGAGGTTAAGGGCTAAAATAATAAAATCCGGTCACGGCAGGCACTATAAAAAGAGAACTTTGCCGTGAACAAAAAACAGAACAACAACGGGAACCATAACTAAGAAATAGGAATTCGAAAAGAGATACCAAGAAATAGAAAAGAAACGAGTGGGAGGGAAAGAAAGAAAACAACCAGAAAGAAAATAGAGGGAGAATTAGAACGGCAGGCATGCACCGGTAGAATAATTCCCTCTCTCCCTCACGAAATCCTGCTCTCTGTCAAAAACCAAAAGGAGCCCTTGTGTATCAACCATTCAAGTTCGTTTCCCTCAGGGTAATTAATCTCCACGGTAGAATTTCCTGAGAGATTAATTGCGTTGAGAAGGAACGTTCTTTCCTCTTTGGTTTTGCTCCTGCGAACCAGATTTAAGTTGATTTCTTCATCTTCTGATTAACCCATACATATTACTATTTACTCCTTTTTGTTCTTTTCTTTTTTTGTAAAAGTGATTATTATTACTATGATTGTGCCTGGGGATCATTTGATCATTTCTTACTAAGTAGCCAGATATTTTATCTTTTTTGTTTCGTTATTATGTCTGTCTGCCACAACTTATCTGAAACAGCTCTGCCTGTCGCAAGCACATTCCTGGCAAACTAGGCATAGTTTGCGCATAAGCCGGACCAAATTGAGTTGCAGTTGAACCAGTTCCAACTCCCTTATCCAGAAAACTTAGGCCTAGTGCAGCAGGAAGTAGCCCAACACTACTAGCACAGCCCACCACTTTACAATTATAGAAGGAGTTAAGACAAACAAAGAAAGGGTCTTAGAAAAAATCTGAATAGTGAAACAAAAGAGAAGAGCAAAACACAGAGTGAATAATATAACAAAAAAGATCATGTAAATAAAGTTCAAAGCATAATTTTGCAAAGTATAGAATAGTCTATTCTTGTTCAAATCTCCCATTGCGAATTATATTTACCTCATAATAAAAATTAAATGTGATTATATGTGGGCCACTAAGCTAAGGCCAAAGTCCATCTTCCACATTATGAGCCTAATTTATTTTTGTAATTACTATTACGGTATTGTATAATTTAGGATATGTTTAGAAATAATTTTACTTAGAATAATTAATTTTTTTTGGAGTCTTTAAATATGCATGTAGATTCTAAAAAACAAAATGCATGTAGTATGTAAAATAAAAATTCAGTTCAAAAACTCATCAATAAAATTTCAAAAGCCTAAACAATATCTAACCCAAGGCCGGCTCAACAACTTTGGGGGCCTTAGGCGAAAATGTTAAGTGAGGTTTTTTTTATATTTAAATATTAATCAAATAATATATATTGAATTTTTTTTATTTAAAATCTATTTTTCTTGCTTTTTGAGATGCAAAATTACTAATTAAGTTTTTGTATTTAAGTTCTTCTAACATTTCATTTTCATTTGATAATATAGCTAATCCACTTAATCTTTCTTTTTCAAATAAAAATTAATTTATTACATGGTTCAATAAATTAGTGTCACTATAATACAAATAAGTTGATATTGTTAGTTTTTAGACACCTTAAAACACAATTGGATTAACCTAGGTAATTAGCCAAGTTGTTACTTAGTCCAAATTCCAAATCTAAGTTATCACAATCAAACAATCATATCATGCAAAGCAGCGGAAAGATAAATAACACAACGATATGATAACCCAGGAAAACCAAACCGGTAAAAAACCTGGGGAGGATTTAACTTAGCTATTCTCAAGGTAAAAAGCAAATTCACTAGAAAGAATCGAAGTTCATACAATAAGACTTACAAGCCCTCACGCTCGACTTCTTATTGCTACACACCAGTAGAACTTACTGACACGACCACATGTAAGCTCCGAATCCACGGACTCCTTCTTTCTTGGATTCACCACCAGATATAAGCACACCCGCTTGTGTTTTCTTTAAACTTCAATGGCAGCAACCGAGTTGATCATCAAGGTGCAGATAAATCTTCTCCTTGAAAACCCTAAGTTTGTGTAAAGGAAAGCTCCTCTAGATCTCACAAGAGATTTACACAAACTGCAATATAAGCAACACTAAAACATGGCTAGGGTTTGCCTTTTATACTTAGGACAAATTAGAAAACCCTAAAACGTTTTAAACAACTAGGGCTGAGTTGGAAATATACAGAAAAAAACATTCTACTCGAGCTTCGATCGATCGAGCCAGGCCGAAATGCATAATGCTTTATGCATTAGCTCGATTCCAACTTTACATAAAATCCACAACTTTGAGCAAGACTAAAACACTTCTAAACACATTGTTTTGATCATGGTTTGCCAACAATACACATTAAAGTTCTAAATACATAAAAACCTAAGTCTTTAGAACCTAATAAACTCCCCCTTTGGCAATCCGTGACAAAACACAACTAGAAGCTCAAAGTTTACAAAATAAAAGCCCTTTACACAAATAATGCTCATAAAACAAATTCAATCCTAACTACTATCCATCAGTTGCAAGTGTAGACAGCAGCTCAATTGAATCAACCTGTATATTTCCTGAAACATTAAACAAAATGCATAACCGTATGTGTGGAAAAAATATAAGTAAACAAATTAAATTCTTGATTTCAAACAACACACAATAAAGATATATATCAATGAATAACTCATAAATATAAATCAATAAACAGTTTGAAACAAGAAACATATAAGGTACCAAAAAATAACACTCCCCCTAACATGAATATCCCATCAAAAACATGGCAAGAGCTAAAAAGGTAAAGTACAATGTGAAGCACCTAGATACAATCTAAACTCCACAAGCTTCAACCAACAAAAATACTCTCCCCTTGAAAACAAAAACTCTACAATGTACTCCTCCTTTTTGTGACGGAATGCCAAATGGCAAACAAAATCCATCATCAAAAGGGAAGTGGAGTGGAAGAGCATCTAAACTGTGCCAACTTCGCACGCAAGGCACGGATCTCATCGAGCATGTCCACCAAAATCTGTCCATGAGCTGCCTAAACGGTCAAGACATGATCCAACATACGTCGAATGTCTAAATCATCCGAAGTAGTCGGTGGAGGAACATCAGCATCAGCAGCAGTAGCACCCGACGTCTCAACAGCATCAGCACCTGTAGAAGAGTGAGGAGGGGGAACAACACTAGATGATGCACCTCTAGGACGCAAAGGAGCAACTCTCAAGTGAGCAGCCCTCTGTCTAAGAAAGATGGCACCTATGGGAGCAACAACATGAACAGGCTCACCAGAAGGGAAACCATCTAGACCCAAAAACAGCAAAATCCTATAAATGAAAATAGGATGAATAAGCGCATGCCCTACGGCAGAACTCCTATGAACCCCGTTCAAAGAACGAAGGAACAGATGAGGGAAACTAATAGATGCACCTGAAATGAACGCATACAAAAACACACATCGCTCTAGAGGGATGGTGTGGAAATGAGAAATAGGCCACAATGAATGACACACTATCCTAAAGAAAAGATAGACAGTCTTGGTAAGCTCAGCGGACGTGATCTGAGGATCAGAACCCCACTGGATAGATGACCCTATGGTGTATGACATGACAACATCTAAGGAAGGAGACTCATCATAGGGATAGTCAGGCACCCGAACAACTGAAACCCCAAGAGCCTCAGCCACTACCCGAGGGGTAATGGTGAACTCAACACCTCGTATCCAACTCCTAACAAGGGTGTTAGAATTATAGACGTGGCAAGAGAGGTTCGAGAAGAACTCTCTAATCAGGGCGGTCAGGGATGGATGATCTATCTCTAAGAGAGGCAACCAACCTCTAGACTCAAAGTTAGCCCTAATGGCCGAATCAATCTCATCTAAAACCACAGCACACTCAGCAAATCTTACGCTTACTGTTCAAAGTCTCAAAGGCCTCTCTGCTTCTATCATTCCTAAACACCTCACTCCTAGAGGGAGACTCAGAGAAAGTGGAAGGGGTCCTATGGGCTCTAGTTTTCCTAGGCATGGTGCTAGGATAAGGATCAAAACACAAAGCAAAGGAACAAAAACAACAACAAAAAACCAAGGGCAGATTGCAAGTTAGCACATAAAAAAATATAGAACAAAATCTATATGATGCATGAACAATTTAAATGGCATGATGCATGTCCTAATGCAGTGCAATTAAGTTCAAATAAGTTCAAATTCAAAAAATTGGCTTGAGCATAGAGTTTTTTCCACAAAAACCCCAAAATTTTGAAAAACCACTTGATCAATTTGAAAGATATGAACTAATTGATCATCATACAAGATAGATTTCAGAAAATAATGACCAATTACATCAAAACAACAAGCCAATTTCATCAATTTAACCAAATTTGAACAAAATCACCAATTCAGATCAATTACAAACCCTAGAATTTTCAATGTTTCACAAATCCCCAAATTGATCAAAATAACCATCATATAACATGAATATACCAATATAGGAGCAAAACCCAATGATCAATTTCAAAAAAAGAAGATTGATTCAACAAAAATCCCAAAAGTGAAAAGTTCCGAAAATCCCTTAAAATGCATGAGTTTATGCATGAAAACATGAAAATAAATGCAAAAGGAAGGGTATAAGGTTCATACCGGCCTTGGGAGACAAAAACCTTGCAAAAAATTTGGTCAAAAACGACAAAAAATCCTTAGTGGAGCCTTGCCAAGTCGGAGAGAGAGAGGAAAGTTTGAAAAAGTAAGTTTGAAACAGTTCAATTTGACTTTTAAAAAAACTTGATTCACGAGTTTCAATCGATCGAAAAACAACCTCGATCGATCGAAACAGACAGAGACTTTAACAAAACAATTTTAAAAAAGTTCGATTGATCGAAAATCAATTTCGATCGATCGAAACAGACAGAGGCTCTCTAAAACATATTTTAAAAATTTTCGATTGATCGAAAAATAGAATGGATCGATCGAAATGGGCAGAGGCTCACTAAATTTGAGGAAAAACACAGTTTTTGAAAAAAATTCAGAAACAACTCACAGCATTGAAATTAAAGAACAAAATGCATGAGTATGTGATGATGTGATTTTCAAAAACAAGAATTTAAGCCCAAAATTCCCAAAGTCAAAACTTCTTGCATTCTCCATAAATTTTCAAGCATCAAATTAATTTTGCACAAAATTCAAGGTATTTGCAAAACTTGGTTGGTCAAACTATTAACATACACAATAACATGTACAAAGTTTAGCAAAGAGTAACTCGTGTAGTGTGTGCAACTAGCAAAAGCTTGAGATACATGTGAGGTGATATGTGAATAGCAATCAATCACAAAGTCTACAAAATTCATCACAAAGAATTTAAAAGAGACTATCACTTAAAGAGTTACATCATATAACTCCCACATCTCCTAGATCATAAGTTTGCAATCATGTAAGTTTCTTGAATTTATACCTCATAATATATACACCAATTTTAAGTCATGTGATTTTGGCATCAAGCCTAATAGTACACATCAATTTTAAGTATTAAGCAATTTAAACCGAAGCTTCACCTTATGTTCTTTTTGTGCATGTGCTATACTTTCTCGAGCACAAAATCTTATGATATGCAGTAAAGTGTTCATGATTAGTTAGTGAACAGTGGTGAGATGGTTATTTATGCCTTTCTCTAAAAGTTCAAGTTCGACAGTAAAAAACATGTGACTTCAAGATTAAGACAGAGTAATCAAAAACCATAAACATCTTTCCCACACAACATGCACTACAAAACTTCAACTAGTAAAGTGCAATAAGTAAGCTCATCAAAACTAAACAAGGTACAAAAGACATGTTATGTGAAAATAAATTGACCAACCTTGTTCTCAAAAACCAAGAAGAATATTACAAAACACAATTTGCTTCCTTTTTCTTCCCTTTTTCCTTTTTTTTTTTTTTTTTTTATTTAAAAAAACACCTAGAATGAAATGCATGAATGTTATGCAATGCAAATCCTAGAAAACAAAACAAAAAAATCAAAACTAAAGAACCATAGTCACAAAAGGTAGAGTAATGAAGCACAAGGACCATGTCAGAAAGACTCAGTTAGTTCGAGTTTTTTGCATCCAAAACCTTTTAGATGTACCATGAGCATTGGAGTTCTTATTCACATGGGAATGATTACCAACTCCAGGATTGGAATAAAAGTTTAAAACTTTTACCAATTCACCAATAAGTACCATAGGATCTTGTGCTTGAGGCATAGGTACTTTTGGTTTGTTTGCTCTCTTTGCAGCTTGCAGCTTGTAACAGTTTGGACGTATGTGTCCAGACTTTCCACAAAAATGACAAACCCATGCAGGCTTATCATGTGTCTTGTCCTTAGATAGGGTAGGCTTCTTAGACTTAGACTCTCTCAGATCAACTCTAATCTTCTTAGATGATGAAACTTCTATGGGTTTGACAACCTCACTCACAGGGGGTTTGACAGTTTCACTCACTATCTCACTCACAGAAGGTTCAGAAGAAGATGAAGGGACAAAATTTGTGGAATGTGGAGCAGACACAGAGATGCTTTCAACATAACCTAATCCAGATTTGTCAGAAGGTGACTTTTGAACACTCAACATTTGATCAAGTTTAGAACTAATAGATCTAGCAACAGATAAATCAAGTTCCAAAGATTTGACTTTATCAAGCAAAAGCATATTCTCAATTTTCACATTGTTCAAAAGTTCATTAGCATTAAACAGTTTTACAAGCAAATTCTTCTTATCAAGCTCAAGAGATTCAATTTTCTTCAGGCCAAGTTCAACATTTATAGCATCCTTTGCAGCAACTTTGCAAAGTTTATTATAGGCCTCTTGAAGATCTGCATCTTCAAAGAGTTTCCCATCAGAAGGGTTCTCTTCAACAGATATGCTCTCATTGACTACAGCAGTAGCAGTGAAAGAAATGAAGTTTCCATCCTCATCACAATCAAACTCATTATCAAAAACTTCACCATCACTAAGGGTTACAGCCATAGCCTTACCCTTAGACTTCAAATAGGTAGGATATTCAGATTTCATGTGACCATACCCTTGACATCCAAAACACTGAGAACCCAAAGAATTATTAGAAGATTGACCTACTTTTTCTCTAGGTTTATCATTATTGTTAACCTTAGTGGGATAGTGGGATCATGCTTCCTGAAGTTTTTAGGTTCAGCAGTGTTCGTGCCTCTTGCCTTTTTGTTACTATTCCTGAGAAGGTTTCTAAAGTTCTTGGCAAGGTAAGCAGTCTCTGTAGCAGAGAGCTCATCATCAAATCCACCACTTTCAACATCATCAACTGACTTAAGAGCCATTGATTTGGATTTGGTAGTTTTGGGTAGATCCAACTCATAAGATTGAAGGGATCCTACAAGTTCATCAACAGGGATGGAGTCCAAATCCTTGCTATCAGTAATGGCAGTCACTTTGGGTCTAAAGTCTTTAGCTAAAGATCTAAGAATCTCCCTAACAATTTTAGGTTGATCATAGATTTCACCCAAGTTAAAAGCATAATTAACAATATCATTCAATTTAGAATAGAATTCATCAAAAGATTCATCATCAAACATCCTAATCCTTTCAAATTTAGAAGTCAATTGCTGCAGTTTATTGATTTTGACAACCTTAGTACCTTCATGCACAGTCTGGAGGATATTCCAAGCAGTATGAGCAACCTCAACATTAGAGATTCTCTTAAATTCCTTCATAGAAACAACGTTAAAGATAGCATTCATAGCCTTGCTATTAAACGTAGCTGCTTCTTTTTGAGAAGTTTCCCACTCATTAACAGAAGTAGTGGGTTTCTCCCATCCGTATTCAACGAAGTTCTAGACTCTCTCATTAATCGATTTTAGGAATGCTTTCATCCTTACTTTCCAATAAGCATAATTATTCCCATCAAAGTGTAGAGGAATAAATAGAGAGTGTCCATGTTCCATGACAACAGGGATCAAGGATCAGCTCAGTGATCAAAAGATCAACAACAAGAGAGCAACCTGCTCTGATACCACTTGTTAGTTTTTAGACCCCTTAAAACACAATTGGATTAACCTAGGTAATTAGCCAAGTTATTACTTAGTCCAAATTCCAAATCTAGGTTATCACAATCAAACAGTCATATCATGCAAAGCAGCGAAAAAATAAATAACACAATGATATGATAATCCAGGAAAACCAAACCGGTAAAAAAACTAGGGAGGATTTAACTTAGCTATCCTCAAGGTAAAAAGCAAATCCACTAGAAAGAATCGAAGTTCATACAATAAGACTTACAAGCCCCCACGCTCGACTTGTTATTGCTACCTACTAGTAGAACTTACTGACACGACCATATGCAAGCTCCGAATCCATGGACTCCTTCTTTCTTGGATTCACCATCAGATACAAGCACACCCGCTTGTATTTTCTTTAAGCTTCAATGGCAGCAACCGAGTTGATCATTAAGGTGTAGATAAATCTTCTCCTTGAAAACCCTAAGTTTGTGTAAAGGAAAGTTCTGCTAGATCTCACAAGAAATTTACACAAACCGCAATATGAGCAACACTAAAACGTGGCTAGGGTTTGTCTTTTATACTTAGGACAAATTAGAAAACCCTAAAACGTTTTAAACAACTAGGGCTAAGTTGGAAATCTGCAGAAAAAAAATTCTGCCCGAGCTTCGATCGATCGAGCCTAAGCTTTGATCGATCGAGCTAGGCCGAAATGCATAATACTTTCTGCATTAGCTCGATTCCAACTTTACATAAAATCCATAACTTTGAGCAAGATTAAAACACTTCTAAATACATTGTTTTGATCATGGTTTGCCAACAATACACATTAGAGTTCTAAATACATAAAAACCTAAGTCTTTAGAACCTAACAGATATAATACACATAAAATTATTAATTGGTATGATAATTTATAATAATTGATATAGTAAGAAAACATGTTGTCCTATGACTATGGGCCACTGGGCTGTGCAGCCTGTGTAGTGTGCAGTGCGTAGCTATGCAACCTGTGCAGTGCACAACTGTACAGCCTGTGCTGCTATGCAGTGTGCAACTATGCAGAAAATGTGTTGTCCAGCCTAAATTTAATTTTTCAACTGAAGTTTGACTATTTTTGTTTTTTCTCTTTTTAATCTTCTGCATTTTAGGATACAATAGGGCATTTTTAATGCATTTTATTGACTAATAAAAGTACTTAAATTTTTTTAATTAAAATATATAGATAAATATATTATATATATATATATATATTTTTTTTTTTTACAAGTGGGGGCCTTCTTTTATTTTTGGAGCCTTAGGCGATTGCATCAATTGCACCTATTGAGTTGGCCCGATTCTAACCTCCATCATGCTTTCTATTCTTCGTCCACATGGAATTGAAAATTTGAAATTAATATTATATTTGACTATTTGTATGTGAAAAAGTTTTTTTTTAAAAAATTAAAATTTAATGCATGTGGACCTTAGTGCTAGTAGTATACCAATTCCCAGGTGTCAAATATTTACACCACCACTTATGGCCTGTTTGGATGGAGGGGGGAAGGAGGGGAGTAGAGTAGTATTGACTAAAAATAAGCTAATTTTGTGCTAAATCTACTCTACTCTACTCTACTTTACGCCCCCTCCCTCTCCCTCAATCCAAATGTATCATTAATGGTAGTACTTTGACACAGTATCAAAAGGTCATAAATCAAATTGTCAATTTTTTTTTTATTATTATTTTTTTTATTTTTAGAATACTATGTATTTTTAACACACATGAAGAGAGAAGAAAATGTCTTAAAAAAACTGACAGCGGTGTATATTCAAAATTGTCAAATTAATATATTTGAAAAGTTGAGATCATTTTAAAATATAATGCAAAAATGAAGTCCTAAAGTAAAATATGGGTGTAGTGATAAGAAGGTTGCCCTGCTCATCACTTCCAAGTTCAAACCAAATGTAAACCAAGTGACATGAGGCACGTTTGGTAATGTTGTTCTAATAACGTTGTTTATATTTTTTGAAAATACGTGTGAGTAAAAAAATGTATGAAAATATATAAAATATTGTTTAAATGCTGAAAACCGTTGTTTAAAATGTAATTTTATTGTGCACTAATAGTACCATGGACTTGCCCCAAAAAAAGCCCAAGTGGCCTTTGAACCCTGGGATGGTGTATAGGGGTGACGATGGCCCAAAAGGTGAATCCCATAAGACAACAACGCGAGGCGCATGTAAATAGTAAGGGTGTGCATGGGTAGGGTCGGGTCGGGTTGAGGGGATTTTTTGACCCAACCTACCATGATGGGTCAAAAAAATTCAACCCAACCCAACCCAACCCAACCCATCACATAAGTCCAACCCAACCCATCACATAAGTCCAACCCAACCTAACCCAACCCACATGGGTCGGGTTGAATCCATGGGTTTGACAATTTTTTTATTTATTATTATTAAATTGAGTAAAAAAAAAATATAAATAGTAATATATTAAAAAAAACCTAAAGATTAGTATCAATGTAACTCCTTAAAGGCTCAACACTAATGAGTAAACAACAATAGTAATTTATTAGGATTTGTGTGAACTAATTGGCTTTTATATAAGATAGGAAGAATTGGTTATTTAAAAAAATTTATTAATTATATAATATATTTTATATATACATTAAATTAGTATTAGTAGGAGGAATTGAGGAAATGCTGCTCTATAACTGGTTTTTTTTTTAATTATTAAATATATAATATATATTTATATATATATATATATATATATAAGTGCCCGACAATTGATATTTTTTTTAAAAAAATTATTAAATATAAAATATATTTTAAATATATATTAAATATGGGTGGGTCTGGTTGGGTTTGACGGGTTTGTAATTTTATGACCCAAACCCAACCCGATCCGCTATAAAAAATTTTTTAGTAACCCAACCCAATCTACCAAGCCTTAAAAACTGACCCAACCCAATGGATCGGGTTGAATTTGGTCGAATTTAACGGGTCGGTGGGTTTTCTGTCATACCCTAATAAACAGAATCTATTTGATAAATCCCATCCCACCACTTACTATCCACACACTCTCTCTCGCTCTCTGGGCTTCTCTTCAGCAAATGAGCAATGGGAACCAATACCAACACCATAACCTTGAACCTTAACCTTAACCTAAAACTCAGTCCAACTCGACCCAAAACCAAAATCCTCTGCAAGAACAACTCCGCCTTCGAAGAAAACAAGCAAGTGAGCGTGGACTATGACGAGGGCAAGCACGAAGTCTCCACGCGCCTCACTGGCCTCAGGAAAGCCGATATTCAAAGACGCTACCGCCTCCGAGTAGAGGCCGACCGCTTCCAGAGGGACTGGACTTTGTCGGAAGTGGTCCATGAAATCCTCAGCCTCCGCCCTCATGACGACATTGAGGGCGTGTTGAATCGCTGGATTGGCCGCTTTGCCAGAAAGAATTTTCCGCTTCTTATCAGGGTATTTGAAAATTCAAGTTTTTGCTTAACTTTGTATTGCTAATTAGCTTAGTTGGATACCAAAATTGAATTAAATTTGATGAATTTGAGGTGGGTTTTATTTGAAATGGATTTCTATGCTCATGCTGTCCCAACTTAAATTTAGTGACTTTATTATGAATGAATCTGCTACAGTTATTTATTTTGCCCAATTTTATTAATTTTGTATTGCTAATTTGCTTAGTTGAATAGATAATTGAATTAGATATGGAGAATTTGAGGCAGGTTTTTTGTGAAATGGATTTCTATGCTCATGATGTGCCAACTAATGTGAAATATGATTGAAACTCCAACTGATGATATATAGGTGATTGAAATAGTGTCATTTTGATTATGGGAGGAGCTAAGGCAAAGCTCTACCGTGCCTATGCTCAGTGTCATATATTTTGTTTAGAGTCGTTCCACACCTGAAAAAAGGAGAAGGGTTTTGGTAGGTTGATGGCCAGCATAAAATTTAGTAACTTTATTATGATTGAATCTATTGTAAATACAAGTTTTGGGACTAAAGGCTTGGTGTCCCATAAAACATGGGGCTGACCTAATTAGTTTGTTGAGGATCCATAGCTGACCCTAAAGTTTTGGGACGAAAGGCTTGGTGTTGTTGTAGGCAATGTAGTCAAAAAAAGTATTGTACTTGTGGTAAGATGAAAAACTTGGCCTCTACCTCAAAATGGCACTTCCTCTTCCCATATTTCGGAAAGAGGATGAGGGTTCAAGACCTATTGAGTGCATATGTAACTTACTAATTAAAAAATAAAAAATAAAAATTGATGTGAATATCAATCCATTTCTGCATGGAGCTTACATAAGATACTGAAAAGTATTGTTTTTTGCTTGTTATAGGAGATAACACAGACGGGTTCTATTGAACGTAGCATTCAAGTTTTTCAGTGGATGAAAAATCAAAAGAACTATTGTCCTCGGAATGATATTTATAATATGATGATCAGATTACATGCTAGGCATAATCGGACAGATCAAGCACGTGGTTTGTTTTTTGAGATGCAAGAGTGGAGGTATGCCTTTTGTTTTTGCATCTTATGTATTTTCTCAGATTATCCTATTACAGTAGGAAGCAGATTGGTCAGAAAAGAAATTCCTCTTGGTAAATGGTAACATGGCAGTATTAATTATGAATTTTCACTAGTCATTCTTAACTCCATGATTCTTCTCTTATTTCCAATAGATTTAAGGCAAAGTTTGCTTCTTGGACCAAATAACGGGTTTGCTTGATGACTCGTGATTGAATTGGATCAAATTGACTAGAAAGAAAATCAAATATCTAATGCATGCTGCGTATAATGTTGAAACTTAATGAAGAAATTGAAAACCAGATAGTATACTTTTGAGCTTATGCATATGCATTTAGTATTACACTGTAGCAATCTGGTCCAAGTGTCTTACAATTACTTACTTGTCTAATAATGAGACCATATTATTTCATGATTCTCTATGTTAGTTCTGCTTATGTTGTCAATTTGATAATTTGTAGGTTAAGACTGGCATAAGCATGCCATTCTTCACAGCTGTGGTGACATATTATTTCCTTTCTTGCTAGGTGCAAGCCTGATGCTGAGACTTACAATGCTCTTATCAATGCACATGGTCGAGCAGGTCAATCGCGTTGGGCCATGAATATTATGGAAGACATGCTACGTGCTTCTGTGTGTACTTGTATTCTTCTTCCCTAGTCAATCTTATTGGGTCTAACTTGGTGTGAGCAACATTCTTTTCCTTTGATGCTCAAATGGCATTTGGCAAGAGAAAATGCTTGCAATATCACATGTTATTAAGAAATGAATCTTTTTGGATTTTTCACAAAAAAATGTATTTATGATTGGCATGGTCTATTTTTTGCATGTCATGGATTTTATTGCCTTCTTCTTATATTTTACTTATCAAGCAAGAGAGGCTTATGTGAAACTTAGTGGTGGTTCTCAAGGATTCTCATTTATCGAGATTAAGTTCATGATATAGTTTCAGAGTTGCATATGGTACAACCTAGAATATGGTTTACTTTGTTTTAAATGTCTACAGAAGTGTTTTGGGTGTTTCCCATGAAGTACGCCTCCCAAAATCTAATGGTTGCATATTCCTAAAATTTTCAAATAGCGCTCTAAATGGCTTTCTTATTTTCTTCTCTCTTAAATGCACAATATATGTTAGTATGAATCAAGGTATCTTTGTACGTCATCTAGTGGAAAATTAAGTAGTCAAATGCTTATTTATGTCAATTAAATATTTCATATCAATTAAATCTTGAACTGTTCTTATAATTTAGCATTCATAAGCAATATAATTGCTCTGCTTTCATGTTTGCTAATATTTTTTCTTGCACTTCAATATAGCAATTTAGCTTTTAAATTACATTCATGGTGGATGTTGGTAACCTTATTATATGGGTGCAGATCCCTCCCAGTCGGTCAACATATAACAATCTGATCAATGCTTGTGGATCTAGTGGAAATTGGAGAGAAGCTTTGAAAGTTTGCAAGAAAATGACAGATAATGGAGTTGGGCCTGATCTTGTTACTCACAATATCATTTTGTCTGCATACAAAAATGGGGCTCAGTATTCAAAAGCTTTGTCCTATTTTGAGCTAATGAAGGGGACAAACATTCGTCCTGACACAACCACCCATAATATTGTGATACATTGCCTAGTAAAGCTTGGCCAATATGCGAAAGCCATTGAAATGTTTAATTCTATGAGGGAGAAGAGAGCAGGATGTCACCCTGACATTGTAACATTCACTAGCATCATTCATTTGTATTCTGTATGTGGCCAAATTGAAAATTGTAAGGCTGTGTTCAATACAATGCTTGCAGAAGGCCTAAAACCTAACATTGTTTCTTACAATGCACTAATAGGTGCATATGCTTCACATGGGATGAGTAAAGAGGCATTGTCTGTTTTCAATGAGATCAAGCAAAGTGGTTTCTGCCCAGATGTTGTATCTTATACATCTTTACTCAATGCTTATGGAAGATCACAACAACCTAAAAAGGCCTGGGAAGTATTTGACAAGATGAAGAGAAACAACCGGAAGCCAAATCTCGTCAGCTACAATGCATTGATTGATGCCTATGGATCTAATGGTTTGTTAGCTGAAGCTGTTGAAGTCTTGCGTGAGATGGAGCAAGATGGGATCCAGCCAAATATTGTCTCAATATGCACACTCTTGGTTGCCTGTGGACGATGTGGTCAAAAGGTGAAGATTGATGCTGTGCTTTCAGCAGCTGAGCAGCGAGGCATTCAGTTGAACACAGTTGCATATAACTCGGCTATTGGAAGCTATATGAATGTAGGGGAATATGAGAAAGCTATAACCTTATATAGATCTATGAGGAAAAAGAAAGTTACACCAGATTGTGTTACTTACACTGTGTTGATAAGTAGTTGTTGTAAGATGTCAAAATATACTGAGGCGCTTGGTTTCCTTGATGAAATGATGAAATTAAAAATTCCTTTGTCCAAAGAGGTCTACTCATCTGTGATTTGTGCCTACGGCAAACAGGCAAGTGTGTTCACAAAGTTGCCTCTTAATACTTAATAGATTATCCATGATTGATTTTCTTTTATTTTGGTTTCTCTTCATTTTCGTTCTTGCAATAATTCAGGGTCAACTCGAAGAAGCAGAATCTATGTTCAACTCGATGAAGATGGCTGATTGTTATCCTGATGTAGTTACATATACTGCAATGCTACATGCATATAATGCTGCTGGTGAGATTGTATGTTATTCCGTTGACATGATTGGATGCTGACTAAAAAGATATATATTGAAACTGAAATTTTTAGTATTTTCTATCAGAGAATTGGGAAAAAGCTTGTGTGCTATTTGAAGAAATGGAAGCAAATAATATCCTACCTGATACTATTGCTTGTTCAGCTTTGATGAGAGCTTTTAATAAAGGAGGCCAACCATCCAAGGTTCTAATTTTGGCAGAAATTATGAGGGAAAAAGAAATCCCTTTTGGGAATTCCATTTTCTTTGAAATGGTATCAGCTTGTAGCATGTAAGTTCCCCATCTGTTTTCTCTCTGTATAAAGAATAGAATGCTAAAGATGAGCATTAATGTATCTTTCCCTATTCTTTTATCTTTCTTATAGGTTTCATATTTATTTTTTTTTAGTTTTACGGCTTGTCAGCATTATTGTGTTTGCACATTTGTGTTTACCATTATGTTCTTGCTAAATCAGTTTTGATGGCAGTTTACTGACTTGACAATATATCTTCTTTTGTCGTTATTTTATCACTGCATATGAAACTAAAACTGAATTTTGGTTTAAGATTACGAGATTGGAGGACAGCAGTGGACCTGATTAAGCTTATGGAGCCCTCGTTCACTGTACTTTCAGCTGGACTTTTGAATCAGCTTCTGCATTTTCTCGGAAAAAGTGGGAAGACTGAGACTATGATGAAGGTTCTTTAAACTTGCTCAAGTTTTCATATGATAAGTAAATGTTGACAAGCACAAAACTTTGCCTTCGTGCATCCATTTCTCTCTCTCTCTCTCTCAATCTTCTGAGCATCTTAAGCAATATGCAATCTTAAGTTTATTGGTTTTTTATCTAAGAAAGCTGATCTGTTTGCAAATTTTGATAGTTAATGTATCCATATATATAGTCTTGTACTAAAATTTTCTTTTCCACTCATGCAGTTGTTTTACAAGATAGTGGCCACTGGTGCTGATATCAATTTTAATACTTATTCTATTTTGTTGAAGAATCTTTTGTCTGCTGGAAATTGGAGGAAATATATTGAGGTAACCTTAGGTCAACTTCTGCTTCTTTTTTACTTTATGCAGCAATGGTATAAATCCAGCCTTATAGCATTTCTGGCGTGGTGACCAAGTTTTTAAATGTCATTGAGTGACACTGAGGCTGCTCTTGAATGTTCCAAAGCACTGGGCCAGTGGTTAACAAATAATTAATGCATGTGATGCAACTCAATCAGTTAATATTTCTTTCTGAATATGAATTGAATGAATGAAATGGTGTTATGCATCTCAACTGTGGTGTTAAGATTATTGGTACATAACAATTAATTAAGCTTTTAGGCATTCAATATGAGCCTGTGTTGTTGGTACTTGTTCCAGCATTGTTTATTTCACTTCGTGGAAAGTACCATGTCTCTTGTTTAAGTGATTACCTTTCTTTTTCGTGCGCATTATCAAATTTCAACATTCTGTTCTGTGGTTGAACATTTTATCCTTCTCTTTGATTGTTTTCTTAAGGACAGCTGTGGCCAAATAACATTGTGACATACTGACATGCGAGCTTTCATGTTCCAATATCTTTCTTTAATGCTTATGAGATAGACCCTAGAAATTCAATTTTTTTTTTTTTTTTTTTGTCATTTTGATGCAGGTATTGCAGTGGATGGAGGATGCAGGAATTCAACCATCGAATGAAATGTACAATGATATTCTTTTCTTTGCTCAAAGAAGTGGTGGTGCTGAATATGCTGTTGTCATTCAAGAAAGAGTTGGTATGTAGGCTCTTATTTATTATGATGGGATCATATATGTACATCCGGGTGAATGTATATGTTAGTACGTATGTTCTTTCAATCCAGTAACATAGATATGATTTTCAACTTAGTTGCCTTTTTTTTCTTTCCTTAGAATGGACCAGATAGAGAATCATTATGAAGTGTTGGTGTACAGTCCTGGTGGCTGGTGCTTACCTAAGAAACAATATAAACTGATGAACTTGAAAGTAATTTGTATGATATACATGGGAAATGTGACCTGTGGGATCTGTTAATAAACTATAAGATCTATGTCCACTTGTAGTTAAGACATAACTGCTTTTTCTTTCAGTTGTTAGGACTTATATTATAACACTTCTATTATTCTTTTACCAATCAAAAAATAAATTACAACTGTTCTATCAATTTATTACATTCTTAATTTCAGCTACATCTTCCATTTTGTGCTCTTGCAACTACCCGAGAATCCACCAACTTTATTTGGATTATGAATTTGTGCAGATTCCTTGAAAAGAAAAGTTGGGGATCAAATATCTGTGAGCAAATAGCGATCCTTCTCGTCCAACCTTACCATGGACAAATGGAGCAAAAGCATATAAAGCCCAATCCGCAAGAGTCACCATCAACTTGCTGGAGGATTGCTACATTTAAGTTGTCTCTTTGTGGGGGGGGTGACCAGGGATCACCTGAGCAGTAGGTTGTTTGCTCTGGGGCAGTTATGAGCCGGATTTTGGCGTTGAGCAGGTTACACAAGATCAAGCTATGTTCATTATATTTAAGAGAGTTCCAGCAGCTACTGGATATCAACCTTGCTATTGACATCTCGAATATATAAGAAAGTCAACCTTCTTGGAAGGCTTTTGTATGTGGCTGCAGAGATAGAAAACTTAAAGCAAAGGGTCTCTTTCGCAAATCAATACATCCAAGGAAGTGATTTGTGTTTTGTCACTATTTTATGTGTAGAGAGGACTGCTGGGGTATCAGCTGAGGCCAATATTCATGATATGGAGAAAATTTCTTTGTTGTATCCATTCTCTTTCTTCCATGTAATTTATTCATTGTTAATCGGAAAATTTTAATTCTTTTTTATTCAAAATATGAAGCAGGTTTGATTATGTGATTGTTTATCAAAATCTAATGTTTTCCATGGCTACACTTCATGCATATCTGTAGTTCTATTATATTATATTATCATGTGGGCTACACTTTCCTAACTACTTCAATTAACTAGGTGAAAAAAATTGAATTAATTTTTTATAGGTCATGTTAATAGTGTCTACCATTAAGGTAATTGTTAATAAACCATTTTTAGGAAAATTTTAATATCACTTTTATAAAAAATAGAAAAAGTTATCAAAATATTAAGGGCCTGTTTGGTAGAGTAGTTTGAATAATGTTGTTTGTAGTTTTTTGAAATACATATGGGTGAAAATGTGTGTACAATATTGTTTAATAACTGAAAATGAATTGTTTAACAACTCTACCAAACGGGCTATAATTACTTTTTTTTTCTTTTTTCATAACAATTTTCTTTAAATAGTTCACTAATATATACTTCTGAGGCATCCATTAATTTTTTCCCATTTTTTTAATTCGATAATTGAGGAGAGAGGATTTTGAATCTCTATAATAATTTATAAATGGCATTAGATGTCAACTAGTTAAGCTACAAAAGCTTTTAGATTTTTTTTTCCTTAAAAAAAAAAAAGTATAACTAAGACATCAATTATTTTATGTGCACTAGATTCCTCAAATTTGCATAAACTGAGTAATTTTATGTGTGAGACACTATTACATTGTGAGAGAATCATTGAATCATTACACATGAAGAAGCTTAGCAAAATTTATTAGTTTTAATAATATAACAACAGTGGTAGTAAAAATGGAAGATGGGTCCCATGAAATTTGGTATGATTACAACTTTAATAGACGAGATAATTACAACTTCACAAATTCTCTTCACTTTGAGTCTTTGGGAGGAAGAATCAATCTCACACACAAGAAAGAAAGAAAGAGAAAAAACATGCGACTCTCCTCTGACAAATGGGTGTCCTGTCTTTTTTGACACCTTCCACGTGGTAACCTTAAGAAACACTTTCAAACCATGTCCAATTACCATGTTACCCTCAACCCCTATCCTAGCCGTTACACTCCTTTTAACCCCCAAACCACTTAGGGTCATTTCCGTAAAATCACCCCCACACTCTTCTTCTCTCTTCTTTCCCTATAGTTTTCCCCTCCTTCCTCACTCAAAATCTCTCTCTCTCTATCAAACAAACCATAACCACTCTGTGAGACACACACGATCTTTTCCTCTCTCTCTCTCTCTCTCTCCTAGGGTTAGGGTTTTTTTGCGGTGGCTATGGCTTCGTCGTCGTCGGATCCTGGATTGAAATCGGAAGCCGGCGGCGGTGCTGGCGGTGCTGGAAGCAGCGGAGAGGCGGCGATGGTTGCGAAAGACGAGCTGTTTGTGTACAGAGGAGGATTGAAGAAAGCGAAGAAAGAGCGAGGATGTACGGCGAAAGAGCGCATCAGCAAAATGCCTCCCTGTGCCGCCGGTAAACGCAGCTCCATCTACCGCGGCGTCACCAGGTACCCTCTCTCTCTCTCTCTCTCTCTCTCATCGCAAATTTTCTTTCTTTCTTCGTGTTCATGTTGATGTTGATGTTAGTTTTCTAAATTTTCAAATTAAAGGCATAGATGGACTGGTCGATATGAAGCTCATCTTTGGGACAAAAGCACTTGGAATCAAAATCAGAATAAGAAAGGAAAACAAGGTCTCTCTCTCTCTCTTTCTCTTTGTATTTAGGGAAAATCTTGTTACACACTCACAATTGCACACTCTGATTCCACAATTTTAACTGAAATCAGGTTTTCAAAACATGATTTCAAAAAGGGAGTGTGTTATGGAGTGTGCAACTAGCGCGTGATAATCACTACTCTATTTATTTGATTATTGATTTTTTTTTTTTTTTTTGTTGCTGACTTGTTTTTTGATTTTCTGTTGTTGTGCATGAAAATGAAATGATTGGTACCTAAAAATCAAAATTCCAGTATACTTGGGTGAGTTTATTGCTGCCTTTAATTGAAACTTTCCTTTCTTAATCATAGACTTGGTAATAAATGTGTTAATCTATGTGATAATATTAAATTAATGTAATGGTTAAATTATGTTTTGTGTGATATAGGGGCATATGATGAGGAAGAGGCTGCTGCTAGAGCTTATGATCTTGCTGCCTTAAAATACTGGGGCCCTGGCACTCTCATTAATTTCCCTGTTAGTATTTTCATCACTACTAACTTCTTTTGGGTCACTGATTCTGATATTCACTTACGCATCAGCTTGATTCTGTTATTTTTAATGAGTTGATATATATACTTTTCATCCCTCATATTTGGTTTAAATTTGATTTTGATCGTTCAAAATATAAAGCTGTAATTTTCTCCTTCAAATACTTAACACCAAATTGGAAATACAATCCTAGAGGTATACCCTTATAACATGGAGCTAACCTGTGCTTTATTTGTGACAAGTGTCTTATCTCTTGTGTGATTAGCACATCGTTAACTTTAATCAACTTTGATGATGTCACAAGTTCCAACATCATCAATTGGGAACGAGTCAAAGAAAATGAGCTTTCTTCCACATGCAATTTTTTTAATCATAACCAAAAGGAAAGACACAATTGATAACTTTCAAATTCTTTGGGGTACTAAATTGCAACTTTATTGAATTTGAAATATGAAAATGAAAATTTTCAAGGATGAAGTGTATTTTAGCCATGAATTTGTTATTTAAAGAAAGCACCCCCCCCCCCCCCCCCCCCCCAAAAAAACATATTCCTTTTGGGTTATATGAATTTTTTCCATATTCGATCATCCGATTCTGTCTATATGACTTGGACACGTGTGATGCAGGTTACTGATTATACAAGAGATCTTGAGGAGATGCAGAATGTCTCAAGAGAAGAATACCTTGCATCTCTGCGGAGGTGTGTGTATGTACTTTCTGAATACATTTTGTTAACTCACCCTGTGTGTATTTTGCTTATATTTGATTCCATCCGCAGAAAGAGCAGTGGTTTTTCAAGAGGAATTTCTAAATATCGTGGGCTTTCCAGGTATATTTTTATTTGAATGGAAATTACATTTATGTGAGATATGTAACATTTTCTATTGATGATCCAGAGGATCAGTTAGTACATGATAATGTTTTTCCCAAGGAATGGCCATTTGGAAAACATAAGGAACATAATGTAAAAACCATTCTTTTACACTTCCTTATTCCTTAGGGAGTTCTAGGAACCTTGCTCTCTCTCTAACTGATTTTCAGTGCATGGAGAAACCACTTGAGATCATTTATTACCAAGCTTGACAACATGATAACATATGTTATACACTTCCAGTTGAATATACTTCACCGTAATTTGACAAGAAAAGAAAAAAGGAATTTCTTTATTATCTTCATTGATTTTTTTTTTTTTTTTAAAAAAAAAAAAAAAAAAATCTTACCAGTAGGGTATTTTCTAGAAAAATGCAAATAGAATTACAATTAATGGTCTGTATGCTACTCAGTGCAGAATGATTAAATCACTAATTTGTTTGTGTAGTTCTGTTCTGTTCCATTTGGCAGATGATTGAAGTATTATTGGATCTGTACTGATACTATGGTTTTGCTTTCTGTTCTATACTTGGTGCTATCACAAGCAGTCGTTGGGAGCCATTTGGTCGCATGGGTGCATCTGAGTACTTCAACGGTACAAATTATGGTAAGTTCTGATGAAATTTATGTTCAAGAATCATTTATTTGAGACTTCTACAAATTCACATAATCCTTCAGTAAACTATCTTTTGCCTACAATTTGTTAAATATAAGCTTCTCATGCTTCCTCCTGAAGCACTACCAACTATTTAACTGTTCTATCATCTATAAAGGTACAGGCGATGATCCAGCAGCAGAAAGTGAATATTTGGGCAATTTCTGCAGTGAAAGAAAGATTGATTTGACAAGTTACATCAAGTGGTGGGGGCCCAACAAAACTCGTCAATCAGATGCTGCGTTAAAATCATCAGAAGAAACAAAGCATGCTGGAGATATTGGTGTAGAACTAAAAACATTGGAGTTGGCAGTTCAGCCTACAGAACCATACCAGATGCCATGTTTGGGCATGTCCAATGAAATGAGAAAACATAAAAGTTCTACTGTCTCTGCTTTGAGCATTTTGTCACGGTCAGCTGCCTACAAGAGCATGGAAGAGAAAGCATCAAAAAAGCCAGAAAACAGCATTGATAATGATGAAAATGAAGACAAAAATACTATCAACAAGGTGGACTATGGCAAGGCAGTTGAGAAATCCACAAGTCATGACGTTGCGAGCGAGAGACTAGGAGTTGCACTAGGAATGAGTGGGGGAATGTCTCTTCAGAGAAATGTGTACCCGCTGACTCCTTACTTATCTGCACCGCTATTGACCAACTACAATACTGTTGATCCCTTAGCAGATCCCATTCTCTGGACGTCTCTTGTTCCTGTTCTTCCGAGTGGACTTTCTCGTACAGCTGAGGTTGGTATATTTCCCATCAGAGCTTTGATTTCTTAGGTAGGACTGAAGAAAATGAATGATTTGTCCTCACCCCAAAAAAAATCTGTCTCCCAAAAAAAATAAAAAATAAAAAGACAATGCTATAAGCTTTGAAACATTCTTGTTAAAATCATTATCTATAATTTCTGACAAGTGAGATTGATGCTAAAAAGTAAAAGTTGACAGGAGATGAGTTTGTGCATCTCCTTTATAAGCCATGTGATGCCACTACCTTGTGCATTTAAAGCATTATCTAACAATAATGCGATGGCAGGGACAATAACTGATTCATCACTTATTTGAAAACAATTGTAATATTTCCCCTCCTGCCCCAGGTGATTCTTAATGGTAAGATGGCATATAAGGGAGATCTCTTCCCTAATTCATTTCCTGTACCCATTTACCCCTTATAAAACTTACAGATTGCAATGCAGGTTACAAAGACTGAGACCAGTTCAACTTATACGTTCTTCCATGCGGACGAATGATATCACATTCCCTTTTTATCTACAATTGGTTGAAAGGTGGAAAACTGCTTCTATCGGGAAGGGTTTAGCGCTGCATTATGTGTAACAAACATCGCCGGAAGAGTCTGGAGAGCTTAGTAGGGCCTTAAAAGATGAGAATTTTACTTGTTTTTTGTGGGCTTGTATTTACATCAGATCTAGATATAGAGGGGAAGCTATAAATGTGTCTTTATATATGTACAAATTTTGATATATCCAATATGATCATGTATATTAGGATTGCACTGAAAGAGTTGAATGATGATATGTTCTTGTTGTAAAGAAAAAGCAGTCTGTTCTGAATATGATAAGCTCTGTAACATTGTAGTTTTAACATGCACAAATTGGGGTCTCTGCAAATGCTGATGGCTTCTTTTCTGATTGACATCTCAAACGCAGTTGCTTTGTTCACAATTAATCAAGAGTTTTTACCATATGATTGACAAATTGGCCTATCAAATAATAATAGCTTAATTTTTGGTTAATAGGTCAGACACTATGTATTTATCTCCTTGTTCGCACGGTAACTTATTGTTTTCAAAAGATTATATTACTCGGTGTAATGCATTTTATTTTATTATTAGTCTTTCATTTTCTGGGGCTTATACAGTATAAACAACTTAATTCCTTGACAAAAAGAGAAATGGCAACACTTTTTGGTTCTTGGAAAACCGAAAATGCTGCACTTTTTGGGGTTGCAAGAAACAAAAATGGCAGCACCTTTTTGGAGTTGTAAGAACCACATACGGCTTTCTGTATTTTTCTACCACATCAGCCACACTATTTTTGATACTTTAGCTTGCTAAAATAATTTTAACCTTGCCACAAAATTATAAGCCAAAAATAATAATAATAATAATAATAATAATAATAATAATAATCGTCTTTTAACAATATTTTCACAATTTGCTCCTCCACCTTACTAAATTATTAAGAGAGGTTCAAATAAGCATTTATTTATCATATGAAAACTTGAGCAATTTTTCACTATTGACTCCTTAACCTTACCTACCATGAAGATGCGTTAAATAAGCATCATATTTCTCTTCGGCAGGCTTTGCATCTCGAAAATAAACCATTTCCTATATTGCAGGCCAAGTTTTTCATTGATGTTTTAGCCAACTGAAGTGGTACTCTTTATCTATGTAACCCATATGAGTATTAGCCCATTGATGTGTTTTATGGCCATTGACAATCCATTGTTTTTCAATTATTAAATTTTCTATGATTGACAAAATATATGTTTCAATTGGAAAATTTTTAGATACTCTCGAGATGCGTAGATGCGTTTACTTTTGGATTCTTTGGTATTAGTTTTTGGGTTTTTAAAAACTTGGTTTGGTTCTAAGTTATTTGTTCATTGACAATTCTTTCAAATATTGGGTATTGTTTAATTTGTTTTTTGAGTTTCTCTGTTTATTACTCTTCTTTATTTTTAAATGGGCACAAATATTCATTAGAGTGAAGTGTTTGTTTTGCTGAGTAAAAAAGAGGGTCTCTAGTATGGACTAATCGACCCCACGTTATGTGACAGCAATATGTAATACTATGTGTATCATCAGGGCTTTGTTGGGACTATTGCTCAAAACACTCACAAAATGAAGCAATTTGTGGACTCTTACCATCAAACCACACCTCATGGTTGTAAGTAAAGAGGACTTGAGTAGCATGCCATTTATTCAAATATATGTAGATCTTTTGTATGTCTTTCTTCTTCTTTTTTGTTTTTGGGCATTTTCTTTAACCTTAGAAGGTGCCATTTGGGAGTACATAGGTTGCAAAATACCTTGTTCCAATCCTTGCCAATGGATCAATGAATCCAACATACATTTGTTTCAACATACGTTTCTTTCTTTCCTATTTTCATTTATGGCTATCATGATCTCAACTCATCACACGATAGGCATTTCTCTCTATAAAGTTCTCTTTTCTATGGTTTGATTGACTTCCTATTTTTTTAAGACTAATTTTTCATTCTTTTTTGGTTTTTTTTTTTTTTTTGCTTTAATTTTTAAATACCTAAATATTAGATGAAGAAAGATGCAGTGATGGTATTTGTAAATGCATTTGTACCTAAATATATACGGTTTTATACATGCATTTATCAGCTTTGTTTTCTGATGGTATTTGCTTTGGAACTTTGAAAAAAAATATTAATCTAGAATATCCAAAACCATTATGGGTTTGCCTCTATTTTATCCAAAACCATTATCTTTCCTTTCTCAAAAAAAAAAAACTATAAATTAATTTACCATTTTACATTTTTCCCCTTAAATTATATATATTTTTTGGAGATAAAATGACCATATGTATTAAAATTTGAACCCTTTATCAAAAAAAAAAAACACACACACACACCTTTGTTAGTAAATACTATTTCAGCCGTACGATCTTGGTATGATCTAAGGGCCAGCATTTGAAAACAGGCTTTGGAGCCATTGCTTCAAAACCCCTTTTTCCCATAGGCTTCTCCTCAGAAAAGAAACAGAGCACAAACAGAGAGAGAGAGAGAGAGAGAGAGAGAGAGAGAGAGAAGCAAAATCCAGATAGATTTCTCAGAGATAATACAAAAAGAATTAGCGATGGAAGCCCAAGCAGTTGTTCCTGCACAACCAAGAGGTAATCTCATATTCTTTTCCCTTTTTTTCTTTTTTTGAAGGATTTTTTCTTTGATATCCCGTGTGGGTTGTGGTTGATCGTGTATAAATTCATGTAGATGCGTTTACTTTTGGATTCTTGGTTTTAGTTTTTGGGTTTTTTAAAACTTGGTTTAGTTCTGATTTATGTGTTCATTGACAATTCTTTCAAATATTGGGTATTGATTTTTTAGTTTATCTGTTTACTACTCTCCTATTTTTAATTGTTTGGGATTCTTTTGTATAATCAAATCAGTTTCCTAGATTGTCATATCTCATATTATTAATTTCTTCAAAGATTCTGTTATGGCCAAATGAAAGGTTAAGGACTGAATCTAAATAAGCGTTTTCCACATCATTAAATCTTTCTACTACTAGTTTTTTTTTTTTTTTATTTTTTTTTTTTTTATTTTATTATTATTTTTTTTTAAATGTGTTTATTTGTCTTCTTTTTCCCTAATTCTTATATGATACTAATATTCTTAATTAACTGTCAATGAAATTTCCCTTATTGAAGGTACCCATTTTTTTTTATCTATTGGCAGTGTGGGTGTGTATGTGAAATCCATCATGGATGTAAATGGTCCTTATCTCTGGGTGTTAATATTGTACCAACAAACTTATGAATAGCGCCCTTTCTAACTCCTGAATACACCGATGATGAGTTCTGGTATATCATGAAGGAAGTCATGTGTGTATTGTATGCACTGCTTGAATTTTATGTATTAAAAGTTATTGCTATGTTTTATTTTGTTTCATTTTGATCAGAAAATAATGATTTTATCTTCAATTTTCTGACTATCTATATTTTTGGTATCCTGTGATTGGGATGGGCAGGTATCTTCTGGGATTTCCCTACCCAATCTCTTGCTTGATTAGCTTTTCTGTGTTCAAGAAGGTTTGGTAACGATAATGATTGCCGTAATTGGCATAAAACTGACAATGCACCAAACTATTTGTGCATTTAGATAATTTATATATTTTTTTCTTCCTTGTTCCCACAATTCGAGTATGATGTGAGCTATTATCAGTCCTTTATTTTTTGAAGTCATCCCATTTAAAGTTTTTGATATTTTAGGAATAGAAAATAAAGGAAGGTCTCTACATGATGGGCCTAAAAGATAGGATATTTTGTCTTTCTTGGTTTATTACATATGCTTTGCAGGTAAATTTTGTTCTTTTTCCTTGATAGAATTATCATAATTGTCCATTTTTCATTGAACATTCAAAGAATTTTGGAAATAGAATCTTTTCCTTCTCATTTCTATTATGGGATTTTTTCACCTGTTATGCTATTTTTGCAAACATATTAGTTATGTGATGGAAAACGAAACACATTATAGTTATGTGGCCTTATTTAGAACTTAGAGACTGGAGTTCCATCCATTGGAAACTTAAAAGAAAATATAATCTTATGTTTTTCTCCAAGAGACTCGAGTTCCAAATGAATTCATGTAACTAATATGTTTCAATTTTAGTTGCATAATGTTTGCAAAATTTGCTTAACAGGCAAAAAAAACCTGCTCAAACCCATTGGCTAAGTTTTTTGGGTTAAGTGGTATCCCAACATGCTATGTGAAGTCCTCACAAACAATCTCTTCATGGTGTTAAGCTTCAACTCGTACAAACTAAATCTCCTAACAAGTCGCATCAGAGCCATGATTGGGCAAGTGTTCATTAGTGGGTTCAGCAACATGGATCCTTTTATGCCACTGAACCCTTTTCTGGGATTGTAAGCGATGAGGGGTGGATAGCATTACGTCTTACATGTTCCACACACTCATTGTTCCATAAGAACACTTGTATGAATTCCTGGACTTTAAGTGAGCACAATGTGAATTTTTAAGTATTTTATCACGTTTTTGGTTGAGGTGCATAATCCTTGCTCATCAGCTTCAGTTGCTTTGGATTCACTCTTCAGATTTTTCTTTTCTGAAGCAGCTAACTCTATGCTCATGAGTTATGTGTATGCCTTCATTGATATGGACTTCATACGCTATGTTTGAGCATGTATCTTTAAATTATAAAAATAGAATGTAAAAAAAGGAAAACAAATCTTCTATATATATATACATCATATATATATACATAAATATATCAAATCTTCTATATATATATATATAAAAGATGCAATTCTCTACACCCTGTATCTTTATCAAAACAATATAGTTGTTTCTATGCCCAAGATCATAGCAAGGAAATATGGGAATCCTTTTTGGATCAATATTATAGTTTTACTGGATACCCAATTCTATGACCAGGTCAGATCTAATTGCAGTAAGTATACCACTTGTACATGTTTATATTGTTCATTTAAATATGGTTCATGTTTTATTTTCTTGTATATATTTCTTTTTTTCATTGAATTGGTTAATACTGCTGAATTTTCCAATGTTAGCTATCTGGCATGCTCAATTTTCTTCTCATGATGTGTTTATCGACTCTAGAAGAGCTGTGGTGCCTACACTATGTTAATCTTAAGAGCTAGCGATTTAAGACAATCACTAATCAATCTATCCTGATTGGTTTTTGCATTATTCATTGGGAGCTAGGGTTGGATTTTTGTATGGTTTTGTGATTAATTTGAATCTGTTTTATAGGATGACATATGAAAGACATTAGGTGTTTGCCCTCAAAATGACATTCTTTTGCAGAGTAGACTGTAAGTAAGAAACACATTTCATTTTCCTTTCTCTGTGCGGTAAGATATTTGAATTCTGGTTGTTTATGATATATTCTTATATGTACTAGGTTTTTACGGTTAGATCTTTAAACTACTTGAATGGTAGTTATTATAGAAGATATGTGTCTTTTCATTTAGCTAGAGCTCACGCAATTAGTTAAATGCTAGGCACCTATCATTAGTATTATTATTATTTTACTCAATTTTGCATGATTCATCTTCTTACTTATATTGGAAAAGAGGCTTCACAATCTTGTTTAGGATTTTTTTTTTTCATTAAGTAGTCTTTTTTGCAAAGTACACTTTATTCTTTTTAGTAGTTCTATTTGTTAAAGGAATTTTTTGGTATAGTGTAATACAGTAATGGCTTATGGTCCTGTTCCTAGGACTGCAATGATTTTAAACCAGGTAGTTAACAAATTTGGTTAATAAATAGTTTCTACAATTTTCTTATATTTTAGAATCACTTAGGCCTACTAAGTTCTGAAAATTTGATTATTTACTTATAATATAGGGTCATGCCATTACATGGGGTCCTTTCTTTAGAAGAGTTGGTTTCAAGAAGACCTTTCATCATTTGTCAGATTCATGGCACTCAAATGGGGAAGAGTATAAGTGTCGCCATAAGTATTACTTATAAAGTTGTGATCATGATGTGATTTCTTTCTCACTTTGATTTTAATTTATTTGCTGTCATCCTGCCTCAAGTCCTTTTTTTTCTTATCAAATTATTTTTTGTATGATTGTTGAACTCTGACTGAAACTCCTTCTGCTACCTTCGTAACCAATTTTTGTGAAAATTTGTTTTAATAGTAATTGGTGACTTCAAAGTTTCTGCAGCTCCAGCAAGTATTGGATGCACTCATTTTGTTTTCTTTTCAGCGAACTTATTCAACCTCTCAAAATATAGAAATTCCTTCAGTGCAGTCCTCTGGCAATGCCTCCTTGCTTATGTTGCCGCAGATGCAATTTAGCCCTTCAAACATAGGAACAGCTCCCATTCCAACTCGTGAATACATCGATGATGAGTTCCAATATATCATTAAGGCAGTCATGGGTGTATAGTATGTACTTCTTGAATATTATGTATTAAAAGTTATCGCTATGTTTTATTTTGTTTCATATTGATCAGAGATTAATGATTTTATCTTTGATTTTCTGACTATCTATATTTTTGGTATCCTGTAATTGGGATGGGCAGGTATCTTCTGGATTTCTCTACCCAATCTCTTGCCTGATTAGCTTTTCTGTGTTCAAGAAGGTTTGGTATTGATAGTGATTGCTGTAATTGGCGTAAAACTGACAATGCACCAAACTATCTGTGCATTTAGATAATTTAGTTATGTCAACAAACTATCTGATTGCTTTAGTTATTTGGACACTTGTAAGCAGCTAACTGTATGCTCATGAGTTATGTGTATGCTTAGTATTATTTCTTCATTGATATGAACTTCATACGCTATGTTTGAGCTTGTATCTTTAAATTATAAAAATAGAATGTAAAAAAAAGGAAAACAAATCTTGCATATATATATATATATATATATAAGCTGCAATGCTCTACAACTTGTATCTTTATCAAAACAATATAGTTGTTTCTATGCCCAAGATCATAGCTAGGAAATATGAGAATCCATTTTGGATCAATATTACAGTTTTACTGGATACCCAATTCTGACCATGTTAGATCTCATTGCAGTAAGTATACCACTTGTACATGTTTATATTGTTCATTTAAATATGGGTCATGTTTTATTCTCTTGTATATATTTCTTTTTTTCATTGAATTGGTTAAAACTGCTGAATTTTCTAACGTTGGCTATCTGGCATGCTCAATTTTCTTCTCATTATGTGTTTATCGACTCTAGAAGAACTGTGGTGCCTACACTATGTTAATCTTAAGAGTTTGTGATTTAAAACAATCACTAATCAATCTATCCTGATTGGTTTTGCATTATTCTTTTGGAGCTGGGGTTGGATTTTTGTATGATTTTGTGATAATTTGAATATGTTTTACAGGATGAGATACATAGGACATTAGGTGTTTGCGCTCAAAATGACATTCTTTTGCAGAGTTGACTGTAAGTAAGAAGCACATTTCATTTTCCTTTCTTTGTGTGGTAAGATATTTGAATTCTAGTTGTTTATGATATATTCTTATATGTACTAGGTTATCACGGTTAGATCTTTATACTACTTGAATGGTAGTTATGACTGAAGATATGTGTCTTTTCATTTAGCTGAAGCTCATCCAATTAGTTAAATGCTAGGCACCTATCATTAGTATTATTATTATTTTACTCAGTTTTGCATGATTCATCTTATTACTTATATTGGAAAAGAGGCTTCACAATCTTGTTTAGGATTTATTTATTTATTTATTTCATGAAGTAGTCTTTTTTGCAAAGTACACTTTTATTCTTTTTAGTAGTTCAGTTTGTTAAAGGAATTTTCTGGTGTAGTGCAATACGGTAATGGTTTATGGTCCTGTTCCTAGACTGCAATGATTTTAAACCGGGTAGTTAACAAATTTGGTTAATAAATAGTTTCTACTATTTTCTTATATTTTAGAATCACTTAGGCCTACTAAGTTCTGAAAATTTGATTATTTACTTATAATATAGGGTCATGCCGTTACATGGGGTCCTTTCTTTAGAAGAGTTGGTTTCAAGAAGACCTTTCGTCATTTGTCAGGTTCATGGCACTTAGATGAGGAAGAGTATAAGTGTTGCCATACATATTACTTATAAAGTTGTGATCATGATGTGATTTCTTTCTCACTTTGATTTTAAATTATTTGCTGTAATCCTGCCTCAAGTCCCTTTTTTTTCTTATCAAATTATTTTTTGTATGATTTTTGAACTCTGACTGAAACTCCTTCTGCTACCTTCGTAACCTATTTTTGTGAAAATTTGTTTTAATAGTAATCGGTGATTTCAAAGTTTCTGCAGCTCTAGCAAGTATTGGATGCATTCATTTTTTTTTTTTTCTGTTCATCAAACTTATTCAACCTCTCAAAATATAAAAATTCCTTCATTGCAGTCCTCTGGCAATGCCTCCTTCCTTATGTTGCCGTAGATGCAATTTAGCCCTTCAAACAAAGGAACAGCTCCCATTCCAACTCATGAATACACCGATGATGAGTTCCAGTATGTCATTAAGGAAGTCATGGGTGTATAGTATGTACTTCTTGAATTTTATGTATTAAAAGTTATTGCTATGTTTTATTTTGTTTCATATTAATAAGAAATTAATGATTTATCTTTGATTTTCTAACTATCAATATTTTTGGTATCTTGTAATTGGGATGGGCAGGTATCTTCTGGATTTCTCTACCCAATCTCTTGCTTGATTAGCTTTTTTGCATTCAAGAAGGTTTGGTAATGATAATGATTGCTGTAATTGGCATAAAACTGACAATGCACCAAACTATCTGTGCATTTAGATAATTTATGTTTTTTTTTTCTTCCTTGTTGATTTGAGTATGATGTGAGCTATTATCTGTCCTTTATTTTTTGAAGTCATCCCATTTAAAGTTTTTGATATTTTAGGAACAGAAAATAAAGGAAGGTCTCTACATGATGGGCCTAATAGATGGGATATTCTGTTTGTTTTTTTTTTTTTTTTGTTTTTTTGGTTTATTACATATGCTTTGCAGTTAAATTTTGTTCTTTTCCTTGACAAAATTATCATATTTGTACGTTTTTCTTTGAACTTTCAAAGAATTCTGGAAATAGAATCTTTTCCTTCTCATTTCTATTCTGGGATTTTTTTTGGCATGTTATGCCATTTTTGCAAACATATTAGTTATGTGATGGAAAACGAAACACATTATAGTTATGTGGCCTTATTTGGAACTCAGAGACTGGAGTTGCATCCATTGGAAACTTAAAAGAAAATATAATCTCAGGTTTTTCTCCATGAGACTCTAGTTCCAAATGAAGTCATGTAACTAATATGTTTCAATTTTAGTCGCATAATGTTTGCAAAATTAGCTTAATGGGCAAAAAAAACTTTCTCAAACCCATTGGCTAAGCTTTTGGGTTAAGTGGTATCCCAAAACGCTATGTGAAGTCCTCACAAACAATCTCTTCATGGTGTTAAGTCTTAACTCGTACAAACTAAATCTCCTAACAAGTGGCATCAGAGCCAAGGTAGGTGGTTTGATTGGGAAAGTGTTCATTAGGGGGTTCAGCAACATGGATCCTTTTATGCCACTGAACCCTTTTTTGGGAGTGTAAGTGATGAGGGGTGGATAGCATTATGTCTTACATGTTCCACACTCTCATTGTTCCATAAGAACACCTGTATGAATTCCTGGACTTTTAGTAAGCACATTGTGAATTTTTAAGTATTTATCACGTTTTTGGTTGAGGGGCATAATCCTTGCTCATCGGCTTTAGCTGCTTTGGATTCACTCTTCAGATTTTTCTTTTCTCCTCATTGCACATCATTTAACTGTAGGTGTTGTTGACAAAAATAAAGTAGCTCAGAAGAGATTATGTACTGAGCCCCCTTGGAGTTTCTAATTGGCCTACAACAAAGCAACAAGGAAAATTGGAGGAAATATTAATGGTTGTGCTTTCTTGTTTCCTCCATACTAAATGCGTTCACCTACCCACATAAAAACAAGTAGTTCTCTTATTTCATAGGTATTGTTGCTATGTTATGTTGAATTTGCAATATTAATATAGAAGGGCACAATAGAGTTGGTGAAAGTACAATATCAATGCTTGTTGGCCTTCTTACCCCTACTTCAGGGGGGATGCCATGGTTTTTGGAAGAATATAATAACGGACATGGTAAGTTGCCTGTTTTCACATTATTTGTCTATAACTTTCTCCCTTCTTTCTATTGGATGATTATTTGCCCGCAGGGCCAAGATTACTGGCAGAATGGTTGGATGTACTTACATTTTTAATTATTTTCCTGTTTGAATGGGGAAAATTACCCAAAGTCCTTGTAAAATTAGAATGTTATTATTATTAGCGGCATAATTAAGCTTACAAGACACTTCTAACGATTAGACACCGAATATTGGGGTTGCTTTAGTCATTTGGATAATTGTAAGCAGCTAACTGTATGTTCATGAGTTATGGGTATGCTTAGTATTATTTCTTCATTGATATGGACTTCATACACTATGTTTGAGCATGTATCTTTAAATTATAAAAGTAGAATGTAAAAAAAGGAAAAAAAAAACTTGCATGTGTGTGTGTGTATATATATATATATATATATGAGCTGCAATGCTCTACACTCTGTATCTTTCTCAAAACAATATAGTTGTGTCTATGCCCAAGATCATAGCAAGGAAATATGGGAATCCATTTAGGATCAATGTTACGGTTTTACTGGATACCCAATTCTATGCCCAAGTCGTCAGATCTGATTGCAGTAAGTATACCCCTTGTACAGGTTTATATTGTTCATTTAAATATGGTTCATGTTTTATTCTCATGTGTATTTCTTGTTTTCATTGAATTGGTTAATACTGATGAATTGTCCAATGTTGGATGGCATGCTCAATTTTCTTCTCGTGATGTGTTACCGACTCTAGAAGAACTGTGGTGCTGACACTATGTTAATCTTAAGCGTTCGTGATTTAAAACTGTCACTAACTATTCTATCCTGATTGGTTTTTGCATTATTCATTGGGAGCTAGGGTTGGATTTTTGTATGATTTTGTGATTAATTTGAATCTGTTTTATAGGATGAGATACGGAAGGCATTGGGTGTTTACCCTCAAAATGACATTCTTTTGCAGAGTTGACTGTAAGTGAGAAGCACATTTCGTTTTCCTTTTTTTGTGTAGTAAGATATGTAAATTCTAGTTGTTTATGATATATTCTTATATGTACTAGGTTTTCACGGTTAGATCTTTATTCTACTTGAATGGTAGTCATGACAAAAGATATGTGTCTTTTCATTTAGCTTGAGCTCATCCAATTAGTTAAATGCTAGGCACCTATCATTAGTATTATTATTATTTTACTCAGTTTTGCATGATTCATCGTATTACTTATATTGTAAAAGAGGCTTCACAATCTTGTTTAGGCTTTTTTTTTTTTTTTTTTTTCATGTAGTCTTTTTTGCAAAGTACACTTTTATTCGTTTTAGTAGTTCAGTTTGTTAAAGGAATTTTCTAATTTAGTGTAATCTGGTAATGGTTTGTGGTCTTTTTCCTAGACTGCAATGATTTTAAACCATGTAGTAAACAGATTTGGTTAATAAATAATTTCTACAATTTTCTTATATTTTAGAATCACTTATGCCTACTAAGTCCTGAAAAATTAATTATTTACTTATAATATAGGGTCATGCCATTACATGGGGTCCTTTTTTTAGAATAGTTGGTTTCAAGAAGACATTTAATCATTTGTCAGGTTCATGGCACTCAAATGGAAGAGTATAAGTGTTGCCATACGTATTACTTATAAAGTTGTGATCATGATGTGATTTCCTTCTCACTTTGATTTTAAATTATTTGCTGTAATCCTGCCTCAAGTCCCTTTTTTTTTTCTTATCAAATTATTTTTTGTATGATTTTTGAACTCTGACTGAAACTCCTTCTGCTACCTTCATAACCTATTTTTGTGAAAATTTGTTATAATAGTAATTGGTGATTTCAATCTTTCTGCAGCTCCAGCAATTATTGGATGCATTCATTATGTTTTCTGTTCAGCGAACTTATTCAACCTCTCAAATTAAAGAAATTCCTTTAGTGCAGTCCTCTGACAATGCCTCCTTGCTTATGTTGCCACTGATGCAATTTAGCCCTTCAAACATACGAATAGCTCCCATTCCAACTCGTAAATACACCAATGATGAGTTCCAGTATATAATTAAAGTTATTATAATTATATGTACGTCTTGAATTTTATGTATTATAGTTATTGCTCTGTTTTATTTTGTTTCATATTGATCAGAAATTAATGATTTTATCTTTGATTTTCTGACTATTTATATCTTTGGTACCCTATGATTGGGATGGGCAGGTCTCTTCTGGGATATCTCTACCCAATCTCTTGCCTGATTAGCTTTTTTGTGTTCAAGAAGGTTTGGTAACGATAGTGATTGCTGTAATTGGCATAAAACTAACAATGCACTAAACTATTTGTGCATTTAGATGATTTATGTTTTTTTTCTTCTTCTTTCCCACAATTTTAGTATGATGTTGGCTATTATTTGTCCTTTATTTTTTGAAGTCATCACATTTAATGTTTTTGATATTTCAGGAACAGAAAATAAAGGAAGGTCTCTACATGATGGGCCTAAAAGATGGGATATTCCGTCTTTCTTGGTTTATTATATATGCTTTGCAGGTAAATTTTGTTCTTTTTCCTGGACAGAATCATTATAATTGTCCGTTTTTCATTGAACTTTCAAAGGATTCTGGAAATAAAATATTTTCCTCCTCATTTCTATTTTGGAATTTTTTTGCCTATTATGCTATTTTTGCAAACATGTTAGTTATGTGATGGAAAACGAAACACATTAGTTATGTGGCCTTATTTGGAACTCTGAGACTTGAGTTCCATCCATTGTAAACAAAAAGGAAAATATAAGCTCAAGTTTTTCTCCATGAGCCTCGACTTCCAAATGATGTCATGTAAGTAATATATTTCAATTTTAGTTGCATAATGTTTGCAAAATTAGCTTAAAGGGCAAAAAAAACCTGCTCAAACCCATTGGCTAAGCTTTTGGGTGAAGTGGTATCCCAACATGCTATGTGAAGTCCTCACAAACAATCTCTTCATCATGTTAAGTTTTAACTCATACAAACTCAATCTCCCAACAAGAGGTATTAGAGCCAAGGTAGGTGGTTTGATTGGGCAAGTGTTCATTGGTGGGTCCTATAAGTAGAGGTGAGGAATACTTCTGTGCCAGCTCTTGTCATAGTTGAGTAATGGCTTTTGTAGTGGCAAGTCAAGGAAATTATTTGTGTTGGTGGCTCTCATAATTGTGTAAGGAACATTCCCCATGTTCACTCCACCCATTGTTGAGTAAAGGTACTTTATTGGTGAGCATTATATTTAATGGTAATGCGTGGTAATGGATTATTAAGGAAAAAGATTCCGTTTGAGGGGGAGATTACCCAGAGTGTAACTACAAGTGGCTTGGTTGAATGCTTATACGTGAAGGGAGATTTGTTGGAATATTCATCATATGAGTGGTGGTGTGGTTAGCTAAGTATTAAAATCTCAAACTAGTTAATAATATGACAAAAGGGAGTGGTTAATATAATATAATTTGGACCCTATTAGATTAGATGATTAAATTCATCATTTCCTAATAGTTTAAACTTTTAGGACAATCGGTAATTTATCATGATATTAAAGTAGAGGTCTTGGGTTCAATCCCTCTTCTCCACTTGGGCCTCACTTAATGATAGCTTAGGTAACCCACATGTGAAGGGGTAGTGTTTGATTAAATGGTTAAATTCACCTTTTCCTAACAGCTCATGTTTTTGGAACAATTGGTAATTTATCATCCCAAGTCCATAGGTTTAAACTTGTTTTTTTTGTGTGAGTGGTGTGGTTAGTTAAGTAGTAAAGTCTTTCACATTGGATAATAATGACAAGAGTGAACAAAATTGAGTAGTGTCCCAACATGTTTTATGAAACCTTCACAAAGAGACTTTTCAAGTTGTTAATGTTTACTCTCACAAACTCAAGGTCACAATGATTTCTATGACATATCCAAATCCTGCCTAGACATGGTTTATGGACTTCCTCAAACCGATTTTCCTGGGTTAGAACCGAGCCGAACAAAGCTTTGGTGAGATAATCAGAGAACTATTTTACATATATTTTTTAAATAAGTAATAAAATTTATTAATATCATAGTTTATGTCAAGGTCAAGATGAAAAGCACTTCATAACCTAAAAGAATTACCAAAAAAAAAATATGCACAAAATAGAAGTGATTTTGTGAAAACTAGAAGTGTTATATTTGGTAAGACTCTGTAGGCATGATCATTCAAACATAGTTCCAATTAGCAATGCTTCTAATTGACATACATGAATTCTATGTCAAGCCCTTTATTGGGTTATTTTGACTAGGAAGCTTCAGCTTTAGATGAACATTTATTTATGTTTATGAATAATATATTTTTGTTAGCCACTGTATGAGGTCAAATTTGCTCATAGAAGAGTTAGTGATGCTGATCTATAGTATTCCTTGTAGTAATTATTATCTTAGTTATAGGTTATTACATATTCCCTCCATCCTACAATTGATGAAAGTTAGCAAAGTAACAAGTTTGTTAATGAAACAAAATAAATGTAGCAGTATTTCAATGATACTCTTAGATGGGCCATGTGTGTTTGGAATTACTTTGCCCACACATCTATCATTCGATCTTGGAGATACTAAGAGTTTCATATTTATTTTTCTTCATTAAAATGCTTGGCATTTGTTCAAAATTGGATTTATCGTGGGGCGGATGGACTAAAATGAGTGAAAGAATACCACTCAATTTGAATGTTCTTAGTGATTTATATGAGGAAGTAGTTATCTTGGCTGTTCTTTAAATTTTATTGCCAATGACGCTCCACCACCTCCCCCCCCCCCCCCCCCCCCCCCCCCCCCCCCAATTTTTATGAGGAAATAGTTATCTCGATTGTTTTTTAGTCTAATAAGATTCCCCCTTCCCCTTAATCCCACCCAAACTAGACTCAATTAAGCTTAACCCCGATTAATTTGGTTCAGCAACATGGATCCTTTTATGCCACTAAACCCTTTTTTGGGAGTGTAAGTGATGAGAGGTGGATAGCATTATGTCTTATGAGGAATGAATCAACCTATTTAACAAAAATTGGGGGCCAGACTACCTACCAATCACCTCTCCTAAATCCTACAAAAGTTGTTTTTGAAGCAGTCCAAATGAGGGTGCTACAAGAACACATTACTTTCTTCAGTATAGTTGCTTCTCTTTAATTTTTTTATTTTTTTATTTTATAGAAACTCCTACATGTTCCATGCACTCATTGTTCCATAAGAAGACCTATATGAATTCCTTGACTTTTAAGTAAGCAAAATGTGAATTTTTAAGTATTTTATCGCCTTTTTGGTAGGGGGGTATACTCCTTACTCTTCAGATTTTTCTTTTCTCCTCATTGCACATCCTTTAACCATAGGTTTTGTATTGAGCCCCCTTGGGGTTTCTAATTAGCCTAAAAAAAGCAACTAGGAAAATTGGAGGAAATATTAATGGTTGTGCTTTCTTGTATCCTTCATACTAATTGCGTTTGTCTTCACCTACCAACCTGAAAGCAAGTAGTTCTCTTATTTCATAGATATCGTTGCTTTGTTATGTTGATTATGCAATATTAATTTTGAAGGGCACAATAGAGCTGGTGAAAACACAACAATATCAATGCTTGTTAGCCTTCTTACTCCTACTTCAGGGGATGCCACGGTTTTTGCGAAGAATATAATAACGAACATGGTAAGTTGCCTGTTTTCAGATTATTGGGGGTGCTTTAGTCATTTGGATACTTGTAAGCAGCTAACTATATGTTCATGAGTTATGTGTATGTTTAGTATTATTTCTTCATTGATAGGTACTTCATACGCTATGTTTGAGCATGTATCTTTAAATTATAAAAGTAGAATGTAAAAAAAGGAAAAAAAAATCTTGCATATCTATATATATATATATATATATATAGCTGCAATGCTCTACACCCTTTATTTTTCTCAAAACAATATAGTTGTTTCTATGCACAAGATCATAGCTAGGAAATATGGGAATCCATTTTGCGGTAAGTATACCCAATTCTATGACCAGGTCAGATCTGATTGCGGTAAGTATACCACTTGTGCATGTTTATATTGTTCATTTAAATATGGGTCATGTTTTATTCTCTTGTGTGTGTGTATATATATATATATATATATATTTCATTGAATTGGTTAATACTGCTGAATTTTCCAACGTTAGCTATCTGGCATGCTCAATTTTCTTCTCATGATGTGTTTATCGACTCTTGAAGTACTGTGGTGCATACACTATGTTAATCTTAAGTGTTTGCAATTTAAAACTGTCACTAACCAATCTATCTTGATTGGTTTTTGCATTATTGATTGGGAGCTGGGGTTTGTCTTCTTGTATGATTTTGTGATTAATTTGAATTTGTTTTATAGGATGAGATACGGAAGGCATTAGGTGTTCGCCCTCAAAATGACATTCTTTTGCAGAGTTGACTGTAAGTAAGAAGCACATTTCATTTTCCTTTTTCTGTGTAGTAAGATATTTGAATTCTAGTTGTTTATGATATATTCTTTTATATGTACTAGGTTTTCATGGTTAGATCTTTATTCTACTTGAATGGTAGTTATGACAGAAGGTATGTGTCTTTTCATTTAGCTGGAGCTTATCCAATTAGTTAAATGCTAGGCACCTATCATTAGTATTATTATTATTTTACTCAGTTTTGCATGATTCATCTAATTACTTATATTGGAAAAGAGGTTTCACAATTTTGTTTAGGCTTTTTTTTTTTTTTTCATGAAGTAGTCTACTTTTGATAAATTTATTTTTATAAAATAAAATGAGGTTTATGCAATTATGTCAGTTCACACTCTTTAATCCAGATTTAGTTTTGTATTTTGCAATAGATATCGTCTTTAGTATTTTTAATTTTAACAAGTTGTCAGAAGTTGTGCAACAAAGGAGAGACTTGTGTATTTCCACATTGGGTGTTCTACAAAATCTTGGTTCTTTTTACAATCAGAATGGTTGAAGCATGTATAACAACAATGGCTAAAGCATGTGTGTGTGTATATATATATTTAATTTTTTTGTTTTGGGTTGGCTATCTATCCTTAATAGCTTAGTTGGAGTCGGCTACATGTATTCTTTTCCTCTATTTTATTATATCTGAAGTCATATTTTTTGTTACTTCTTTAATTGACATGTTCTTTTTTACTACTACTATTGCTACTAATATATATATATATATATATATATATACATTCTCTAACTATTTTTCATTCCTTTAACTTGAATTAACTCACTCTTTCTTACTTGTGTTAATCGTTCTCTTTTGAACATGGCCAAACTATCTCAAGTTATCTTTCTCTCATATTTTCATCAATAGGGGCCACCCCTATATTTAAGCGGATTTTCTCATTTCTAATCATATATTTCCATGTTTTTTCACTTATTCATCTAAACATTATTGTTGTCCTCAGCGGATAATATAATTGTTCAATAGATTTTTTTTTTTTTTTTTGAATTTGTTGAGGAACGTCAATGTCTTATTTGGTTATTCCTTTTAAATAGAGGTTGATTTGGAAGTTATTCCTTTTAAATAGGCAACCACATGGCGTCTTCCTTTAGATAGTGCAGTTTCCGTCCTTAATTTGCTCAAAAGAATTTAGAGAGATTTAGAGAGATTTTAGAGAGATTTTATGTGACTGGATTTCCTTTAGTGCAGAATATGCTGCTACAACTAGATTGCTTTTGATATATTGGAGGTAGATTCTTCAAGCCTTTTTCTATCACCTGCATGCCATGTAGAAAGGTTACTGATTTCTAGTCCTCATATTTATCCGAGCTGTACAACTTTGGTTGAACTTAGAGTTCTTAACAGCGCCCTTAAGCTTGAAGCCCCAAGGCTCCAACGCTTTTTGCCTCAAAAGCTAGGCTCATTCAAAGAAGCATGCTTTAGGCGCGCTTTTTTGTGCTTTTTCAAAAAGCTCGAAGAGCGCTTTTTGGAGCCTTTTTATATTTTTCAAAAAAAAAAAAAAACTAAAACTTGACATTATTGACATAAACCATTGATTTGCATGTTTTTATTGTAACTTACTTATCGAAAAAATATATTTTGAGGAGAACTTGTCCTAAAACCCAACCCACACCTCCTAGTTCTTCTCTATTTTTATTTTTTCTCCTTGAAACAGTAACCCACCTAGCTTGTTGGTACCAATTACCATGTTGCAATGTCCTCATGTTCTTAGCTCATTCATGAAAAAAAAAGTATGATATAATATATGTGGTAATTGTTTAGTTACTTTAGTGGTTGATGGTGAACATAGCACTAATTCTTATAGAGTTATAGTTAGTAAGTGATTAAATTATTAACTAATATTACTAATTAGTCATAGGGCATTATGGATATAGGAGATTTAAGAAAGGATATTACATGGAAGTACTCATATTTAGCTTATCCAAAAAAATAAAATGACTTGACTTGCAATTTTTGTGTTAAAATTGCAAAAGTAGGGCATATCTAAATGTTATATGAATTATATAAATTTGATCATTTGATTGTTGCATTTCTCATTAATAATAATTTTTAAATTTTTTAAATTATTTTTTAAAAATTGTGCGCTTCACTTCAATCAAGAACATGCTTGCGCTTTGCGCTTAGGCTCCAAGAGGCCTTTGCGCTTAAGTGCGCCCCTCGCTTTTACCAACACTGGGTTGAACTCTCTCTGGTCTCTAACTAGATCATCTTACATTCATGTCTAATTATGTGATAGTCTTTAGTTAAACAGCTCTGAACATTTTAAAAGCGCGTGCAAGTATGTGTGTGTTTTCATGTGTACAAAATCATACATATGTATGTTGTTTTTTAACCATGCGAAGGCTGTGTCAATGATTTAAAGGCTAGGTAAGTATTTGGAGTAATATCTGCATCTGTCCTGAAGTCGGGCAACTAATAATCTTTATCTTTTTGCGGATGTAAGAAGCTTAACACTGCGTTGCCAAATTTCCTCATTTGCATCAGTATTTCTCTCCCTTACAAGAGCCTTGACATTAAATACATCGGAAGAGTTGATGCCACTGGTGTTAGTATTGTTTCTTTAAAATACTGTGAGCTCCTTTAGTAGACAAAATCACTCCCACTTAGCAATAAGGAAATATCGAAAGGAATGACATCTCTTTGGCTGATAGTTTGCGTGCTTCTTGGTTTTCAATCTCCTCAAGCAGTGTAGTGGGGTTGTCTATTTATCCATTTCTGGACTTCAATTGGGAACAGATTTGATTCGCTGTCAATTTTTTTCGTCTTCAATATTTTCTCCTTTGGGTGGTGAAACTTGCTCAGTTGGGGGAGGTTAATTGGTGTTAGAAACCAAGAGCGATTGAAGGAAGGGAACAACAATATAAGTATTTTCCTTTGATTGGCTAATTTGCCAAGAAATGTTAATTTTATTGGGGAGATAGAGATTGATAGGCTACTAGAGTGTACATTCAGATGATCTATGTGTGAGGAAAGAAGTGGTTTGCTTCTGTAGAAGCCCATGCATGGTACACGTTCAAGAAAAACCCAAAGTGGAGAGATTGCATATGTCAGCAATTGATGAAGACAATGGCAGATGGATGGAAAGACCATTTGAAAGTGAAGAAATATTTGGAGCACTCCTGGACATTGACCTTGATAAGGTTCTGGGGCTGGATTGTTTTGCGTTGGCTTTTTAAAAATTTCTGGGATATTGTGGAAGAAGACCTTATGCTGGTTTTTTTTTTAGGAATTTTATAATTATTGCAGGTTTGAGAAGTTCATCAATGCCACATTTATAATGTTGATTACTGAGAAAGGTGTAGTTGTGAATATAATGCCTCGCAGAAATTCGGACTATCTGTGTAAGATTATGGCAGAGTTATTTGCTAACCATATATAGTTTGGACTATCTGTTGTATTTGGATTTATTGTGGGACAGATGGACTATAATTTGGTGAGTAACAGAATACCTCTGAATTTGAATGTCCTTAGTGATTTATATGAGGAAGTAGTTTCTCTAAATTCTATTGCCAATGATGGAACCACCCCCCCTTCTGTATTTTTAGGAGGAAATAGTTATCTCGAGTTTTTGAAACTAATAAGATCCCCCCTTCTCCTTAATCCCACCCAGACTAGACTCAATTAAGCTTAACCCCAATTAATTGGGTTCAGCAACATGGATCCTTTTATGCCACTGAACCCTTTTTTGGGAGGGTAAGGCTGGAGGAGAGGGGTGGATTGAATTACATCTTAAGAGTAATTCCATTCGAGAATTCATATAGTCGTTTTTGTATATATAGTTTTTCTTATCTGCGATTCTCTAGATTTCTTTATGTCAATTGTACATGTAGTCTTCTCCAATAAAATATTTCTTTGCATATCAAAAAGAAAAAGTTGTAAGATCACCTTTTTGCCATATTTCCTAATAAAATAAATTGTCATAAAGTTTTCACCGTCCCATGGTAATATTTTCTGCAGTTTGCAATTTCATTTGGGATCATTACAGCCTGCACCATGGATAGCCTTTTTAAATATAGTGATAAGTCAGTGATGTTTATGTACTCATGGTGTCATTTTTTTATCTCCAAATTCTTTGCACGAGCCAAAACAGCTGTGGCAGTTGGAACCTTATCCTTTTTGGGTGCCCATTTTCCTTATTACACTGCCAATGTCCCGTCTATCCCTATATAAGTAACTCAATCACTAACTTTATTATTATCTGTTTCCTTTGGAATATTAAAATGCTGATGGAATTCATTTGTTTCCTCTTTCAGGATATTAAAGGTCCTTACCTCTTTGCTATTTCCTACAGCCTTCCCTCTAGGGTCAATTAACTTTGCTGACTTTGAGTGCGCCCATTTTGGACTTTGGTGGAGCAACATATGGTGGGTACGTTCTGTGTGTCAGGGTTTGCACTGTCTTTTTTTATTTCCTGGATGTATGTGTCTCTTAACATTTCAAGCACTGATAATAAAAAAAGTAATGATCTGTGTAGGCATCATTCGGAGTGAATTTTTTGGTGCGTCTCCTGATGCTGTTGGTTGAAGCGCTTCTGTACTGTGCCATTGGTCTTTACCTGGATAAGGTATATATTTAAGTTCATTATGTCTTTTTGTCAAAATTGTTTTGGTCATGCTGATGAATAACCATCATACTTCTCTATCTGCTTCTTTGATGAAAATGTGCATATCACCATGTTCTCTGTTATTCTTTGGGCTCTTGAGAAGGAAAAGCTGATCATAACTTGAAAACTTTATGGGAATCCATTCTGTTTTTGATAGAGTTTGACGCAAGGGTAATTTCATGGCTCAAATGGAATAAGGTTACTTTTTTTGTGCCCCTTATTTTTTTATTTTTTTATTTTTTAATCATATTGTAGAGATTCAGCATTTCCTTTTGAATAATATGAGTAGTCATTTTGTTATATAGAGGTTGTTGACAAGTGTCCACTGGTTTAGAGGCTATGGTTTCAAGGCTGATGTGGTTGAATAGGGTTTAGACTTTAGTTTGTTAAAAACTTGTAATAATTTGTACTTGCCTTCCCAACAAAACACACTTTTTAATATAGAGAACTCAAAATACATAATGTAATATGTCTTTAATGGGGACAATTGACCAAAGTCCTTGTAAAATCAGAATGTTATTATTTTTAGTGGTGTAATTAAGCTTATAGGATACATTTGAAGATTAGACACGAATTATTGGGGGGGTGCTCTGGTCATTTGGATACTTGTAAGCACCTAACTGTATGTTCATGAGTTATGTGTATGCTTAGTATTATTTTCTTCATTGATATGGACTTCATACGCTATGTTTGAGCATGTATCTTTAAATTACAAAAATATAATGCAAAAACAGGAAAAACAATTTCTTGCATATATATAAGCTGCAATGGTCTACATCCCATATCTTTCTCAAAACAATATAGTGGTTTCTATGATCTTTAAATTACAAAAATATAATGCAAAAACAGGAAAAACAATTTCTTGCATATATATAAGCTGCAATGGTCTACATCCCATATCTTTCTCAAAACAATATAGTGGTTTCTATGCTCAATTATCAAAAAAAAAAAAAAAAAAAAAAAATGTAAAACAGAACGTGTTTCTATGCCCAAGATCATAGCACGGAAATATGGGAATCCACTTAGCCTGAGCAGTTGTTCCTGCACAACCAAGAGGTCCATCTTTGCTTCCAATCTCATATTATTTTCCCTTTTTTCTATTTTAAAGAATGGATAATTACAATAAACCCACCTGTGGTTAGGCCCGTTTTCACTTTGCCTACCCGTGGTTCAATCATTTACACTTTGCCCACTTGAGATTTTCTCTGTTAAGGATCCGTTACCTACCTCTCCATATGCCGTTAAACAAACACATTTTTAGACGAAAACAAACATAAAACAAATCAAAAAACTAAGGTTTCCAATTTTTACAAAAAAAAGGTATGAACATTAGAAAGGTATGAACATCACTGGTGTTTTGTTTTCTTTACAATGGGAAATGATCTAATCTAACACAAGTTGAAGAGCATTAAATCTAATTTAATTAAAATTTTATAATTAAAAAACATTTCTTAATGTTCTTCAACTTGTTCTTCATTTTACAACTGGTTCTTCGAATTCTTCATGTTCTTCTCCAAATTCTAACACAATCAACACCAAATTCTCAGTAAATCAAACCCATAAACCTAGTAAACAAACCAACCTAGATCAAACCCAAATCAAGAAACTAATCACAACAAACCCAGAAAAACACAATCAAACCCAGATCAACACAATCAAACCCAAAATCAAACCCAGATCCCACCACCACTGACCAACACAATCAAACCACCACCACCCCACCACCCCGCCGACCAAACCAAAGATCCACCCCACCGATCAGTCACCAAACCCACCGAACCAGTCACCAAACCCACCGATCAGTCAACAAACCCACGCCAACAAGTAACCAAACCCACTACCACCATCGTTGATCAAAAAAGACAGAGGAAGAGGGATTTCGCAATCATCAACGGACCGGGCGGAGGCTGAGATCGAGCTCCATTCTCTCTAAACCACCGCCAACCCTCTTCCTGGATCTGCTCCAAACCGCCAAGAAGGATGCGAGAACGAAGGAAATCAAATGAACCCACAACCAAAACCACAAAAATCAGATGAACCCACAACCAAAACCACAAAAAAATGAAACCCATGAAGCAAGAATGAAGGAAAATGAAACCCATCGCTGTGAGGGGGTGAGCTTGAGAGGGGTGGCCATGGAGTTCATTTGAGAGAGTTTTAGAGATGAGAGAACAAGGGTTTAGAGAGAGCTTAGGCCGAGAGCTTAGAGAGACTGAGCTCGGGTTTAGAGTGAGAGAGAGGGCTCAGTGAGATTTATTGTGGGAGCTTGAAGGGTCGGCCATGGAGGTCCGATGGAGGCTCGGCCTGGGAAAGCTTCAGAGATTGGAGTGAGAGCTCGGGATTGGTGAGGGCTTGGTAAGGTGTTTTGGTGAGGAGGAGCTCACCGCTGAGGTGGCGTCGATGATTGAGGGAAATGAGCTTGAAGGGTCGGCCATGGAGTTTCATTTGAGGCAGCTCAAATGAAACCCAACCATAGTAGCAAACCTAACCCAATTCCAACTTCAAACCCACTTTGAATCCCAGCCATAGTAGCAAAACACCTGAATAAGCAATCAAACCCACTTTGAATTCCTCCACTTTGATCTTATAGAGTTCTTAAGCAATCAAAACCCTAGCTTTTTTATTTTTGTTATGTTTTTTTTTCCCCTAAAAAAGTGTTTTCCTAACGGCAAAAGGAGAGGTGCGTAACAGATTCCTAACGGAAGTTATCTCAAGTGGGCAAAGTGTAAATGATTGAACCATGGGTAGGCAAAGGGAAAATAGGCCTAATCATAGGTGGGTTTACTGTAATTATCCCTTTAAAGAATTATTATTGTTTTTTTCTTTGATATCCCGTGTGTTTGATATTGTATAAATTCTTGTAGATGCGTTTACTTTTGGATTCTTGGGTTTTAGTTTTTGGGTTTTTTAAATCTTGGTTTAGTTCTGATTTATGCGTTCATTGACCATCTTTCAAATATTGGGTACTGAGTTTTGAGTTTATCTGATTGCTACTCTTCTTTATTTTTAATTTTTTGAGATTCTTTGTATAATCAAATCAGGTTTTTTTCTTTCTTTCTTTCTGTGGTATTTATTGAAGTCTATCATTATAATTGTAACTAGGATTTCATTTTCCTAGATTGTCATATCTCATATTATTAATTTCTTCAAAGATTTTGTTATGGTTAAATGAAAGGTTAGGGATTGAATCTAAATAAGGGTTTTCCACATCATTAAAACTTTCTACTACTAGGCTTTTTAGGGTTTTTTTTAACGTGTTTGTTTGTCTTCTTTTTCCCTAATTCTCATATGATATTAATATTCCTAATTAACTTAATGTTAATGAAATTTCCCTTATTGAAGGTACCCATTTTTTTATCTATTGACAATGTTGGTGTGTATGTGAAATCCATCATGGGTGTAAATGGTCCTTATCTCTGGGTGTTAATATTGTACCAAAAAACTTACAAATAGCGCCCTTTTTAACTCCTGAACACATCGATGATGAGTTCCAATATATCATTAAGGAAGTCATGGGTGTATTGTATGTACTTCTTGAATTTTATGTATTGAAAGTTATTGCTATGTTTTATTTTGTTTCATATTGATCAGAAATTAATGATTTATCTTTGATTTTCTGACTATCTATATTTTTGGTATCTTGTGATTGGGATGGGCAGGTATCTTCTGGGATTTCTCTACCCAATCTCTTGCGTGATTAGCTTTTTTGTGTTCAAGAAGGTTTGGTAACGATAATGATTGCCGTAATTGGCATAAAACTGACAATGCACCAAACTATGTGTATTTAGATAATTTATGTTTTTTTTCTTCTTTGTTCCCACAATTTTAGTATGATGTGAGCTACTATATGTCCTTTATTTTTTGAAGTTTTTGATATTTCAGGAACAGAAAATAAAGGAAGGTCTCTACATGATGGGCCTAAACGATGGGATATTCCGTCTTTGTTGGTTTATTAAATATGCTTTGCAGGTAAATTTTGTTCTTTTTCCTTGGCAGAATCATCATAATTGTCCGTTTATCATTGAACTTTCAAAAAATTCTGGAAATAGATTTTTTTCCTTCTCATTTCTATACTAGGATTTTTTTGCCTGTTATGCTATTTTTGCAAACATATTATTTATGTGATGGGAAACGAAACACATTATAGTTATGTGGCCTTATTTGGATCTGAGAGACTGGAGTTCCAACCATTGGAAACTTAAAAGAAAATATAATCTTAGGTTTTTCTCCATGAGACTCGAGTTCCAAATGAAGTCATGTAAGTAATATGTTTTAATTTTAGTCGCATAATGTTTGCAAAACTAGCTTAACAGGAAAAAAAAAAACTTGCTCAAACCTATTGGCTAAACTTTTGGGTTAAGTGGTATCCCAACATGCTATGTGAAGTCCTCATAAACATCTCTTCATGGTGTTAAGTTTCAACTCGTAAAAACTAAATCTCCTAACAAGTGGTATCAAAGCCAAGGTAGGTGGTTTGATTGGGCAAGTGTTCATTAGTGGGTTTAGCATTACGTCATTGAACCCTTTTTTGGGAGTGTAAGTGATGAGGGGTGGATAGCATTACGTCTTATGAGGAATGAATCAACCTCTCCAACGAAAAATTGGGCATACAAATTGCCTACCAATCACCTTTCCTAAATCCTGCAAAAGTTGATTTTGAAGCTGTCCAAATGAGGGTGCTACTAGAACACATTACTTTCTTGGGTACAGTTGCTTCTCTTTAACTTGTTTTATTTTATTTTATTTTATTTTACTTTTTTGAGACACTCCTACATGTTCCGCACACTCATTGTTCCACAAGAACACCTGTATGAATTTTTAAGTGAGCACGTTGTGAATTTTTTAGTATTTTATCACCTTTTTGGTTGAGGGCCATAATCCTTGCTCATATTGGCTTCAGCTGCTTTGGATTCACTCTTCAGATTTTTCTTTTCTCCCCATTGCACATCATTTAACCGTAGGTGTTGTTGACAGAAATAAAGTAGCTTAGAAGAGATTATGTACTGAGCCCCCTTGGAGTTTCTAATTTGCCTACAAAAAGCAACAAGGAAAATTGGAGGAAACATTAATGGTTGTGCTTTCCTATATCCTACATACTAAATGCGTTTGTCTTCTCCTACCAACAGAAAAACAAGTAGTTCACTTATTTCACAGATATCGTTGCTTTGTTATGTTGAATTTTGAAGGGCACAATAGAGCTGGTGAAAGCACAACAATATCAATGCTTGTTGACCTTCTTACTCCTACTTTAGGGGATTCCTCGGTTTTTGGGAAGAATATAATAACGGACATGGTAAGTTGCCTATTTTCAGATTATTCGTCTATACCTTTCTCCCTTCATTCTATTTGATGATTATCTGCCCGCAGGGCCAAGATTACTGGTAGAGTGGTTGGATGTACTTACAATTTTAATTTTTTTCCTGTTTGAATGGTGAAAATTACCCAAAGTCCATGTAAAATCATAACGTTTTTATTATTAGCGGCATAATTAAGTTTATAGGGCACTTCTGAAGATTAGATACCAATTATTGGGGTTGCTTTAGTCATTTGGATACTTGTAAGCGGCTAACTGTATGTTCATGAGTTATGTGCATGCTTAGTATTATTTCTTCATTGATTTGGACTTCATACAATATGTTTGAGCATGTATCTATCTTTAAATTATAAAAATAGAACGTAAAAAAAAGGAAAAAAAAAAAAAAATCTTGCATATGTATATAAGCTGCTATGCTCTACACCTTGTATCTTTCTCAAAACAATATAGTTGTTTCTATGCCCAAGATCATAGCAAGGAAATATGGGGATCCATTTTGGATTAATATTACAGTTTTACTGGATACCCAATTCTATGACTAGGTCAGATCTGATTGCAGTAAGTATGCCAATTGTACATGTTTATATTGTTCATTTAAATGTGGTTCATGTTTTATTCTCTTGTGTATATTTCTTTTTTTAATTGAATTGGTTAATACTGCTGAATTGTCCAATGTTAGCTCTCTGGCATGCTCAGTTTTCTTCTCATGATGTGTTTATTGACTCTAGGAGAACTGTGGTGCCTACACTTTGTTAATCTTAAGTGTTCGCGATTTAAAACAGTCACTAACCAATCTATCCTGATTGGTTTTTGCATTATTCATTGGGAGTTGGGGTTGGATTTTTGTATGATTTCGTGATTAACTTGAATCTGTTTTACAGGATGAGATATGGAAGGCGTTAGGGGTTTGCCCTCAAAATGACATTCTTTTGCAAATTTGACTGTAAGTAAGAAGCACATTTCATTTTCCTTTTTCTGTGTAGTAAGATATTTGAATTCTAGTTTTTTATGATATATTATTAGATGTACTAGGTTTTCACAGTTAGATCTTTATTCTACTTGAATGGTAGTTATGACAGAAGATATGTGTCTTTTCATTTAGTTGGAGCTCATCCAATTAGTTAAATGCTAGGCACCTATCATTAGTATTGTTATTATTTTACTCAGTTTTGCATGATTCATCTTATTACTTATATTGGAAAAGTGGCTTCACAATCTTTTTCATGAAGTTGTCTTTTTTGCAAAGTATGCTTTTATTCTTTTTAGTAGTTCAGTTTGTTAAAGGAATTTTCTGGTTTAGTGTAATCTGGTAATGGTTTATGGTCCTGTTCCTAGATTGCAATGATTTTAAACAATGTAGTAAACATATTTGGTTAATAAATAGTTTCTACAGTTTTCTTATATTTTAGAATCACTTAGGCCTACTAAGTTCTGAAAAATTAATTATTTACTTATAATATAGGGTCATGCCGTTACATGGGGTCCTTTTTTTAGAATAGTTGGTTTCAAGAAGACCTTTAATCATTTGTCAGGTTCATGGCACTCAAATGGAAGAGTAAGTGTTGCCATACGTTTTACTTATAAAGTTGTGATCATGATGTGATTTCCTTCTCACTTTGATTTTAAATTATTTGCTGTAATCCTGCCTCAAGTCCCTTTTTTTTTCTTATCAAATTATTTTTTGTATGATTTTTGAACTCTGACTGAAACTCCTTTTGCTACCTTCGTAACCTACTTTTGTTAAAATTTATTATAATAGTAATTGGTGATTTCAAACTTTCTGCTGCTCCAGCAAGTATTGGATGCATTCATTATGAATTCTGGTCAGCGAACTTATTCAACCTCTCAAATTATAGAAATTCCTTCAGTGCAGTCCTCTGACAATGCCTCCTTGCTTATGTTGCAACTGATGCAATTTAGCCCTTCAAACATACGAATAGCGCCCTTTCTAACTCCTGAATACACCGATGATGAGTTTTGGTATATCATTAAGGAATTCATGGGTGTATTGTATGTACTTCTTGAATTTTATGTATTAAAGTTATTGCTATGTTTTATTTTGTTTCATATTGATCAGAAAATAATGATTTTATCTTGAATTTTCTGACTATATATTTTTGGTATCTTGTGATTGGGATGGGCAGGTATCTTCTGGGATTTCCCTACCCAATCTCTTGCCTGATTAGCTTTTCTGTGTTCAAGAAGGTTTGGTAACAATAATGATTGCCATAATTGGCATAAAACTGACAATGCACCAAACTATCTATGCATTTAGATGATTTATGTTTTTTTTCTTCCTCTTTCCCACAATTTTAGTATGATGTTGGCTATTATCTGTCCTTTATTTTTTGAAGTCATCACTTTTAAAGTTTTTGATATTTCAGGAATTGAAAATAAAGGAAGGTCTCTACATGATGGGCCAAAAAGATGGGTATTCAATCTTTCTTGGTTTAATACATATGCTTTGCAAGTAAATTTTGTTCTTTTTCCTTGACAGAATCATCATATTTGTTTGTTTTTCTTTAAACTTTCAATGAATTCTGGAAATAGAATCTTTCCCTTCTCATTTCTATTCTGGGATTTTTTTGCCTGTTATGCTATTTTTGCAAACATATTAGTTATGTGATGGAAAACGAAACACGTTAGTTATGTGGCCTTATTTGGAACTCTGAGACTTATGTTCCATCCATTGTAAACTAAAAAGAAAATATAATCTTAGGTTTTTCTCGATGAGACTCGAGTTCCTAATGAAGTCATGTAACTAATATGTTTCAATTTTAGTTGCATAATGTTCGCAAAATTGGATTGAGGGCAAAAAACCTGCTCAAACCCATTGGCTAAGCTTTTGGGTTAAGTGGTATCAAAACATGCTATGTGAAGTCCTCACAAAAAATCTCTTCATGGTCCTAAGTTTTTACTCATACAAACTCAATCTCCCAACAAGTGGTATTAGTGCCAAGGTAGGTAGTTTGATTGGGCAAGTGTTCATTAATTGGTCCTATAAGTAGAGGTGAGGAATACTTGCATGCCAGCTCTAGTCATGGTTGAGTAAAGGCTTTAGTAGTGCAAGTTTTGGAAATTATGTGTGTTGGTGGCTCTCATTATTGTGTAAGGAAGACTCCCCATGTTCACTCCACCCTTTGTTGAGTAAAGGTACTTTATTGGTGAGCATTATATTTAATGGTAATGCATGGTAATGGATTATTAAGGAAAAAGATTCCATTTAAGGGGAAGATTACCCAAGGTGTAACTACAAGTGGCTTGGTTGAATGCTTATACGTGAAGGGAGATTTGTTGGAATATTGATCGTGTGAGTGGTGTGGTTAGCTAAGTATTAAAATCTCAAACTAGTTAATAATGAGAAAAGAGAGTGGTTAATATAATATAATTTGGACCCAATTGTATTAGATGATTAAATTTATCATTTCCTAACAGTTTAAGCCTTTAGGACAATCGGTAATTTATCATGATATTAGAGTAGAGGTCTTGGGTTCAATCTCTCTTCTCCACCTTACCTTTCATTTAAAAAAATTTCCACCTGGGCCTCACTTAATGGCAACTTAGGTAACCCACATGTGAAGGAGTGTTTGATCAAAGGGTTAAATTCACCTTTTCCTAACTCCTTTGTTTTTGGGACAAGAGTGAAAAAAATTGAGTAGTGTCCCAACATGTTTTATGAAACCTTCACAAAGAGACTTCTCAAGTTGTTAATGTTTACTCTCACAAACTCAAGATCACAATGATTTCTATGACATATCCAATTCCTGCCTAGACATGGTTTATAGATTTCCTCAAACCGATTTTTCTGGGTTAGAATCGAGCCAAACAAAGCTTGGTGAGATAATCAGAGAACTGTTTTACATATATTTTTTAAATAAGTAATAAAATTTATTAATATCATAGTTTATGTCAAGCTCAAGATGAAAAGCACTTCGTAACCTAAAAGAATTACAGAAGAATATGCACAAAATAGAAGTGATTTTGTGAAATCTAGAAGTGTTAATATTTGGTAAGACTCAGCAGGCATGATCATTCAAACAAAGTTCCAATTAGCAATGCTTCTAACTGACATACAGGAATTCTATGTGAAGCCCTTTTCTGGGTTATTTTGACTAGGTAGCTTCAGCTTTATAAGGACATTTATTTATGTTTATGAATAATATATCTTTGTTAGCCAATGTATGAGGTCAAATTTGCTCATGGAGCAGTTAGTGATGCTGATCTATAGTATTCCTTGTAGTAATTATTATTTTAATTATGCTTTATTACATATTCCCTCCATCCTACAATTGATGAAAGTTAGCAAAGTAACAAGTTTGTTAATGAAACAAAATAAATGTAGCAGTATTTCAATGATACTCTTAGATGGGCCATGTGTGTTTGGAATTACTTTGCACACACATCTATCATTCGATCTTGGAGATACTAAGAATTTCATATTTATTTTCCTTCATTAAAATGCTTGACATTCGTTCAAAATTGGATTTATCGTGGGATGGATGGACTATAATTTGGTGAGTGAAAGAATACCACTCAATTTGAATTTTTTTAGTGATTTATATGAGGAAGTAGTTATCCTGGCTGTTCTTTAAATTTTATTGCCAATGATGGTCCCCCTCTCCCCCTCCCCCCCAAATTTTATAAGGAAATAGTTATCTTGACTGTTTTTTAGTCTAATAAGATCCCCCCTTCCCCTTAATCCCACCCAAACAAGACTCAATTAAGCTTAACCCCAATTAATTTTGTTCAGCGACATGGATCCTTTTATGCCACTAAACCCTTTTTTGGGAGTGTAAGTGATGAGGGGTGGATATCATTATGTCTTATGAGGAATGAATCAACTTCTTAAACAAAAAATTGGGGGTAAGATTGCCTACCAATCTCCACTCCTAAATCTACAAAAGTTGTTTTTGAAGCTGTCCAAATGAGGGTGCTACAAGAACACATTACTCTCTTGAGTATAGTTGCTTCTCTTTAATTTTTTTTTTTTTTTTTGAGAAACTCCTTCATGTTCCACACACTCATTGTTCCATAAGAACACCGGTATAAATTCCTGGACTTTTAAATAAGCAAATTGTGAATTTTTAAGTATTTTATCGCCTTTTTGGTTGAGGGGCATAATCCTTACTCATTGGCTTCAGCTACTTTGGATTCACTTTTCAGATTTTTCTTTTCTACTTGTTTCACATCATTTAACCATAGGTTTTGTATTAAGCCCCCTTGGATTTTCTAATTAGCCTACAAAAAGGCATTTAGGAAAATTGAAGGAAATATTAATGGTAGTGCTTTCTTGTATCCTTCATACTAATTGCATTTGTCTTCACCTACAAACAAGTATTTCTCTTATTTCGTAGATATCGTTGCTTTGTTATGTTGATTATGCCATATTAATTTTGAAGGGCACAATAGAGCTGGTGAAACCACAACAATATCAATGCTTGTCGGCCTTCTTACTCCTACTTCAGGGGATGCAACGATTTTTGCGAAGAATATAATATTGGACATGGTAAGTTGCCTATTTTCAGATTATTTGTCTATACCTTTCTCTCTTCATTCTATTTGATGATTTCCTATGCATAAAATATTTGCTCGCAAGGCCAAGATTACTAGCAAAGTGGTTGGATGTACTTACATGTTTAATTTTTTCCCTTTTTGAATGGGGAATATTACCCAAAGTCCTTGTAAAATCAGAATGTTGTTATTATTAGCGGCATAGCTTATGGGACACTTCTGAAGATTAGACACCAATTATTGCGGGGGTGCTTTAGTCATTTGGATACTTGTAAGCAGCTAAATGTATGTTCACGAGTTATGTGTATGTTTAGTATTATTTCTTCATTGATATGGACTTCATACGCTATGTTTGAGCATGTATCTTTAAATTATAAAGATAGAATGTAAGGAAAGGAAAAAAAAAATCTTGCACATATATATATATATATATATATATATATAAGTTGCAATGCTCTACACCCTTTATATTTCTCAAAACAATATAGTTGTTTCTATGCCCAAGATCATAGTGAGGAAATATGGGAATCCATTTTTGGATCAATATTACTGTTTTGCTGGATACGCAATTCTATGACCAGGTCAGATCTGATTGCGGTAAGTATACCACTTGTGCATGTTTATATTGTTCATTTAAATATGGTTCATGTTTTATTCTCTTGTATATATTTCTTTTTTTTATTGAATGGGTTAATACTGTTGAATTGTCCTATGCTAGGTATCTGGCATGCTCAATTTTCTTCTCATGATGTGTTTATCGACTCTAGAAGAACTATGGTGTCTGCCCTATGTTAATCTTAAGTGTTCGCGATTTAAAATAGTCACTAACCAATCTATCCTGATTGGTTTTTGCATTATTCTTTGGGAGCTGGGGTTGGATTTTTGTATGGATTTGTGATTAAGTTGAATTTGTTTTATAGGATGAGATATGGAAGACATTAGGTGTTTGCCCTCAAAATGACATTCTTTTGTAGAGCTGACTGTAAGTAAGAAGCACATCTCATTTTCCTTTTTCTGTGTTGTGTAAGATATTTGAATTCTAGTTGTTTATGATATATTCTTATATGTACTAGGTTTTTACAGTTAGATCTTTATACTGCTTGAATAGTAGTTATGACAGAAGATATGTCTTTTCATTTAGCTGGAGCTTATCCAATTAGTTAAATGCTAGGCACCTATCATTAGTATTATTATTATTTTACTCAGTTTTGCATGATTCATCTAATTACTTGTATTGGAAAAGAGGCTTCACAATCTTTTTTTTTTTTTTTTTTTTTTTTTAAATTTTTTTATGTAGTAGTCTTTTTTTAATAAATTTATTTTTATAAAAAAAATGAGGTTTATGCAATTACGTCGGTGCACACTCTTTAGTCTAGATTTAGTTTTGTATTTTGCTATAGATATCACCTTAGTTATTTCTAATTTTTTGTTAACAAGTTGTCAGGAAGTTGTGCAACAAAGGAGAGACTTGTGTATTTCCGCTTTGGGTGTTCTACAAAATCTTGGTTCTTTTTTACAATCAGAATGGTTGAAGCATGTATAACAACAATGGTTGAAGCGTGCGTGTGTGTGTATATATATATATATATATATATATATATATTTTGTTTTGGGTTGGCTATCTATCCTCAATAGATTAGTTAAGGTCGGCCACATGTATTTTTTTCCTCCATTCTATTATTTCTAAAGTCATACTTTTTGTTACTTCTTTAATTGACATGTTCTTTTTTTCTACTACTATTGCTACTAATATATATATATGTGTGTATTTATATATATATATATATATATATATATATATATATATTTTTTTTTTTTTTCATTCTCTAACTATTTTTCGCTCCTTTAACTTGAATTAACTCTCTCTTTCTTATTGGTGTGTTAATCGCTCTCTTTTGAACATGGCCAAACTATCTCAAGTTATCTTTCTCTCATATTTTCATCAATAGGGGCCACCCTTATATTTAAGCGGATTTTCTCATTTCTAATCACACATTTCCATGTTTTTTTACTTATTTATCTAAACGTTCTCAGTTCAGTTACACTCATTTTTTGAATATGTTTGTTCTTGATTAAGTAACATTTTGTACCATAGAGCATATCTTGTCTTATAACATTCTTATTAAAATTTTCCTTTAACTTAATTGGTATTCTATTATCACACGGTACTCTTGACGTGCTTCTCCCTTTTATCCACCCTGCTCGTATCCTAAGAAAAACATCACCTTCTGTCTCTCCAATCAATATATATAAATATAAAAGGAGAGACCTCATTTGAGAGAGTATGAGGTCTTGCCAAGTGGCACTCTCCTTGAGGATTCTTTTGCAATAAAAGATATGGACTTTTTTTTTTCTTTGGTTCATCGTTTCAAGACCATTCATCTACCTCTCACCAAGATAAGTACTCTTTTTATACTAAATAAACACTAATTAAAAGATAATGACTCTTTATTTTCTTAGGTACATCGTTTCAAGACTATTTTTTCCTCTTTAGGTTTTCACCTCTTGCACTTCTGCTCCTTTATATACCCCTGCCCATAGTCTTTTACATCACCCTAACTCAAATGCACATATGAGATTCTCCAAACTAAGAAGGATGTAAACGACTTGTGGTTTTGATGCGGAAGTCAGAGGTCATTGTGGGTTTTGTGAGGGTTGTGATTGGATATGGGCCTTTGGTTGTTTGAGATTTTTGAAGTTGAAGCTTTTGTGTTGGGTTTGCGCTGATGTGTGATTGGATTTTTGCCAACTGGCTAAAGCCATGAAGAACCTTTTATGGGCTTTGTGACTTTTGATTTGATAGATATATATGTCACTATATACTATTCTGACAACCTTCAACCCTTATTTCACTTTTTTTTTTTTTTTTTTTTCACTTATTCTCTACATTAGTCTTTTTGTATTTTTTTACTTTTACTTTGATACTAATGTATTGTATTGCACACGCATAAATGAAATAATTTTTCCCTTATTAGTGTGAATTATTTGAATTGTATTTAAAATTATGAATGAGGTTTATAATTTAATAGATTTGAGAAAATTTGTTAATAGTTAACTTGAAGTTATTTATATGAATTTAAAAAATTGTACGTAGTCTTTTAGATTTTATTTTATTTTTGCAATTTTCCTTATACTATATTTGAATTCTTGGGAGCTTGCTTCACAAATATATTAAATACTAAAAATATTTTGAGTATGAACATTGAGGATAATTGCACGGATACTCTAACAAAGCTAATTAAAGAAAAGGGTACACCATCAATTTGGAAAGTAAGTACCTTATTTAGTATACTGTAACTGCAATTTAGTACCAGTTTTTCTACATATTTTTTTTTAATATTAAATTAATAATATGATATGGTCTCCTAGGAATGCCAAATAACTATACAATTTCAATCTCATATATCAATATTAGTAAACAAACGCCAATCAATAGTTTGGAACTACTTCTAGAATAAGAAAAACTATAAATATGAATTAGAAAAGGGAGCTAAATCATTCGACAATAGTTTGGGAAAACATAACTACTATATACAACAAAAAACATAAAAATTATTTCCAAATGAAATTGCAAAGTGTCCGCACATCGCGCGGGACATTATCTAGTTTTATTAATTATTGATCCAAGATATGAAAACATCCCACTCTTTAGTATCTTTTGACCTTTGAGTAATATCATCCCCTTTTCTCTATTTCTACTTTTACTAAACTTAAATTCCATGTACTTACTTAATTGAAAGCCTTCAGATTTTTGAGTGTCTTCAGAAATTTCTAACTTGACATTAACTCCACTTCTAATTTCCTTTCATCCAATAGAAGTAAATCATTTGTGAAAAGCATAAACCAACAGACTTCTTCTTGAATCAATTTCAAATAGCTGAAGCATATGAATAATAAAAATTTCAAGTAAAATAAAGGGAACATACAAGGGAAAAATTATAAATAACGGCTAGGTAAGTATTTGGAGTATGTATTGCATTTGTCTTGAAGTGAGGCAACGAATAATCTTTATCTTTTTGTGGATGTAAGAAGCTTAACACTGTGATCGATAAAGTGAACAGTAATGGCCATCAACCAGTGCAAGTTAAAAGGCAACAATGCACAAGAGCAGTAAAAAAAAACAAAAATTGGAGTAAACATAAGAAAACAATAGAAATGGAAAGCCCGAAACAACCCTTAATTATTTTAACACAAATTAATTTGATTCTAAATTTAAACCCCCCCCCACCCCCAACCCACCAAAAAAAAAAAAAAAAAAAAACACTTTTTGTGTGAATTGAATATGAAATAGACAAAGTTTAACTACAAAATTGACTATAGCCTAAAACTAAAACTATAACCTTACTCAATAAAATAAACATTACTACATATTTTTGAAAATCGAACCATTGAATTGTATATTCTTTACGCTCTCAATATATATATCAAATTTTGTGTCAATTGGATATTATTTATTATATGATCTACAAACTTATATTTTATGTATGATTTTAAACTACAAAAACTTACAATTTAAATAAATAAATTAATGATATAGCTATTGATCTTTAATTTTCTAGAAATTTTGTAAGTATAGAGGATGTAAGAAGAAGATGTAATCTAAAGGTGGATTTGTCAGAATTCACCTCCAATAAAAAGACATTAAGTAAAGTTGTAATCTAAAGTTAGAACTAATTTTGTAGCTAAATTTTTTCCATATGAATTAAGTTTAAGTTTGCAATATGAGAAAATAATAAAAGTATTTCCCCCAGCTCTCTCTTCCATCACCACATGAAAACCATTTCCTTTTCAAACTAGGAAAACCATTCATGATAGTTATTGATCTATATTTTTCCCTTTATATATCTATTAAAAAAAGTTATTATTTGTAGATTCTATTTTCAATTACAGTAAAAAGCTGCATATTAAACAGATGCAAATATAGGTGTGTTAGCAATTTCGATAAATTTACAATTATATATATATATATGTGTGTGTGTGTGTGTTGCATAAGATTTCTAAGTGTTGCAAATATTAATAAATGTCATGTTTATCAAAATTTTCCTGCATAAATAGTTAAATGATTATTATGTATAATAATTTCTTGATAATTGTAAAACAAAATGTCATTTAACTATTAATATATGGTTTAAATAGCATATCATTTTCTTGTGTATATTTCATTTTTATTTTGTTCGAGAAAAAATATTTATTTTCTTTTAGTTATACAGTGTTATTATATTATAGTTTTTTTTTAGAGAGTTTCAATTTATGGCGTCCGCTCTTAAGGATTATATTATAGTTTCCAATTTAATGCACACTACACAGTTTCTTCAAAACTTATATTTAGTAGCTTTTCTAATGAATCATAGGTTACCACTGCGCATTTTTGGTGCGATGATCACTCTACTAGTATAATTGCTTGTGGGGTCTGGGGAGCAAGGGCCGGGTTCAAGTTTTCAAGAGAGAGTTTTACACAGCTATACACTTAAATTAAGTTAGAGTAGAATTTTTATTTTGTTAAAAAAAAAAGAAAAAAAAAAGAAAAGAAAAAAAGAACCATAGGTTAGCAACTACTTTATATTAATATATGGAATCAAGCTAAGTTTACAGTCTCTATTGGTAAAGTCTCTGATGGTTGTATAAGAGATCTGGGGTTCAATCCCCGCCTACACCAAAAACTGATTGGTGTCTTGGTCTGATGATAAAGAGCTATCATCAGGAGCGGACGCCATAGGTTGAAACTCTCTCAAAAAAAAAAAAAAAAAGCTAAGTTTACAGGTTCTTCTAAAAAAAATAAAAAAATAAAAAATAAATAAAAAAATAAATAAAGCTAGGCTTACAGGTGTCAATTCAAGACAAAATGAACATTCTTGATTGAATTTAAGGTTTTTGAGCTCTATAAATAGGCCCTTGTACATGTTCTTGCTACCCTCAAGTCTCATATTTCTCATCCATTATTCCAACTCCACAGAAAAATTGAAGTACAGCTCCAACAATGAGTGACCTCCCTCAAACACAAGGGCAAACCCTCCCAGATGCCTGGGATTACAAAGGCCGTCCAGCCGAGCGGTCTAAAACGGGTGGCTGGACTGCGGCTGCCATGATTTTAGGTTTCACATACACACCCTCCACTGCCCATATTTATTAGTATTCTATATTCTTCTCTCTTGTAGTTCTAGCATATAATAATAATCCCTGATTAATCTTCCTTCTGTGGGGTATTTTTCCACAGGTGGGGAGGCAATGGAAAGGTTAACAACGCTGGGTATTGCTGTCAATCTGGTGACCTATTTGACTGCTACCATGCATTTGGGCAATGCTACCTCTGCCAACACAGTCACCAACTTCCTTGGCACCTCTTTCATGCTCTGTTTACTTGGTGGATTTATAGCCGACACCTTTCTTGGCAGGTTGAGAATACTCAAAAATTCAATCTATCCGACCTGCCAACTCACCAAAACCAACCCGACCCAACGGGTTGGGTTGGTTTTTAGAGCTTGGTGGGTTGGGTTGGGTTACAAATTTTTTTTGGTAGCGGGTCGGATTGGATTCGAGTCATAAAATTTCAAACCCGTCAAACCCAACCCAACCACCCATATACTTACTACATATTTAAAATATATTATATAATTAATAAATTTTATTAAATAACCAACTCTTCTTCCTATTTTATATAAAAGCCAATATTAATGTATATTAGTTCATATATTAATGTATAATTGAATTGAAATATTAGTTCATATATTAAGGTATATTTTGTTTATCAATTCAGGTGGTAGGTGTGATCTATTTTTTTTTGCGCAATTTAATAATAATATTAATAAAAAAATTGTTCAATCGATGGTTTCAACCCGACCCAACTTGACCATGTGGGTTGGGTTGGGTTGACTTATATAGTGGGTTAGATTGGGTTAAATTTTTTTAAACGGTTTGAGTCAAAAAATTCCGTTAACCCATGCACACCTCTACATGATTCTTCCATCTTGAAAGCTTGGTTTGCGCTTAATATATAGTTAAAACCCATTAACAATTTTCTTTCCTTGATTTGCTTCCTCTCCTTATAGGTATCGCACAATTGCCATCTTCGCCAGCGTTCAAGCAACTGTAAGATTATTGATCTTGCTTCTTGAATATTTAAGATTGGTCATTTTTTTATTAATCTTTTTGGTGATCAGGGTGTCACAATTTTGACAATCTCAACCGTAATCCCAAGCCTCCGTCCACCCAAATGCGCTGCGGACACAGTACCACCTTGCATCCCCGCAAGCGGCAAACAGCTAGCAGTTCTTGATTTGGCACTGTATCTCACAGCTCTTGGCACCGGTGGTCTAAAATCGAGCGTGTCAGGCTTTGGTTCGGACCAATTTGATGATTCAGACAAAGAAGAAAAAATCCGAATGACAAATTTTTTCAGTTGGTTCTTCTTCTTCATAAGCATAGGCTCGCTTTGCGCAGTGACAATTCTTGTGTACATTCAGGACAACCTGGGGAGAGAATGGGGTTATGGAATTTGCGCGTGCGCAATCGTTCTTGCCTTGGTTGTGTTCTTGTCGGGCACAAGGAGGTACCGGTTCAAGAAGCTTGTGGGTAGCCCACTTACGCAGATTGTTGCGGTGTTTGTCGCGGCTTGCAGGAAGAGGCATTTGGAACTACCTTCGGATTCATCTTTGTTGTTCAACGATGACGAGGGACAGAGGAAGAAGAAGCAGAGGTTGCCCCATACCAGGCAGCTGAGGTGAGTGATTTCTCAAACCATTCTTTCAACTACTCTTTTAACTGTAGTAACTGTGCTGTTATTTTCACTCCCTGTTTTTTTCCTATAACTTGTGCTGAGATAAATTATGATTTACTATAAATAAATTAATATGCCAAAGTAATTTTACAGTCATCACAAATTGCCATCTTATATACTACCAAAAAAAAAAAATTGAAATTTTATTGTGTTTTTCAAACTTAATAGATGACAACTCTTTTAAATAATCTATAATATTATTTCCCTTAATTTTGTTTCTAGTCCCTAAAATATCAAAAGTTTTAATTTACCATTCCTAAACTGTCAAAAACATTATAATTTTAATGATTGTCTATACCGATTATCCTACATGTCATTATTTAATAGTTATTTGGCATGATGTGGTTTGAATAATATCATAGACTATAGTTGCCTCCTTTGTCGTGTCATACATGACAACAACAGTAATGCGCATTACAATGGATCTTCTTTGATCTCAATTACTTGGTAACGTTTCGAACCCTATTTTCCCATTGCTTTTATACTTTTACACTCTTTTTTCTTTTTACATCCATTTCATGTATTAAAATATGAATATTTTAGCATTAGTTCTAGATATTAATGTAAAATAATGGATTCAAACGAGTGTATGCCGATGTTTTTCCTTTACCCTAGTCTTGAACCTTTTCCGTACCAATGATGGTCCCACCCTTAATGAGACTCTTACTCCAAAGGCACATTTTTCCATACACGACATTTTTTTTTTTCCAAATGTTAGTTTTTACTTTGGGGAGTGACATTATTAGTTAGTGTATATATTTGGCTAATTGGTCTTCCATCTTGAACTTTTCCTCTACCAATGATGATACCATCAAAGATCTTTGATGAGACTCTTACTCTAATGGTACAATTTTCCATCTTTGGCCAATTGTTCGATATTGAATGTGACCAATCAAATCATGCAATTCATATTGGTCTTTTTTATATATAAAAAAAAAAAAAAAAAATCAGTGCTCTCTGTGACCTCTATCTCGTATTAACTAATACAAAATAATCATTAAATAATATTATCTAAGCATTCCATTATATATGCAGAGGATAGAAAGTTAACGAGATTGAATGGATTGTAACGAGATTGTATAATATTTTTAATAGTTTAAGGATGAGGATAAAATTATTAAATAAAAAAAAACTTTTGACATATTTTTTATTAAAAAAAAAAAAGTAACTTTTGACATAGCTTGAGGATGAAATCAAATTTATGTAAACTTCAGGGACAAAAGTCAATATTTTTTCCATCCATATACTATTTTCGTTCAAGCATCTTTATAGGAATGCATCAGTGCTCTCATTGGTATAATTTTTTTTCTAAAAAAATGGTCTTGGTGTTTTTTTTTTTAATTTATTTTTTAATTAAGTCCACTTTTTAATGCTTAATAATTAAGGAAAATGTTAAAGAATGGCCTAAAGGCATTGGCTTAGAAACTATTTTTAAAAATATTTTATGGAAAAATGATAAAGCAGTAAATTTTGTTGATAGTTTTTTATATTTTTAATAAAAATAATGGCAAAACTTTTTTAATAAAATTTATTAAAAAATTTCTTAAAGACACCTGTTAACATGACCCAATGTTTAAATTAAGACACTAGTCAAGCATTCTGATGAAAATACACACATACACGCCCTAGAACACCCTTTATTCTTCTAAAAAGGAAAAAAAAAAAAAAATACCCCTTATTGAATGCATAACAAGCATGATAGTCCCAAACCCAACAGCTACGCTTATCTCTTTGCTGGGGCATAGTGGCGTATACCTATGCAATTTGGCAATCAGACACTAAAATTATTGACCTAGGATGCTAAATGAGTAGCCAGCCAGTACCTTGAGGCATCAAATTAATGCATGGGACACTAATAGCATACAACTTATGAGAGATATGATATAATTTTTTCAATCTACGTGTATATATATGATATAATTTTTTAAATTTACATATTTTATTAGATAAGCTAACTTGAACCCATAAAATTTACATCCTTTAACATTTCTTAATATAAACATCTAAGAATAAATAAAAGTTTTTGTTATCGAAAATATTTCATCAAATTTTTACTCATCTAAAAAAAATCATAATTTTTTCATCTTTGAGACACATGAGTGGGGACAAAAATTATGTTCTTGGGTCCTTCACAATCTCATCCTATTTGTATTTTTTTTGTTTGAATAATCCCATTTGTATTTATCTCTTTATATCTTTCATAATCCTAGCATCAAAACCCAAACTTGCCAATCATGCATCCAAAATTTACCATATAATTATATAAAACTTATATAGTATGAGCTGTGTGTGGAACGGGGATCTCAATCTACGACACCACGCTAAGATTTACAATGGAATCAAAAGCTATATCACGAGGGGCGGCTATGGCTGCAGGTTGCAGCATATATGGCATTCTGTCTCTCAATTATATATATATATATATATATATATATATATATATATATATCAGTAATTTATTAATTTCTAGTTTTCTACGTATAAATTTATTATATGTACAAAAAATTAATTTAATATATAATTTCTTTATATTTATAAAAAATTTGGTTTCTATTTTCTAAAAATGTATTGATTTAATTAAATAATAAAGGTTTAACTTTGTTGTCTTTATTCCATAAGATTCTTCATATGGGAAAAAAAAAATACACCCTTCTACTTTCATAGTATGAGAAAATATATCATGCATCGGATGCATGTTTCTTCTCTCTAACATAGAGTTGGACTCTACACGTGAGACGAATGAAACATACATCAAATATATATGAGAAGGAGAAAACATGCATTAGATGCATGGTATATTGCCTCACACATTTTGTATTGGCTTGATTTGCCAAACAAAATGACAATAACAAATTACTTTTTCTTTCTCTCTTTTTTTCTTTTTTTGTTGCTAATACCAACGGATCAAATTACTTTTTATTTTAATCAGTATGCAATCACATTGTCAGTTGTCCTTGAATCCATATCTAGCCAAGTCATTTTCATTTTGATCCGTATATGCAACTGCAATTTAATTCACAGGTTGGTGTACCATCATGACAAGCTAGTTATAGAGTAATTATAAATTTTATTATATAAATCTTAAAAAATGACGTGTAATGCTTTCTTTTTTTTTTTTTTTTTTTGAGAAACAATGCTTTCTTTTTTAAACATTCATTTATTAGATAATTAAAATTCAACAATTACATTGTGTTGTAAAGTATATTTAATACAATATGTAATAGCTTTCAAAAAAAAAAAAAAAAAAAAAAGAGTAATACTAAAGATTTTATAAATAAGTTTTAGCATTTCTAAAAATAACAATTTAAACATTTATTTATTTATTTATTATATTATTAAAGTTTACTAATTACATTAATTACCATATCATTCAATCTAAGAAATTGAAAAGAACGTTGAATACTATCATTTTTTTAAATTTAAAATCTAATGGTGCATATGCACTATGCAGCTTCTTGGACAAGGCAGCAATCAAGGACCCGAAAATGGCCGGTGGTATCACTGCAGTAAACAAGTGGTATCTATCAACCCTAACAGATGTTGAAGAAGTGAAATTGATCATTAGAATGTTACCCATCTGGGCTAGCACCATCATGTTTTGGACAGTGTATGCCCAAATGACCACATTCTCAGTCTCACAAGCAACCACCATGGACCGACACACTGGCTCCTTTCAAATCCCCGCAGCTTCCCTAACTGTCTTCTTTGTTGGTAGCATTCTTTTGACTGTCCCAATTTATGATAGAATCATTGTTCCCACAGCTGGAAAAGTGCTTAAGAACCCACATGGTCTTACACCATTGCAACGTATAGGGGTTGGTCTTGTTTTCTCAATCTTTGCAATGGTGGCAGCTGCATTCACTGAAGTGAAGCGTTTGAAAGCCGCAAAATCACATGGTTTAGCGAATAATCCAACGGCTGAGATCCCGTTAAGCGTGTTCTGGCTAGTTCCCCAGTTTTTCTTTGTGGGATCTGGGGAGGCCTTTACTTACATAGGACAGCTTGATTTCTTCCTAAGGGAATGTCCAAAAGGGATGAAAACTTTGAGCACAGGGCTGTTTTTGAGCACACTTTCGCTAGGGTTTTTCGTTAGCTCTTTACTGGTTAGTATAGTGCGCAAGGTGAACGGGAACCAGAGGCCCTGGCTAGCTGATAATCTGAATCAAGGGAAGCTTTACGATTTTTACTGGCTTTTGGCAATATTGAGTGCTTTGAATTTGGTGATCTATTTGTTTTGCGCTAAGTGGTATGTGTACAAGGACAAGAGGCTTGCTGAGGAGGGGATAGAGTTGGAAGAAACAGAGCTTAGTTGCCATGCATAAGGGTTTCTCTCACTTTGTTTTAGTTTTAATCTTAAAGCAAGTCCTCTTTGTTGAAGAAATTGTTTAGGATATATAGTGATAAGAAAAATAATGCCAATTTGAGGACGTTTGTAACATTATTTTTAGGATATTGGACTTAATCTATATATGTACTCATAAAAATTTTGCAAAATATTTCATTTGGGACAATTCATACTTAAAACACGAATAATACTAGAGATACAAATTATTTTACAAAATTTTTTACAAACTGCTGATGTAGTAGATGATTATTAGTAAATGAAAAAGTGATATTAATGGTAGGCCTAGATGAAAACCAATAAGAGGTCGGCCATATCAACATTTTGTAAATAATAAAAAATTTAATATCAACATTTTGTAGTATTACTCTTAAAACACAAACCAACTTCCTTACGTATCATAACTTGCTTTAGATTTATAATACATCCATGAAAGTGTTTTTTTTTATCCTTTTACGTACAAAGAAGAATATGGAAAGTAGGAATAAACAAAAATGTCAAGAAAATATAGATTTTTGGTAGCAAAGGAAAAGAATGAACGTAAATCTAAATTTAAAATATTTTATCAATGAGAATTTGTATAATAAAAATAACATCAAATTGATCTTGACGTCAAGACTAAAAATATGGAATTCAGAGTTCAGATGAGCAACATGTGGCATTGAGAACAAGTTCGAGATTTTGAGACCATTCCATCCTTGACATCAACATTGCAATAATAATGATATCAAGACCATGATTCCTCAATCTAGGGCTGTCCAGAGACCCGGCCAACCTGACCCATCTGCCACTGCTGACCGATCCCAACTCGCCGTCGACCAAACTGACTTCTTCGGTGGTTTGCGATGGGTTTGTTCCTTCAAAACTCAAGTTTGGTGGGTTGGATGTCGGTTTTCCTTCTCCAAAATAATCCAATCTGACCGACCCACAAAATTTTTGACAATATTTGGTAGATCTGACAAGATCTAGACCATTTTCGTCAAGATCTCGGCGAGATTTCGCTCGATCTAGTCGAGATCTTGCCAAAAACGGCCTAGATTAGGTTGGATTTGGTGAGAACTCAAAGATTTTGGTAGTTTTTTCTTTGTTTTCATGCCATATTCTTGCTGTTTTCCAAATCTTCGACCCTAACCAACTTGCTTGCTGCCTGTTGAAGTTCCAACCCCCTCAATCCGATCATCCTCTCAGTCAGCAACGGGTTGAGATTTCGTCCACCCGATCTAGTCGGATCAAATGTGAGTTGAGCACAAACTTGATCCGACCCGACCTGTGAACAAGCCTATCTCAATCAATGAAAGCATAAATAATAATAACAATAATAATAGGCATAAACCCTATATAAGCTCTAAATTTTTATTTTTTATTTATTTATAGAGTTTTAACCTATGACGTCTGATTTTGATGATTATGCTATTTATTATCAAACCAAAATACTAGTAAGTTTTGATGCATGTGTTGGCAATTATGCTTTATGGGAGTTTGGTAAATACGTCACATGTGATTTGTCAATTATGATTTGGCATAAACCACAAGTAAGCTCTAAAAATATTATTCCAAAAGCTGCCAAAACTTTACTTATTGTTGCACTTAAGTGTCACAATCAACTTTTTCCTAGAAACTTTTGTTTTGGAAAAATTCTGGTGCCACAAACTAGTGCACAACTTTGTGCACTAGTTTGTGGCACCAGAACTTTTCTTTGTTTTGGTCATTTTTGGTTGTTAAATAGTACCACAAATGAGCTAATTTTGTCATAATACACCTCTTCTCTCGACAAAATAGTGTCATATAAAATAATAAAAAATTTAATTTTATCAACTTTTTCAAAATTGACTTGGGTATAGGAAATTTTCTTTCAAATTGAGGTGTGTTTACCTCGTTTGTAAATGAGTCAAACCAGGTTTAATATTAAAGTTCATTATTATTTATTTAAATTTATTTTAAATACAAGCCGAGCTCAAGCTTATTGCCAAATTAGATTATATATGCAAGCTTGGTTTATTTTATTCACAAACAAATTCAAGTTGTTTCAAGAGCTACTTGATTAATTTATTTATTTTTACATATTCAGTAAACACTATGACTAAAATTTATTTCTTCTTCACAAATTCATGATAATAATTAATAACCATTATAATTGAAAGTATATTACTTGAGTTAATTAGATGGAATATTGATTTTTGTTCATGAACATATAACAACTAGATTCACCAATCTTTTACAATTAAAAGTTATAAATATTTTTATTAAAAAATTGATGATTTATATCATCTATTAATTACAAGTAATAATTTAATATCTTATCAACTTAAGTACAAACTTATATAACTCAATATTAAATATGTATAAGTATATTTATACTTGTAATGATATATTTATTTTTGGTCTTGTTTTTGTTTTTTAAATAAATAAATAAATGAGAACTCCAACGCAAAAGCCTTGATCTAGGGGATAAAATTACATCGGTTGACACATGTTGGGTGGTGATTCTTACATTATATGGGGAACACACAATAATGATGAAAAGCACCGTTCTAATCATGATGTTTACATTACCATAGACTGTAAAAGTACTCACCTACTCCTTTCAAAATGTTCTTCCATTAAAGTTGATTGTGAGAGTTATGGGTGAATTGGTTGGCATTATAGCTACATGCAATACCACAAGAGAAAAAATATATAGTCAAAGTAGAAGATATATTATGTGAGAAATTGGAGGAAAGCCAAAATCTAATAAATTTAGAGAATGGGAAATTGATGATGCACCTTACCTACTTCACGCAACAAATGATAAATAAAGGTTTATATCATACTAATATTATTACAATACAATTATCTTGTGTATGTTGTTGTGCTTGAAATGCTAGGTAGTAGGTGATTGTCATCTCTTTTGTTGTCTAAAGATATGATGTATACATATGTAAGTTTGGATTACATATGCAAGGTATGTGCTTGACGTTAAATAAAATAGAGATATAAGATCAAATATAAAACTTATTTATAATACAAAACACGGTTAAATAATTGATTTGAGAAGTGCATGAAAAGGATCTGTAAGGATCGGATTTGGGTTCCTAGCCCAAAAGATGGATGGAGTCAAGTCTAAAAAGCCCAAAACAATGAATTTGTAGAGAGTGGGTTGGAAAACTGGGCTAAAATGAGTTGGACAACAGATAAAGTAGGTTCAAATGACAAGAACAGGAAGATTGATTGATTTAAACTAAAGAAAATTGTCCTCGGCACAGTCCGAGGAGATCAGTTCTTATATATTTCTCACAAGTTTGATTACAAATTTGGTTCCTGATTGCTACAGTGTTTCTCTCTTGATTTCGATCCCCTTCTCTCAGTGCCTCTTTCTTCTTTTATACTCCTTTCCCCTTTCATCTTTACCCTTCACGTGCAAGCCAGATAGTTGGTGTTGATACTTGTCCCATCAACACCTTCCTGAAATCTATATGTAGTAGCTCTAAGGTTGAAAACCACTGTTCAGGTATCACCTCCAAATTGATGCGGCCAGAGGTTTAGCTGCAGAGCATTTAATGCGATGGTAGCAGCTTTCTCCTTAGATATTTTAGAACTCCCCCCTGTCCTACGTTTCTGTAATGCTTATCCATACCAACAGAATTTCCTAGAACGTTCCCCTAGATGGCAGACCATCTCTTCGGATCTCAGCTTTGGTCAGCCGAAAAGGCCTTCATCCTCAGCTCATCCTCCTGGGCCCTTATGACCAAAACTAACTTTCTCTTTTACTAACACAGACTCCCTTGACAATGTTTACTCCTCTTCGGATGACCTTTCGTCCTCGAATTGGGCACTAGCCCCAATATATACATAGATAATGAGCTCTTGGGCCCAATACCCCTATAGTATCGATAAAAAAAAAAAAATTCCTCGATCATTTCTCAATTTGGTCCCTAAACTGATTTTGGTCCTAAGTCAGTCCTTGATTTTTTAAAATCGTTTTTAAAATAGTACCTGCCGTCAACCCAGTAACAGAAAATGCTGATGTGGCAAACGGAATGCACTGTGTACACAGTAAATGCTGACGTGGTTAATAAAATAATATTAAAAAATTTGATTTGGCATTTTTCAAATACCACCTCAACATTTAAAATGCCACATCAGTATATAAATTAATAAAAAAATAAAAACAAAAAATTTTTAACTTCTTGATTTTAATTTAAACTGGAAAAATTAAAAACAAAAAAACTTTATCAATTCTCTGCCCCTTCAATTCTTTGAACCCAAATATCTCTCTTTGCCCCTTGAATTCTCTCACTCTCTGTTTCTCTCTTTGATCTGCTCCATTCCAAATTCTCTACTTCAAACCAAGAGATCCATGGCAAAAGACACCAAGCTCCAAACCCGGACACCCATGGCCAAATAAAACAAAACTCTTTCTTCAATCTACCCATAAACCCACCTTGCCCTTCCTGATCGAGTTCATGAATTCCTTGCGGACTCTCTTCATGTCGTCGTGCACATCGTAGCACTCGAAATAGAATGGCACATGCATCGCCTCCATCGCACAGGACCAGCATCACCGTATTGGAGCTCCGTCACCAGGTCAAGGCATGTGGGTCATAGATCGGGTCTGGTAAAGGGTTACGAAATTGAAGGAGATGATGATTTTTTTTTGTGCATTTGGTTGCTAAGAGAGTGGGGAAAAGAACCATCAGATCACTCTCTCTCTGACCTAGGTTTGTTTTTCCTTGTGGGTGTTGATTTGTTTTAAATTTCTAGGTTTGGTTTTTTCATGTGGGTTTGATGATTTTTTGGGTTGGAGGTTTCGGGGTTGATGATTTTTCTGGGTTGGAGGTTTTGGGGGTTTGATAATTTTTCTGGTTTGGAGTTTTTGGGGGGTTTGATAATTTTTCTGGGTTTGATGATTTTCTGGGTTGGAGGTTTCGGGTTTGATAATTTTTTTGGGTTGGAGTTTTTGGGGGGTTGATAATTTTTCTGTTTGGTGATTTTTCTGGGTTGGTTTTTTCATGTGGGTTTGATGATTTCTTCATGTTGGAGGTTTGATGATTTCTGGGCAAGCCGAAGAACATGAAGAACATGTTACCCATGTTCTTTCGAAAATATTAAAAAGAAAATAACAAAAGAATTCACCGTTTGTTGTTGTTGTTGTTGTTGTTTTTTTTTTTTTTTTTTTTAATGTTATTAAATTATTTATTTTAATAACATTAATGTTTATTTTTAATTTTTTTAATTTTCTGACCTGGCTTTTTAATTAATTTATATGCTAACGTGGTATTTTAAATGTTGATGTGGCAATTAAAAAATGCCAAATCAAAATTTTTAATATTATTTTATTAGCCACGTCAGCATTTACTGTGTACACAGTACATTCTGTTTGCCACGTCAACATTTTCTGTTACTGGGTTGACGGCAGGGACCATTTTAAAAACGATTTAAAAAAATTAGGGATTGACCTAGGAGCAAAATCAGTTTAGGGACCAAATTGAGAAATGACCCAAAATATAGGGACCAAAAGTGCATTTACGCCTAAAAAAAAATTCTCTTTTTTATTATTTATGAAGGAAACTTGAATATTATAATAGAAACATCACAACTCCAAAAAGAACTCCTAAAAAATTGTTCATTTTTAGTGAAATGGGAAATTTGATTAAAAGAAATTAAGTACTATAAACTACAAAGTCTAGAGTACATATCACCCAAGTATCATCCAAAAGCTAGTACAAAATACAATGACTAGGCTTAGAACACAACACAAAGGATTCACTAGAAATGTTTCCTTCCTCTGCCAAAAAATTCACATACTAATTTCCTTTTTGTGCAATGAGTAGGCTTAGAATAAAACACGAAGGATTCATTACAATTGTTTCCCTCCTTCGCCAAATATACATACTAATTTTCTTCGTGCAGGACATGTTGGAGGTGAACTTTTTCAAAAACTTGAAATAAAGACTTGCAATCTGACATAATGAGAATAGTATTTATTAGGATGTTTTGAAATGTAAATATGCCAATTGCATACTCCAAAACTTTGATGAACATAGTGGATTAACCAAATAGAGCACATAACTATAATGGATTAACAAAAAAGAGCACATATCTTTTTGATATAGAAAGATAAAGTGATACACAATACACTAATAATGAGTTTTTTTCCTAATTAGTTTTTAATATATTTTTCAAAAATGGATATCTACCATTATACTTAACTTGAAATTATATATCTATTGCTTTTTTTTTTTTTTTTTTTCCTTGGAAGATCATAAATATAGTTAATAATTAACCTATGTCATTATTTTCCACAAATTTCAAATCTTAATACTTTTTAATGAATATTATATGTAGCATTAAGTATGTATAAGTATATTTTAAACATTTGTACACTTTATATTCGCGAGCACACTATTATGTTTAAACTTGACTAAGTAAATGAACCTAAGCAAGTTTTTTCTATCGAGCTGAACCCGAACTTGTTTATCTACAAGTCATTTATTTATGACTCTAAGCACTAAGCAGCTATAAAAAGAAATGAGAAATGTGGAAAGGAAAACAATATAGGTGGGTCGGGGGTAGGAAGTACAAAACTTTTCTTTCAAACGAGCCTAATGAGGTGCTCAATTTGATGAGGAATTTGTGCAAAGCCCATTAATTAATTTATTATATACCATCTTGTAGTGTCAAAGTTAGGAATTTATCTTTGAGGGGATATATATATATATATATTTTTTTTTTTGGTGGGTATGAAATGTAAAATAGTAATGTATAATACTTCATAACTCAATATGTGCTATAAACAAAAAGTGTACTACTTTTTGAATTACCGTTTTCATTTTTTTTGAAGAATGAGTCAATAGTCCTAAACTTACCCATGAACCAAGATTTATCAAATTAAAATATCACTCATTAAATAAAATGACTTAGATTTTAAAAAATATACTAAAAAAAACCTAATAGTTTAAAAATTGCTAAATAAAAGACAAATAATCATTCAAATGTCAATGCATAAAAAAATATAATAAACAACAACTAAAAATACATGTTAATATAGTAGTATATACTATATTATTATATAGAAATCAAAACAATACATAGAGCACTACCTAATAATAAATAATATATTATAAGGAATATAAAAAATAAAGCTATGAAAAGTAAAGTAAAAAAAAAAAAATTAAAACAATACAAATGCAAACTACCTAACCTGGGAAAGAGTTTTATGGGCCAGCTAGTCTCAAGTAGGGGCATAAATAGAGCACTACACAGTGTGTGTGATTAGGGGTGTGTAGAAAGTCACTGTCACCGGTCAAATCGACCGGTGCTGATCTTCCCGCACCGCCACTGCAATCGACTGACGAAGCCAAAGCTGGCGATCGAAGCACGAAGGGAGTTCTGATGCCAATGCGATGCAGTCACCGGAGCAGAAAATCTGAAACCGAGACATGCCGAACCAAACCAATATCTGTATATGGTTTTGAGAGTTTGGATACAGCGTTGTTTTACCAGTCTTCATTTAATTTAATTTTTTGAATAAAACGTTGTCATATTGGGTTTTATTATAAAAAAAAAAAAAAAAAAAAAAAAAACTGTGCCGTTTTATGCTAGTTTTTCAGATTTCTACCCTAGTATAAATTCATTCTATTCTCTCTCATAACCCTTAACTCTCTCTCTCTCTCCTCTCGCCTCTCGCTTGACGTAGTGACACCTCGCCTCCGAGCTCTCGCTGTCACCGCTCTCGACTCAACTGGCCTCTGCAGCAGGCGCTTGCTCACTAGTCATGGTGGCAAACCACCGATAAGCCATTAAGGCCCTCTCCTCTCTCACCTCTCAGCAAAAAGTCCAAACTAAGTAAATATCATGTTTTTTTGGACTTTTGGGGGTTGTTTTGTTTATGTAAAATATCATGTTGTTCTTCGCTAATGGCATTTGGCAAGCACAAGCAATTTCTCAAAACCAAAATACCCTATTGAAAAATAATGTACATGCTTGCACCCTTGTTTTGTGCTGAATCATATTATCATATAGTTTATACTTTATACTATTACTATGTACGAAATTATCATAGTTTATACTTCATAATATTATCATAGTCTACTAAGTACTAACCTTTTTTTTTCTTCAACATTTTAATTTTTGAGGGAGATAGAGATTGAGAGAGTTCTTGCTTTCAATCCTTCACTGAGAGGTAATCACTAATCACTCACTATATTCAACATTTTGATTTTAAATTTTTAGTACTTAGTAACAACTGCTTAGTAACAGATTTTTTTAATAAAAAAAAAAATATATATATATATATATATATAATTTTTAATGTTTCAAATTGACCAAACCAATTAAACTGATCGCAAGAAACCGCATCGCTATAGGTTGAAAACCGACCCTAAGCAATATACATCAGTTTTAATTTCGAAAAAACTGATCCCTATCAATTCGGCAACAAATTTGAGAAAAAACCAAGCTAATTGAACTACGCACACCCTAAGTGTGATAGTCAAGGATGAGGGGTTAGGGCCCGCGACATAACCACAGTCACACAAATTGAGTCACAAATTAAGGGGCCCACGACACTGACAAAGACAATGACAAATCACAAATTGAGTCACTCTTTCTTCTTTCTTGTCTAATAGTTGTAGTTTGAACACAGTACAAATAATAAACAAACTAAGGGCTCGTTTGGTTAGAGATTTCTAGTATCGTTATTCAAGTGTGATGAAAATATGTGTAGGTTAAAAAGTATTATGAAAATATGTGTTTCAGTATTTAAACACTGAAAATTGTTATTTAAACACATATACCAAACACCTCCTAAAAGTTTGAAAAGATTAAAAAAAAAAAAAGAAAAAAAAAAGGCAAAGGCAGTGGTGAGAAGAAGGCAAAAGAAGAAAAAGAAGAAGAAGCCAAGTCCCCAACGGAGAGAGAGAGAGAGAGAGAGAGAGAGAGAGAGAGAGAGAGAGAGAGAGAGAGAGAGAGAATGCTTCTGCAATTGTGTGGGAGACTTGGTGGTGTGGCATAGTAACAAAGTTTATGACTTTTCATTTTTTCTACTGCTGTATACAAGTAAGTGCTAGATGTGTTTGGATGAAAATTATAAAGTTTTTTTCCTTTTATTTGTTGAGATAATTGTTAAAATATTCATTGTAAAAATGCTAAATGTTTAATTATTATAATATGTTGACATATGTATTAATAGATTGTATTTTATTTAAATAAAAATTATATTTATTTTTAAAATTTTTAAAATATATATGTATATTATCAAGTACGAGGGCTGATAAGGATTTTTAAAAACTTTCAAATTGTTTAGAATATTTTCAGAAAAAAATTTAATTTTTTCAAAACTTTTGGGGGGAGGGGACCAAGGCACCTTTCGGTCCTCAAGTTGCTCTGCCACTGGCATCTTGTACACCACTATTTAACCAGATTCTGTATATTTATCAAAAGCAATACCATGTTTCTGCAGACCACGGAATTGCATAAAGAATGACAACACACCAAATCCTTGCTCCTGATTTCTAAGACTGGTATCAACCAAATCTTTGCTCGTGATCTCTAAGACTGGTTTTAACTGGGCCGAGATCAAGAGAATAATACACATTTAGCAATGTGAGACTACGTGAAATTTTTTCTTTTCTTGTAAACATGCACTGTTTTCCAGTCATGTAAAAAAAAATGGAGATAAGAGTCCCACTCCCACCAACCAAAAATAAAATAAAAATCATTAGCATGAGTGCCCAAATTAGCCTACCTCTCAACCTCTCAATAATTCGAGGATCACATAAAGCAGCATTACAATCGATCACGCAAACTAAATCAATAAATAAATGATGAATTGTGCAAGGTGTAGTTCATTCATGCGAGCAAATGCAGAACTAAAGACGTTCAAGCCCAATTCTTCTTGTCGTCAAGCAACTGTAAAGCTATTCATTTCGTATTGAAAATTGCACTAGTACTACTAGGATTAGGACTGTCCAACATAAGATGTCAATTTCCACAACCAAACCCGCACTTGCATATTAATTAACTTTCCTTTTAATACTACCACCAAACCGTGCATTAGCCTGGTCTACTTTTTACAAAAGTAGAGTGCAAAAACTTTTTACCTCCACGAGGGAGAAAAGCATTGGTACCAACTGGCCAGGTTACGAATATATAAGTTAATCCAAACTCTATGGAAGTTCCACTATTTTTTTCATGTTAAAAAAAAATGTTATCTTGATATTGTGGGGGGAAAAAGGTGGCTTTTGTACGGCTTTGATTGCTGTTTGCTACCGTGAGAAAGTAGCCTTCCTTCTAGTGAGATGTGGTCGGGGAATACTTTTTGAGTTGAAAATCACGTTGAGGTTTACATGCCACCTTCCCCAAGGTGGTTAGCTTTTTCACACCTAGTTAGTCAACTCAGGAAGGCGTTATATACTTTTATGGATTAAAACAAGCAAACTCTGGCTTGAAAGCAAGATTGACAATAAACTTCTAGAATGGACTTTTCTTGTATAAAGAGATCATCAAAAGTTAGCACACAAGAAATTAGGAAATCGAAAAGTACTTGAAGCTAGAAATCATCTTAATGATAGAATTGCGTGAAAATTAGTAACCGTACCTAAAGGGAATTGTTACAAGGATCAATACTCATCGCCATCGGCCATGACCTACACTGCAAATCCCTTTGTTTAGGCCTTTAATTAATTATTTTTGCTTTTTATAGTAATTTTTTCTCTAATTATAACTTTTAATTTAAAAGTCAGAATAATATCCCATCTGTTTTAGGACATTTCCTAGCAGCCATAGAATTTAATTTTGTGCTTCTCTCTGTAGGGATGAAGAGCCCAGATAAGGGTAGTGGCCATGAGCCGCATCCAAGGATGTCAAAGAGCCCGAAAAGAAGCACATATTAGTAAAGACAAGTAGACTGTAGGGCTGAGGAAGAGGTCAGATCATAATGAACCGATGATGTTGTCCGAGGAGAAATCCTTCATCGGCCAATAGGGAGGAAAGCTAAAGTTCGACCACTCATCAAGTACTGGGCATTGGGTAGCCGTGCTTGGGAGGATAAGCTTTAGAGAGATCTGAGTCAGTAGAGAATTGAGAAATATCTGGGAAGAAATGTGCTACCACTGCATTGAATGCTCTTCATCTACCCCCCTGGCCACATTTATGCGGAAGTGATACTTGAACAGTAATTTTCAGCCTTACAACTACCCACAAAAACTTCAAGAAGGTGTTGATGAGACAAGAATCAAGGAGATTAGCAATCTGACCTACACGTGAAGGGCTGAGATGAAAGAGATGAAGGGAATATAAAAGGGAATGATTCCATTACAAAAGGGGCATGAGAAAAATACAAGAAAAAGATATTTGTAACCAAGAACTTGCTTTGTATAAGTCTGAAAATATATTCAAGAACAAACCATCGTCGGACTCGATTGAGGATAACTTTTCTTTCTCAACTCGTTGTTTACAGTCACTCCTAGCTCAAGCTAACCCAAATTGGTTCTTATTGGACTCACTGAACATTCAACTTCAAACCCACTCTCTAACAAATTCATTGTTGTGGGCCTATTGTGTCATTGTCCAAATCCATTGGGCTCTGAACCAATCCTCGCCCTTATAATTGGCGTCATCTATGGGGAGATGAACATTCTTGAGTTTGTGCAATCATGGTGGGTTCAAGGCCAAATCGAGAGGAATTTGTGGGATCTCAACATCATGACCATTTTGTTAACCTGGAACAAAGGAGAGATCGTGAAGTGAGTGTGCATACTACTCACACCAGTCGAAGCCAATCTTGAATGGGAAGCCATGTTTCACATGGGGAGAATACTAGAAACTTGCAACTGGAAATAGATCATCTGCGGAGGAAGTTACGTCGTAAGCAAAGGAGGGAGTCTCCATCAAGCTCAGGGTCCTCATCTGATGGTGATAGCAATTATAGACTTGGATCACGAATTCCTCCTAGTGAGTCTTTTTCTTATAATGAAGAGCGTCATCATAAGCGAAGGAGCGACATCATAAGCGAAGGAGTAGGAGCCCAACCTACAAGGGCTTGCAAAATGATGCTATCAGTAAGGCTTTGAGCCAAATCTCAAAGTCCCTGTTTACACGGAAGATTGAGAGGGCAAAACTTCCTCAACAGTTCACACAGCCAACTTTTACCATGTACAATGGAAGGACGGACCTGGTGGAGCATGTAAGCCATTTTAATCAAAGGATGGTAGTTCATTCGAAGAATGAGGCATTGATGTATAAGGTGTTTCCATCCAATTTGGGGCCCGTGGCAATGAGATGGTTTGATGGGCTTGAGGAGGGCTCTATTAACTCCTTTCAAGAGCTTACCAGAGCCTTTGGAGCTCGATTTGTCATGTGTAGCAGGGTTTCTCGCCCCTTGGATTCCTTGCTATCAATGGCAATGAGGGAAGGGGAAACTTTAAAGATCTAATAGGTATTGCGAGATGTTTAATGAAATAGATGGAGATTTTGAAGATGTGTCTATAAAGACATTTAAGGTCAGGAGCCCCACTGAGAATGAGCTGAGGAAATCCTTGACTAGAAAACCTGCACACAGCATGCGTCAATTGATGGATAGTATTGATGAGTACAAACAGGTCGAAGAAAACCAATAGTAGGGGAAGGGGAAGGCCAAAGTGATTCCCCTGATCGAAGGGATTTCAGTTCAGATAGGTATAACAGCAATAGGGCAAAAAGGGACTTTCTAGGGCCTAGAGGGCAGTCCACGGCACAAGCAGTTAACACAGTTTTCAGGAAATCTATGCACTAGATCCTTAACAAAATAAAAATTGAGCTGTATTTTAAGTGGCCAAACAAAATGGGAAGAGATCCTTCTCAGTGCAATCAAAGTTTGCATTGCCAATTTCACCAAGACCGTGGGTACACTACGGAAGATTGCAAAACCCTACGAGATTTTCTAGAGCAACTAGTCAAGGCTGGGAAATTGAAGCAATTCTTGTTTCAACCATCTGCGCAAGGAATTCAGGCCAGACCAGTCCCTTAATGAGAGAACTATCTACGACCATCCTTAGGAACAATCAATGTAATTCTGGCAGCCCTAGGCCAAGCAGGCATATATCAATCCAAGGTGATGTCTGTGTCAAACTCACATGGCGAAGATCTCATCCCTGTGTTTAAACGAGGGAGGATGCAAGCCTGACCAGTTCTGAGTTTCTCTAATGAAGATAAGACCAGAACTCATCAGCCCCATGATGACGCATTGGTGGTTACCATTCAAATTGAAGGGTATGATGTGAGAAGGGTCCTAGTAGATCAGGGTAGCAGTGTAGAGATCATGTACCCTGATCTGTATAAGGGGCTTAGGCTTAAGCCAGAGGATCTAGCCAGTTATGACTCACCCCTGGTGGGATTTGATGGGAAGACTGTTGTCCCAAAGGGTATGATTAAATTACCCGTTCAGGTGGGCTCCAGAGTAGTGGAGGTCAATTTCATTGTGGTCGATACTTATTCCCTTTATACTGCAATTTTGGCCTTCATGCTATGGAAGCTGTGTCTTCAACTCTGCACTTGAAGGTGAAGTATCCCTCTAGGGACCAAGTGGAGGAGCTAGTTGGAAGCCAAGCCGTGGCAAGGCAATGCTTGGTCACTGCTGTCAAGCAATAATCTGAAGGCGAACCCTTGGTGCCCTTGGACAAGGCTTTATAGCAACTAATGGAGGTAGAAGCTTCCTCGTGTGCCATGAACAAAGAAGCTAAATGCGAGGGGTTGGAAAAGGTTACAATAAATGTTGATGAAGAAAGTTTTTTCAAGTCGGGGTACAATTGCCTCTTCAAGAAAAGGAGGAGCTGCTAGCTTTCTTACGAGAAAATGTGGATGTCTTTGCTTGGAGCGCTTATGAAGCTCCTAAAGTGGATCCGGATTTTATATGTCACCACCTGAATGTCAATCCAAATGTTGTTCCGAAGAAGCAACCACCTCGGCACTCATTTAGGGAACACGCCGAGGCTGTTAAAGAAGAGGTGACAAAGACTAAGCGTGTAGGGGCAATAAAGGAAGTCTTTCACCCAGAATGGTTGGCCAATACATTGGTAGTGAACAAGAAGAATGGGAAGTAGTGAGTGTGTGTAGATTTGACGGATTTAAACAAAGCTTGCCCGAAGGACCCTTTCCCAATACCCCGAATAGACCAATTAGTGGACGCTACAGTTAGACATCCTCGGATGAGCTTTTTGGATGTCTTTCAGGGGTACTATCAGATACCATTAGCTCTGGCCGACCAGGAGAATACTGCTTTTGTCACACCCAATAGGAATTATCATTATAAGGTGATTCCTTTTAAATTGAAGAATGCGGGGTCTACTTACCAAAGGATGATAACTATAATGTTTGAGTCCCAACTGGGTAAGAATATCGAGGTCTACATTAATGATATGGTTGTGAAGAGCAAGGTGGTTGCTGAGCATTTAAGGGACCTCGGAGATATCTTCGAAGTGTTGAGGAAGCATAAATTGCGCCTTAATGCTTCTAAATGTTCTTTTAGTATTAGCTCGGGTAAGTTTTTGGGTTATATGGTCACACATCATGGAATTGAAGTTAATCCTGATCAAATTACCACCTTGGAATCCAAAGGAGGTGCAAAAATTAACCGAGATGACTATAGCCTTGAATAGATTTATATCTCGATCAACGGACAGATGCAGGCCCTTCTTCCAATTGTTGCACAAATGGAAAGGGTTCGAGTGGAATGAGGAATGTGCTCTTGCCTTCCAACAACTAAAGGATTATCTTTCTTGGCCACCTATTATGTCTAGACCCAAAAAGGAAGAAGTCTTTTCCACTTATATTGCTGTGGCCTTTCATGCGGTCAGCTTAGTATTGGTAAGAGTGGAGAATGGAGTACAAAGGCTAGTCTATTATGTGAGTAAGTCTCTACAAGAAGCTGAAATTCGTACTTGCCCATGGAAAAGGCCATCCTAGTAGTGGTGCACGCTACACAGAAGCTTCCCCATTACTTCCAAGCACACACCATTGTAGTTCTGACTAAACTCCCTCTACAGTCGCTGCGGAAAGCTGATTATATGGGGAGAGTTGCCAAATGAGGAACAATCATGAGTGCATTTGACATAAAGTATATGCCTAGTACCTCAGTGAAAGGGCAAGTTCTTGCAGATTTAGTGTCAGAGTTTACTAAGTCTCCAACGGGGGTAGGGATCGAAGGACATAGACTAGAAGGACAGCAAGTTCAGGTAATTTCTCTGAAGGGGCCTCATCCTAGAAGTTATACATTGATGGAGGGGCAAATCAAAAGGGATCCAAGGTGGGGCTGGTAATAGTGTCCCCGAAAGGTATCACCATTGAGAAATCTTTAAGGTTGGGCTTCTCAGCCATGAACAACGAAGCTGAGTATGAACCTTTACTAATAGGGATAGCTATGGTTCAGAAAATGGGGGGAAAGGCTGTTGAAGTATTCTCAAACTTGAAGTTAATTATAGGGAAAGTAAAGGGAGAATTGGATGCTAAGGATTTGCGAATGCAGGTGTATTTGGGTCCAGCTCGGTGTTTACAGTCAGATTTTGAGTTCTTCACCATTAGGGCTGTCCAAGCAACTCGGAGACCGGCCAAACCGACCAGACCCGACCCGTCACGGCCAAATCCAACACCTCCGGCGGTCGGTGATGGTTCCTATTCTCTGAAACTCGACTTCGACGGGTCGAGTGGCGGGTTTCGGTCTTTAAAACCCGAGCCACCCGATCTGACCGACAAATGTTAAAAAAATGCCAAAATTTCCTAAATCTAGCAACTTTCTGGTGTTCCTTAGCTCTGATCCGGCCACCCTTAGTCTTCCTTAGCTCAGATCTGGTGGTATTTGCTCAGATTTGCTCAAATCTGGAGATATATGGTTAGATCTAACTCAGATTAGCGAAGATAGGCTCAGATCGGCGAAGATAGACTCAGATATTTGGTTAAATCCGGCTATTCTTACTAAGATCAGCAAAGATAGACTCCAATCTACTCGAATCCAGTGCCTTCAACTCAGATTGGCGAAGATAAAAACTTCTCCTCCGCCCGCCGTCGCTCATCATCAGACTCGACCGACCCGACCATTCGCCCCCCAGAGCCCGGCCGACCCATTGTGGTCAGCAGTCAGTTGTGGGTGTGTTTTTGTTCCACCCAATCTGAGGGGGTCGAGTCCGGGTTGGGCACAAACCCGACCCGTGGACACCCCTATTCACCATACAACAAATCCTGAGAAGCAGGAATATACATGCTGACTCTTTGGCAACTTTGGTAACTTCTAGACAAGATCTACCTCGGGTCATACTCATTGAGGATTTGCATGGCCTACTGAGGATAAGAAGGAGAAAGTTCAAGTTCACCAGATCATGGTCGGACCTAGTTAGATGGATCCATTGGTTTTGTTTCTCAAGGAAGGTGTTTTACCTTATGAGAAAAGGAAGGCAGAGAAGATATGGAGGAAAGCTCGCTTTTGGTTGTCCGAGGAGCAAAAGTTGTACGAACATTCCTTCTTTGGACCATACTTACTTTGTGTTCATTCTGAGGTAGTGAAGCCACTTCTAGAAGAATTGCATGAAGGGATATGTGGAAGTCATACAGGAGGCAGATCGTTATCACATAGAGCTCTTACTCAAGGGTATTGGTGGCCGAGTATGCAAAAAGATGCGCAAGAGTATGTAAAAAAGTGTGATCAATGCCAAAGATTTGCTCCAAACATTCATCAGCCTGGGGGTGTACTTAATCCCCTGTCTAGTCCATGGCCATTTGCTCAATAGGGCCTAGATATTGTAGGACCATTTCCTAAGGCTGTAGGAAACTGAAGATGGCTTCTGGTCGGATTTGATTACTTTACAAAGTGGGTGGAGGCTGAGCCATTATCCAATATTAGGGACATAGATGTAAAAAAGTTTGTTTGGAAGAACATTGCTACACGATTTGAGATTCCTCACACCTTCATCTCAGATAATGGGCTCCAATTTAACAGCAAAGCTTTCAGGAGATACTGTTGTGAATTGGGCATCAAAAACAGATATTCAACTCCAGCTTATCCACAAAGAAATGGGCAGAAAGAGGCGGTCAACAAAGTCATAGTGAATGGGCTTAAGAAGAGGTTAGATGAAGCAAAGGGTAGATGGGTGGAAGAGCTACCACACGTTCTTTGGACGTATTGGACCACTCCTCGTCAGTCAACCTAAGAAACACCCTTTTCAATGACACATGGGTTTGAAGCTGTAATCCCTTTAGAAATTGGGTTTCCAACACTAAGGACAAGCTTGTTCACTCCAGACAATAATGATCGACTATTGGAGAAAAGCTTAAATTTGGTTGATGAGTGAAGGGAAGCTGCTATGGTACAATTGGCGCATTATCAGTAAAAGCTTAAACAGAGGTATGATACAGGCGTAATGACAAGGACATTGGCACCAGGTGACTTGATGTTAAGAAAGGTAGTAGGTATCGCGAAAAAAACCCATCTTGGGGAAAATTGGGGCCTAATTGGGAGGGGCCCTACCATATCACCTCAGTAGCTATTATAGGGGCTTACTTTTTAGAAGACTTAAACAAAAATGTTGTAGCACACCCATGGAATGTAAATAACCTACGAAGGTACTATTATTAATGAAAGGCGATCTGGCCCTTTTTCGTTTCTATTATTATGTGTGTTGTTTTTAAATTTCCTTGTTCATATAAGTATTAAACAGAACATTGGTCATGCCTAGCTCCTCGAACCACAAACTTTGGGTAAATTAATACCATTGGTTTCTCTAAGTGTTAAACAGAACATTGGTCATGCCTGGCTCCTCGGACCATATACCTTGGGTAAATTAATACTATTGGTTTCTCTAAGTGTTAAATAGAACATTGGTCATGATTGGCTCCTTAGACCACATATCTTGGGTAAATTAATACTATTGGTTTCTCTAAGTGTTAAACAAAACATTGGTCATGCCTGGCTCCTCGGACCACATATCTTCGGTAAATTAATACTACTTGTTTCTCTAAGTATCAAACAAAATCTTAGTCATGTTCGACTCCTCAAACCACAGACTTGGAGTATATTAATGCTTTTTATATAGCTAAGTGGTGAACAAAGCCCTAGCTATGCCTAGTTTCTATAACCAATGCCTCACACTTGATTACAACTATGAATGGAACCTTAATCACACATAGCTTTTTGGGCCGAATATCTCAGGTATGCAAATCCTATCTCCAAGTTAAGTTGCTAAATTATCAGTTGCATGGAAGTTAACTTGTTAGATTACCAATTACATGAAAATTGAACTGTTGAACTACCAATTGCACAAATGTTTATCAAGTTTAAAGGCAATGTTATGCTTTAATTGGGAGAAGTGATACTTTGAGTTTACAGTTGGACAATCAAACTATGTTCAACAATAAAATAGTATTATGAATAACATAGAAAAACTAATAATGTAAAAGAACTTAGCACTTTCGTTGAATAAAGCCTTGGAAAGGTAGAGGGGGTACATACATAATAATAATAATAATAATAATAATAATAATACTAATAATAATAATAATAATAATAAAAAGAGTAAGTAAAATCCTAAGTGGTTTTGGGCAGAGGAGGTTTGGCCTTCACTACAGTCTGGGTGGAAGGTTCAGGCAATATGGCTTAAGCTGCACCCTTGTCCTTAGAATCCTCCTTGGTGGTGAAGGGGAGAGTAGCAAGCACGAGTACCTGACCTTGGGCTGCCCCCTTCTCCTTGGAGGTATCCTTAGGCAAGGGTAGAGGCTTGGCTGGCTAAGGTGGCTTCTTTTTGGTCACCTCTTTCCCCTTATCTTGGGTACCTGCTCGAACAGGTTTATTGGGGCCCTTAGAGGTGGTTGGGAGGGTACTGGCAAGGATGGCTTGGCTAGACCCAGACTCTTTGGGAGAGATGTCCGTCTGAGAGCTTAGAGAATTGGTTATCCGCAAAGCGGGGGGGGTGGGGTAGAAAGCATTCTCTGTCCTCCTTAGCACCGAGGAGGCGTCTACCCCAGCCTGGTTTAATGCCTCAGTCCATACTTGGAGGCAGTATCCTCGGCAGACATCAATGATTTGGGCTCTGATAGATTCCTCTGTCTCTTTCACCCCTACGTCATAGCCATCTTGCTCGGCTCATTCAGCAACCTCCTTTTTATTCGCCAACTTCTTTTACAGAACCTCTATCTGCTCCTTGGCAATAGCGAGTTGTCTTTGGTTCTGTGCAGCTATTGGCATTGATCCTCAACTTGCCTCTCAGCCCCAGCCAGTGCAGCTTCAACACTCTTCTTTTCCCTGCCTTCCTTAGTTAACTTAGTGTTGAGATCTTTAACCCTTTGCTCTGCCACAACGAGGGTTCCCATCGTAGCTATCCGCTGCCCTTCCTCGTCTTTCCACTATTTGTGGGCATCCTCTGCCCACTCCTCGGCCATGTGTGCCGCTTGGATCGACTTCAAAAAAAAAAAAAAAAAGGAAAGAGGAAGAAAGAAGACATTAAAGGGAATTCTCTAAAAGTAAAAACAGCATGTCCTCTTAGCAAGGATAAAGAGCTCGAAACTTACCATGGCTAAATCCCTTTTCAGGGTTAGAAAGACTTTGTGCCTCTTTAATGTCCTTAGCTCGGCCATGTCCTAAGGGAGGAGTAAGGGCTGTTCCAGAGCATTGGCCACATAGCCAGCCTTGCCCCTCTGGAAGTCCCTGATGGAGGAGTCTAGGGGGAGTGGGGCTCCATCCAACTCCAATGGAGGGTTCTAGATCTGAATCCTAGGGCGACGCTTTGGACCTCTTTCCATGACCGCTCCTTCAGTAGAGGGTCTTTTGTGTACCTTTTTTGCCATCTTTGCCCCTTTCTGGGGCTCAAGCTCCTTAGAGGGAACAACTTCGCCTTCCTCGGCTACATCCTTCCCTTTTTTTTCCCTTTTTCTTTTCTTGTCAGCTTGTTTAGGGGAGGAAGTGTGAACGAGAGAGGAGTGGGAGGTTGGGTTTGGATGGCTACGTCAGGAGTAGACCCTCTAGTGTGTGACTCCAATAATTTTAGGAGGCTTGTTTTCTTCTTCCTCTGGAGCACCATGCCTTCTAGAACATTGGATGGACCTTGGCTACTACTTACTTAGGCTGGGGGTAAGGGAGAAAAGGCAACATGTGGTGAGTCCGGGGCAGGTGGTTGATCGAAGATCTCGTAATCCTCTTCGGAATCTACGATCTCTAATGGTTCAGGCGCCTCTTCCTCGGGAGTTGGGCTTGAAGAGGTCTCTTTTTCCTTGGGGGCTCGTTGATCAAGAAGTTGCACTGGCTGAATGCCTGTGAGGGGAGGACCACTAAGGAATCCGAGAACGGTAATGTCAATTTGGTGAAGCCGAGGATCCTTCGCCTTGATGACATATGTAGGAGTTTGGAAGCTTATGGATATTGGTTGGTACCCGAGGATGATGTAAGCTGCTCCCAGCTACTCGTCTGTATGGAGAAAGATCTAGGATTTAAGAATCCTCGTCAGGTTGGGTTCGTTGACTAAACTGAAATTGGGGGATGTGAACTTCTTGTCTGCAAAAATCCCAAAAATTGAGATGTTAAAAAAAAGAAGAAGATGAAGAAGAAAACACAGTAAATAAAAGTTAGCCTAGAATGTCAGTGTTAAAGCAGGAAATCTAAACCTAAGTATACCATTTAGTTTCCCATCTCGTGTTGGGCAATGAAGTCCATCATGTTATTCACCTGAGACAATAAAAAAATCTTGGTCCATGCCCTTGTTAGTTTCAAGAAGACACAAGATGAGTCTGACTGTAGGGACCCTAGTTTTAAGGTAGTATCCCGAGCTCTTAAGGAGTTGGCAGTTATATACCCAGTTCACGTCGTGATGGGTGAGGTTTACACCTATCTTCTTGTTAAAGGCATTTATGCTACCTATTATCCTAAACATGTTTGGGGAACACTGGGTTGGGCAAAGTCTGTAGGCAATCAAAAAATCTTTGGTCACTCTACCCATAGGGATCCTCATCCTTCCCTCTATGAAGGCAATCATAGGGATGACCACCTCTCCTTCAGATCTCAAAGCATGCCATTCTTCTTGAAGGCAATGTCGGATGGAAACTCCAGCTGGTATGTTATACCGGGCTTTAAAGTTCTCTACTCCCTCAGGGGTATCTACTAGGCTAAAGGTTACTTACAATGTTAGGAAAGGAGCACCTCAGATTGATTCTTGGGCATTGAAGATTCAAGAAGTAGGGCATCTAGTTTCTTCGCACAATTTATATAGAGGGTGGGAGAAGTAAGCGGGAGAGTTCCTACTCAAATCCTTATGGAAAATCTCCACCGCAAGATCTTCATCACATCGTAGAATATGGGGGACAGGGCATCGTATGTAGTAAATGTTGAAGTGTCCTAGTTACCGAAGCGTCAGAAGCGTACTCCTTTATAGATGAAAAGACGCTTCACGTGAGGAAATAACACAAGCGTGGGAGGAACGGTTACTTGAAATCGAAATCCCACTTTTCTTGAGGAAAGAAAAAGTAGAATTTCGATGAGCTATTGTAGGCATGAAGGGCCCAAAAAAGGGTAGTGGGCAGTGGGCCGCATTTGAGGATGTCAAAGAGCTTGAAGACAAGCATGTATTAGTAAAGACAAGTAGACTGCAGGGCCAAGGAAAAGGTCAGATCGTAATGAATTGGTGATGTTGTCCAGGGAGCAATCCTTCCTCGGCCAACAAGGAGGAAATCGAAAGTCCAACCACTCATCAAGTACTGGGCATTGGGCAACCGTGCTAAGGAGGATAAGCTTTAGAGAGATGTGAGTCAGTAGAGAATTGAGAAATATCTAAGAAGAAAGCTGCTACCACCGCATTGAATGCTCTGCATCTACCCCCCTGGCCGCATTAATGTGGAAGTGATACTTGAACAATAATTTTCAGCCTTACAACTACCCACAAAGACTTCAAGGAGGTGCTGATGGGACAAGTATCAAGGAGATTAGCAATCTAACCTACACGTGGGGGGCTGAGATGAAAGAGATGAAGGGAATATAAAAGGGAAGGATTCCATTACAAAAGGGGCATGAGAAAAATACAAGAAAAAGATCTTTGTAACCAAGAACTTACTTTGTATAAGTCTGAAAATATATTCAAGAACAAACCATCCTCGGACTCGACCGAGGAGAACTTTTCTTTCTCAACTCGTTGTTTACAGTCACTCCTAGCTCAAGCTAACCAAAATTAGTTCTTATTGGACTCATTGAACATTCAACTTCAAACCCACTCTTTAACAAATTCATTGTTGTGGGCGTATTGTGTCATTGTCCAAATCGATTGGGCTCTGAACCAATCCTCGCCCTTACACTCTTAATTTTGTAGTATTTAGCTAATCTTCCTATTTTCTAGCCTAATTTCTTGTTTAACATGAGTTAGGATTTTCTAGCTCCTAGGAGTGATTTTGAGCTTTCTAAGAGCTTCATAGCAACCCTAAGAACTTTTCTTTTTTTTCTATTTAAGTGCATTATGGTTGCAAATCAATTTTCTCATTAATAAAATTTCAGAGAGTTTTATGCTTTATATTTTAGTGAATTCTAGAATTCTCTTTGTAGATTCAAGGACTATCATCTTAAAGAAGATGTGTTCTGTTTTGTGGCTTTTCACCTACATCATATGATCTTTAGAGTTTTAATTAATGGGATTAAAGTAGAATGTGCTAAGTAAATATATTAAACAAGATGCCTTTAAAATGTTTTTGTCATGTACCAATGGCTTTCTTGGCCATAGGATAAAATCCCCAAGTTCCAGGAGAACGAATTTTTTGGTCGGAACCCCAAAAAAAAAAAAAAGTATAATTATTTCCCATAACCATGCATTGATGCAATAACAATTAATATAGAAGAGGAAAAATCTCAAGAATCATGGTGTAGTAAGTAGTGGTAAAATTAGATCTAGGGCGAATACTTTCAATTTTTACTTAAAAAAAAGAGCGGTAAGTATCCGAAGAGAGAGAGAAAGTGTGTATTTTTAGTTTTAACAAAATCCTATGCAGCAAAGACTCACTTTTCTTAATAAATGTGACAAAAATATGGGATATACATATATGAGTGAAATTCTCAATTAAGACAAAGTAAAGAACTTTAGAAAAATACTTTGCATAATTGAACTTGTTAGGTTTTGAGTTTGTAATGTTGGCAAACCATGACAAAACATGACAAAAACTAAGTCTTATTAGTTTAGAATGGTCTACATTGAAGCCCAAGACAAAAAACTCAAGTTCGGGACAAAAACAAATGAGTTACAAGCTATTTAGTTTGATTGATACTCGATTGATGCTAGTGATTTTCGATTGATCGAAAATCGCATATTAGCAAAATCAGCAAACGTAAAAAGGCCATAACTTATCCGTTTGAAGCCCAAATCGCGAGCCATTTTTTCCAGTATTTAAAGGACATTATAAGCTAACCCTATATGGGGTTTTGAGAGTTTTTTAGAGAGATTAGAGTACATCTTGTGCCTCTTTTGTAGATCTAGGGTTTTGTACCCAAAAGCTCTCTTATGTCTTCTATTAGTATTATTCCTTGAAAAATCTCAAGATCCGGTGTTGTAGAAGTTGCTGCCTTCTCTAGTCATCAAAGGTGTTGATGATCTACACCTTCAAGGGTGGTCTTGGAGTCACAAACAGGAGAGTTTGTGTTGCTAAACCTTTGAGTGGGATCTCAAAGTTACAAACGTGGGTGTTTGTGTTTGCAAAGGCTAAAGAAAGAAGGAGTCCGTGGTCTCGGAGCTTGCACATGGTCGTGTCAGTAAGTTTTTACTGGTGGGTAGCAATAGGATGTTAGTGGTCTAAGTCGCTATTGTAAAATTTCGATTCTTTCTAGTGGATTTGCTTTTTACCTTGAGGATAGCTAGGTTAAATCCTCCCCAAGTTTTTTACCAGTTTGGTTTTCCTGGGTTATCATATCATTGTGTTTTTTATTTTCCGCTGCTATACATTGATATGATATATTTGTGTTAACCTAGATTTGTTAATTTGACTAAGTAATCACTTGGCTAATTACCTAGGTTAATCTAATTGTGGTTTTAAGGGGTCTAAAAACATATAGAACTCAAACCATAAAATTAAGTTCTTGAGATAAGTAATGTTCTAATATATTAAGGCTTCATGTGAAAATTTTCCAAGACATTATCTTTCTAATAAGTGATAGTAGAAGGTGGCAAGATCATTAAGATGGATAATGGTGATCCCTTTTACAAATAGAGTTTGGATGGGGATACAATCAATATTTAAATATAATACAACTTTTTCCAAATTCATAAGTTTAAAGTTTTAGATTAAATGGTGTCTCAATATAATATATTAAAGACAAACTTGATGTCTCACTAAGAGCATTCTCATCAAATGTTTCAAATGCTAAATATGCCATTTTTTAACATCTGATTCTTAAAAAACACACTACAGTAAGGGTGCTACACTTAAAAGTTTTAACATCTTCGCTACAATAGAATGGCATCTTTGACATTCTACAGTAGATGACATTCTATTGTAGCTGAAATCTATATAAAAAAAATTATTACCACTTCAATTAATAGAGAGAGAGAGAGAGAGAGAGAGAGAGAGAGAGAGAGAGAGAAGAATAAAAAATAAAAATAAAAAGAATATTTAAATAAAGTGGTAGAAAAAATAGAAATTTTGATGTTGGATGTATTGTAAAGTGATGTGTTAAATGTTATAAAATGGCTTTTTTAGTTGCTAAATGCTAAAATGTTATAAAGTGGCTTTTTTATACTAAAGAAGTGTTAGTTTAGTTTTAGTTTTTAATACAAGGCTAAAGCATGAGTTAAGTTGGCTCTAAATTGGGTTTAGTTGAGTTTGAGGGGCTGGAAAAGTTTCTAAACCCAGTTAGGTATGGGTGATCTGAATGTTGGGCTTGTGAAGGTTAATGAGCCTACTGGATTTGGGATGGTTTAATTAATCAAGTTAGACATGGGTTGGTTAATAAATCAGGTTGAACTGGACAAAATTGGCCTCTGCCCTTTTCGAGTAAAATAAATAGCATTCTACCCCCTTTCCTAAACTAATTAGGGAAATGTCCCTATTTTGAAAATCGACTTTCTAAAAATCGAGTTTAAAAAAAAAAATTCTAAAGCTCTATAGTGGCATTTTAAGGAGCCTATAGTAACGTTTTAATGACCTATAGTGGCGTTTTGTAACTCGATTTCCATGAAGTCGAGTTACATGTAATTTTTTTACTTATAACTCGATTTCATGGAGCTTGAGTTAAAAAACGCCACTTTAGGTCCTTAAAAACGTTACTATAGGACTTAACTCGATTTTGAAAAAGTCGATTTTCAAAAGAGGTGCATTTTCTTAATTAGTTTGGGAAAGGGGCTAGAATGCTATTTATTTTGCCCGAAAAGGGCAGAAGCCAATTTTGTCCAACCACTCGAGTAGGGTTCTTTAGCTGACAAGTCCTGTTTGATCTAATGTGAACACCCCATTTTATAACCGAAGGTCGGTTCATGAATCAAAAATAAAATAATATGTGGTAAAAATGTTATTTGAGTTGTTAGATGAACAAAAACTTAATTTCAAACAACATTTTGATTTTTGAGTGCTAAAATCAAACCATCAATTGAAAGATTAAGTCACAAAAAATTTCAAAAAACAAGAATTCTTGAAATCTAGGACTAAATGATTGTGATGATTAATTATGACTAGTTCTTAAACTTTAAGACAAAAATGCACTAAAATATAAAGGTCAATTCTAAAGAAAATATCATGAAGTGGTCTCCATTATCATTATAACATGCGCACGCATCACCTAGTAGAATTAACATTATTAGTTTTGAAAAGTGATAAATGAAATTATGACATCTTATAGGCCAAGAATGTATTGGCCCCTTATGATAAATTAATCAATTGATTTAGCCAAGTTAATTAATGAATTCAATTAACATGCAAAACGCGTGATAGCACAAACAAATCACCAACTAAGTTAATATGCAGTGGAAAATAAAGTTGATACGGTAATTTGTTTATGAATTGGGAAAACCTTAAAGGCAAAAACTCCACCGGATGATTTTAAGGTCGTCACTCCCGAGAATTCACTATTATCACAACAAGTGGTTACAAGTAAAGAAATTCCACTATCTTATACCAACTTACAGTTGAACCCTTATCCCAATACCCAATTGGACTTGTTCTATAGTGACAATCTCTCCTTTTCAATGCACGGCTCCCAATATGTGACTAACCAATCGATGCGCGGATCCTAGTACATGACTTACTCACCAACTTGAGAAGGATGTTAACTGCAAAGTTTTTCAGTTCATCAACACAATTAAGATCACAAAGCTCCTTGGTTACAAAACCCAATGGCGTACAAACGCGGCAGCTTCTTTAAGAAAAATATGAACGAGGGCAAATTCTATCTCCGGTCACAATTTGCATGAACAAAACTTTGCCTCACACTTGCGCAACCTTTTATGGCCCTTAAAATAATTCTTATATATGTTTAGAGTTGTGAAAAACGAAAGCCCAAACATGTATACACGGATAAGTGTGAAATCAAATCTGAAAAACTGATTTTCATAAATCTCGATAGATAAGTTATCTATCGAGCAGCTGTCGAGCATTAGGCTAAATCTGCCTTTTAAATCTCGATAGATGCTATCTGTCGAGCTAGCTGTTGAGTTTTAAAATCCAGCACTTCTTCACTTATTTCTTGGAAAAATTTGCATGGTTTTAACACTTGGATTTGAACTCTTGTTTCTTGAAGTATTAAACACATCCTAAATCTACCCAATTACAAGTAAAATGCGTTTTCTCAAAGAATTAGCCAATTCTAAATGATATATGTTCCTAACATGATTCACATATGTCCTAACAACATCCACATGGGAGTTTAGGTTTTCATGATGAAGTCTTAAGTCAAAACATCACGTGAGATTTTCTTACGTTAAAATCATGTTCATGCATAGTTAAAATAAATAAATGCATCATTGTATATGGAATAAATTAAAGGTTACTTGATTTCATATTTTGATGTAACCTTGAGTTTGTTCATGATAAATGAATCTTTTTTTCTTTTTCTTTTTCTATCATTTATGTCACTTGTGTTGTTCCCATGACATGTGACGGTATCAACACTTTTCTCTTATAATTCTTTTTGTGCTGTAATTGTATATGGGTAAATTATCAACGGCAATTACGTAGTGGGAGACCTATTTTTGGATTTGATAGAGAAAGTTCCTAATACCTTTTTACATTCTAATTTAGCCTTCGGGTTAAGGATGTAAAATAAAGCTTTATGTTTGAAATATTGTTCTCTTTAGATTGTGACAAAGTCAAAAGCCATGTAGTTTTTTGTTTTTATTAGGTTGTAACCTACTAACCTAAGATCAAAGCCTTGTAACCTTTATATATATATATATATATAGAAATTAATGAATTATTTTGCAATTCAATAAAATGAAATTTTTTTTCTTAATTCATTTTTTGCTAAAACTAAATTAAGTTGTGACTTCATGTGTATCCTTTAATCTAAGATGGAGTATAACAATAGTTGAGTTCCTATTATGAGACTTGCTATTACGGGACACTTATATCATATGATACCACCAGTAGCTAAGCTTGGAATATTTGCTATCCAAGACTATTTTGTTCTCTTGACTAAAAAAATTGTTCTTTGATTTTTTTTTTTTTTTTTTTTGGGTGAAATGGAAACGACTATTTTGTTCATATATGATATGTTTATATTTGAATGGATTACAGAATTGTGGCAGCAATACGATACGGGCCAGTGGACATGGGCTGGATAGCCAGTCCCAAGAACAGTAGAACTTTCAATTGTTTTAGGACCGAGTAGAACTTTCAATTGAAATCCAAAGACATGGTACCTCCTTGGAATGTATGTGGCAATGTGACCCGAGTCTGTTCACGGCGAAACAAAAGAAACAAATATAGGCACCATAACGGCTCTTAAGTCTTAACCTTCCATTCCCATTAAGCAACTCAGATTTGTTAAGAGTTGAAACTAATAGTTTGCTTCACGTAAATAAGAATGAAAATCTAGCTGCCCGTCAAATACCAAGGCATGAGGACCAAAAGGTCTGGTCACAAGATATTGACGATGAAGTGCTTCTGGACAAGGCATAATTTTATGACATCAGTCATTTCCGGATTTTATTGGTTGATTGCTAGCACATTGGATAGTCAAGAAGAAATTACATTCTTAATCGCCTGAACAAGGAACTTGCAGTTTCGAAATTATGTATAAAAAAAATACAACTTTGTTTATTTTTATTATTTCAAATAAAGAAAGTACAAATAAATATGAAATAAATGCTCAGCCAAGGGCTAGCACAGTTTAAAACGAGAGAGAGAGAGAGAGAAAGATTACATTACACAAGCTAACCCCCACTGCAGACATGGACAACGTTAAAAAGATAAACTAGACATCTGACCTAACCATTGCCATATGCTTGAAAGATGATTTCTTCACTCGAATGCATGTGGGGATCAATTTTGCTAACTTTAGACTAAAATTCTGGTACATACGGCCGAAAAGCATGGACAACCAGGTCATTTCTTGCCCAGCTTACTCTCTAACAGTTGTAAAGGTTTTCTACCTATCCTACATTATCAATTGAAAGTTCGGATTTGTGCTAAAACACATGAGCTTGTTTAGACCCCCAATATAAAAATTACGGCTTAACTACTTTTACTCTAATTTATTTAAATGCCGAACAAAAGTAAATGAAGTGCAATCACTGGATCTATTCTAGTGCATACACATGAACAATAAACAATAAAAGTAAAGCATAAGAGTAAGGGAAGAAAAAGCGCAACAACAACAATGAAGGGTAATGAACCAGATCAGTCCAATTAGCCTCCACACCGTGCCATTTGGAAACCTCCTCCATGGCCGATCCTGAAGGTGAACTCTGATGATGCAATTTTTCGAGAACAAAATTCTGTGGATGTTGTTTTGGATATGGGAGGTGGATTAGTGTTGTTTTAGAGATCGACTATTGATGTAATTGTGGAGGGTTCGAGCACAAATTATATCGATACAATGTTTCAAGAAGAAGATAGGGTAGGGATTGGAGTGATCATCCGAGAATGCCAAGGAAAAGGCTTGGCACACATGGTCGGAATCATCCCTCTCCCCCTAATTGTCATAGAACTTGAAACTTTGGCTATATCGAAGGCTTTAAAGTTTGATGCTGATCTGAGTTTGGAAGATGTCACCCCAGAAGGAGTTTCAGAGATTGCAATGAACGCTTTGAATGCAGATTCGCAGTCTTTGGAATCCTTTGGTTTACTTAGTCGTGATGTTAAATGTTTTGCAAGTTTATTTCATTGTATTAGGTTTTCACATGTTTGTTGAGAAGGATTGTTGTATTCTCACATTAAGAGAAACGACAATGGGGTTGCTCATAGTCTGGCTAAAAATGCATTATGCATACCAGATTTTCAAGTATGGATGGAAGATGTCCCATCTCATATTGTTTCAATTTTACAATTGGATGTAATTGAATTTTATTAATAAAATCCATCAATTTCTTTTTCAAAAAAAAAAAAAAAAAAAAAAAAGAGTAAGGAAAGAAAGATGCAAACACAAGATAACACCAAGACATGTTATCGAAGAGGAAACCGAAGAATTCGACGAAAAACTTCTTCGTGACCCTCTCAGTTGAAATCGATCCACTAGTGAATAAGTAGGAGTACATGAATAACAAAAGACCCTCCAAACCTAGTCTACCCAATGTACTTGAATCCCCCAAGCTCCTGCTACCAACTGACTTCTTGGAGTCTTGTCTTCACTAACTTTTTGGATCCCGTAATACGCCCGATTGCATCCGTTAAGCCTCACCGGCTTCTTTTGGCAAATCCCCAAAACTTCCCAAACTCCAAAACACTCTTTACACTCTGAATAGGTGTGAGTTGTGTTTGGATACAAATCTCCTCTCAAGTTATGACAATGGGAGAGGGAAGGAGAAGAGGCTAGAATGATTTCTCACTAAGGATGAGTAGCTCTCTCTCTCTAAAAGATGGGTGTGTTGTGTTGTAGGAAACCTATCTAGAGTTTTTCTCTTTAAATAGTCTCTCTTACTTTTGTGGGTAATAAGGGTATATATAGTATGGGTAAAGGGTAAGAAAGTTAGACTTAAAATCCTCCAGGTAGAATGTTTCGCGGGTACCTCGCAAGATGGCCTGTCTTGCGAAGCACTTGCGAAATGCAGCCTAACACTTGACTCTTCAGCTTCTAGCATGTGCTTCTCACGTACCCTTTTCGCAGGAACCTTTACTCGTGAGCTTCTAGCGAGCTAGTTGCGAAACTGCACTGATCTTCATGTCATGCCCGATTCTTCACCAACTTAATACTAAACCCAATACAATAAAATCCCACAAAATACAAGGAGCAAAATTAAAGCAATTACAACACTTTTTGTCATGGAATAAAGCCAATATAAAATATAGTTGTAAATCACCACTTTACATCAGCAAAACAATCAATTAACAACTTTTCATGGAAATTTTAATGAGTAATGAACACATTCAGTGACATGTTGTACTAGGCCTAAGCAGTAGAGGGGCATAGGTAATTATGCCCGTAGCTTGCTGCACAATTGAACTTTGCCATGTGAAAAAAAATGCAATTTTGATTAAGAGATGAATGTGTATGATCACTGAATGTGTCATGATCTTAGTTCAGGTATCTTCTAAGGGACCAACAAGGTCTTCATTGAATTCACCAAATATATTTGGACATTCATCCCATTTGCCCTGCTGCCGAGCTTCCCAATATTCACCAACAAAGTGAAAGGGTCCATTATCACCTTCTTTCTGGAACCATCTGGGCTTCCATCCGTTTTCTTGCATTTTCCTTGCCTGTAAAATGAGGAGTAAGATGAATCACCAATAAAAAAGATAAATAACGATGCTTTGATGAATATGGACTAAACCAGGTTCTGCCTGCCTAAGTAAAGTTAGATATAGGCTTTACGATTCTTCAAATTAAAAATCTCTATATTTTTCTTTTTCCCGCAAAAAAAAAAAAAAAAAAAAAAAAAACCACAAAGAGAACTGAACACAAACAAACAAACAAACAAAACAGAAAAACAGATCAGAGAATTACAACAAGACAACCAGAATCAATAGAGTTGGGGGAATCAGAATGTAGAACTTCTTGGGGGACATATGGGAGCCCAGAAAACCTGAGAATTTCATGTCACTTGTTACAAGACTCATTTCAATTGACACTGATAATTATTGGCCACACTATTCACTATCAATTCAGTCTATTATGGCACTTGCAAGACAACATATGACTATATATATTGAGGGTAAATGACAAATAACTCCATGTGATTAGGACCATTATTAGTTTACCTTCCTGACTTTTTGAATGTCATATTTTACCTCCCTGTACCTTGGACTAAATTGCAAATTCATATTTTCCATCCAAATTGACGGAAAATGGCAAGAAAATGACAAAATACCATTTCTTGGTGTTATATGTTTTTGGAAGGGAAATGCATGTATTTGTCATTTTGATATCATTTTCCATCAATTTGGATGAAAGCATGATATTGCCTTTTAGTCCAAGGTGCAGGGAGGTACAGTGTTGTATTCAAAAAGTTGGGGTAAACTGATAATGGCCTTAACAAGAGAGGTAATTTAGTCCAAGGAATACAACTTCACAGACATATATCGGTCATCCCCTTCTTATCCATAAGGCACAAAATCCAATAACGTAGTATGACAAGATCAAAACATGCTAATTTGCATAATTACACACCATTCAGCATCCCCTTCTCAAGATCTAATCTTAGTAGAAGCCAACAATAAACAAATTGTTACCTAATTTTCTACGGAAACCATGATACAATATTTTCCAAATTCCTTAAGCTTCCAGCTTTAAATAAATTAAAAGCTACAGCATAAATCCACATCAAAATGATTGTGCATACACAGATTTTTGTCCACAACTGCTAAAGTTTCATAGAACATATATTGTAAACAGCAGCTGGCATCTGATATAAAGCTATTATAAACAGAAATCAGAACCAGAGACATTCAATGATGAGTCCAGATATAAAGCTAGAGACAGTCATGTCAGTGTAACTGAGGCTTTCTTTATCAATTCATAAAAAAATAAATAAAAAAATGATTACATTCTAGAATGAAGACTTGGTTTCTAGAAAGATACATCATAAATATATCTGACCATAGCATGGACTTCAGATGTACATACTATTAAGTACAGCAAACATAATATTTATATAAGCTGATGACAGTGTAGCTTACATGAACCTACTATGGGAGACTAAAACTGAAATTAAGAAAACCGTGGTACAAAACCAAGTTTAATAAGCAAGATCAGCAAATCATATCATTAGGTAGGCAGGCAGGTGCCATTAAGAGCAAAAGCCTACCCAACCTGTGGCTGACATTTGTCAATCCCACTTTGAGAAGAGCAATGCTTTGGACAGCTTTTTTTACAACTTGCTAAAGTGACAAGGTGTGATTGGTGTAATATCACTCTCACATAAGCCCACTGTTAACATTACTTTTATTATTCACCAATCAAAACATGCCACGTCAGCAATCTGAACATTTTTTGCCCTCCAAGTGTAAAAATCAAACAAGAAAAAGGAACACACAATTTAGCAAATGAAGCTAAGATGTGTTTGCATGAGTGTCCATGAGAGAGAGGTACTAAGCATACCATTCTTTGCCTCTTTTCCAGCTGCTGTTTCTCCGCATTCACCTTCTCATATTTGCCATTTTCCAAATGTAATTGATCTGATCGAAGCCTCGAGTCCGTGGGTGGGAGCTTCTCCTTAATCCGTGATCAAATACCCGGGATCAGACACAACTAAAAAAAACAATTAGAGATGCATAAGAGGGAAATGAAAATGCTGAGAAAATTGATTTGATACATCATGTCTACCTGAAGTCTTGGTGTCAGCTCATTTAGTGTGATTGCAAACGAAGTTAAGTTGTACCGAATGAGATTAGGAGGCGGCTTACTCCTTTTCCATAGCAAGGATGCATCAGAAGAAGAAGTACAATCCTTGGGCTTGCCACTCCCATCATTATTAACATAATACATGCTATCATCCCACTTCCCAAATAATGTGGCAACCTTTTTTCCCATAACATCTTCAACAAATCCATTTACCCATGTAGATGTAGGATACAATTAAATAAATCTGCTAATCATGTCAGCAAATAACAATTAAATTATACAAATAGGTTCTATCAAGAATAGTGATACAGCATGTAGCCCATGCAGATATACGGTGATAAAAAAGTAAATGGAATTTAAAAGTTTCCATAACTTTTCCAGCTATTTCGGTCAAGATGCAATCATATGAATGGAATTCTCTACAAGTAGAATGCAGTACTAACCTGGCGAGGATTTCAGTCAAGAATAGACTGTTCTTTAAATTTGAGTTTGCTTGAATATTCGCGATTACCATGTATGTGCATTGTCCCATGGTGACCACAATAAACTTTACCGAGGATAAGATTATAAATAGTTGTAGTGACCTAAGAATAGCATGATCATGTTTTAGAATATCAACGAAGCACCAATAGAAAAGAAAAGAAAAGCACAAGATCAAGACGACTGAGCAGTTGATATTTTGCACAAACGTAATCGCACAACAATGCACACCTTGCTCCACTGGAAAATTTCACCATCATCAAACTCTAAGGTCAGAACTCCAACAGGGTCAAGCTGACTTGACCGCCCCCAAAATTTTGTGCGGAGGTTGCTATCACACCAGAATTTCCACTCTCTGCCTTCCAGTGGCAGGCAATGAGTGTTGGATGGTGACTGACCTGTTGCAATCAACATGATATCAAATTACTTTGGATTGAAGATTACATTTAATTGTTTGATTATGATTACTGTATTTATTCAAAATGAACACTGGCGAAAGTGATTAAAAGACTGAAGAACATACATTGCCACACAGCGCAGTACATATTCTTCATGTGTAATTAAGCCTCCTCATATGGATTAAGTTCTTAAAAACACATCACATTTCAATTTATTTCTTTCTTTCACTATTCTCATGAAACACAAACATAATCTTCAAAAAATCTAGAGAAAAAATTCATGGAATTTTTCTTGTCATAAGGTCATTGCCATTGGACTGAAACTCAGGGAATCTAATATCCACTCTGGCATCCAAATTCTTAGAAATGTGATTCCAATAAACCTGGATGCCTAAGAATGTAAGTATGCTCATGTTTGGTTTGATTAAAAATCTAAATAGGTTTCCACGAATGTAAGATCTCTGTGTTTGGTTTATTCCTATAAATCTTATAGGAATCATTTATTCTTCTTATAATATCTTTAGCCTTATAAATACAATGTAAAAGTATTACTCATCAAATAAATAATAAGAAAAATGTTAGGACATATGTGATTCAATGTTAGGAACATATGTCAATATTTTATGTAATTGGCTAATCCTTTTACAAAACGCACTTTACTTGTAATTGGGTAGATCTATGATGTATTTAATGCTTCAAGAAACAAGATTTCAAGTTCAACTGTTAAAGCCATGCAAGTCTGTCCAAAAATCAAGTGATGAAGTGTTGGATTTTAAAGCTCGATAGCTAGCATCTATTGAGGTTTAAAAGCTGCTGAATCCCGTGGCTTGACAGCTAGCTCGATAGATGGCTATCTATCGAGGTTTATGAAACTCAATTTTTTAGAACTGATTTTCATCCAATCCGTGAGTATGTGTTTAGGCTTTCTTTTCTCACAACCCTAAACATATATAAGGATTATTTTAAGGGCCGTAAAAGGTTACACAAGCTGCACAAGTGTTAAGCAAAGTCTTGTTCATGTAAATTGTGACCGGAGACAGAATTTGCCCTAGTTCATCTTTCTCTTGAAGAAGCTACTGTGTTTGTACACTGTAGGGTTTTGTGACCAAGGAGCTTCTTGATCTTCATCATGCGATGAACTGAAGAACTTTGCAGCCAACATTCTTCTCAAGTTGGTGATTAAGTCACGTACTGGGATCCGCGCAATTGGTTAGTCACGTACTGAGAGCCATGCATTGAAAATGAGAGATTGTCACTACAAAACAAGTCCAATTGGGTATTGGGGAAAAGGTTCAACTGTAGGTTGGTATAAGGTACTGGGATTCCTTTACTTATAACCGCTTGTTTTGATAATAATGGATCCTCGAGAGTGGTGACCTTAAAATCACCCGATGGGGTTTTTTGCCATGTAGGTTTTTCCCATTCGTAAACAAATCACCGTGTCAATTTATTTTCCGCTACATTTAGTTTAATTGGTGATTTGTTTGTGCTGTCACGCATTTTGTATGTTAATTTGATTAATTAATAAATTTGGCTAATTAATCAATTAATATATCACAAGGGGTCAATACATTCTTGGCCTATCAAAAAATAAAGATTATTAGTGTTAAGCTTCTTACATCCACAAAAAGATAAAGGTTATTAGTTGCCTAACTTCAGGATAGATGCAGATACATACTCCAAATAATTAACTAGCCGCTATTTATAATTTTTTCCTTGTATGTTCCCTTTATTTTAATTGAAATTTTTATTATTCATGTGCTTCAGCTATTTTAAATCGATTATCGATTCAAGAGGAAGTCTATTGGTTTATGCTTTTCACAAATGATTTACTTCTAGTGGATGAAAGGAAATTAGAAGTGGAGTTAATGTCAAGTTAGAAATTTCTCAAGACACTCAAAAATCTAAAGGCTTTCAATTAAGTAAGACACATTACATGGAATGTAAGTTTAGTAAAAGTAGAAATAGAGAAAAGGGGATGATATTACTCAACAGTCAAAAGATACTAAAGAGTGAGATGTTTTGATATCTTGGATCAATAATTAATAAAATTGGAGAGACAGAAGGTGATGTTTTTCTTAGGATACGAGCAGGGTGGATGAAAGGGAGAAGCACGTCAAGAGTATCGTGTGATCATAGAATACCTATTAAGTTAAAGGAAAATTTTAATAAGAATGTTATAAGACAAGATATGCTCTATGGTACAAAATGTTAGGTAATCAAGAATAAACATATTCAAAAAATGAGTGTAACTGAATTGAAAACGTTTAGATAAATAAGTGAAAAAATATGGAAATATATGATTAGAAATGAGAAAATCCACTTAAATATAGGGGTGGCCCTATTGATGAAAATATGAGAGAAAGATAACTTGAGATAGTTTGGCCATATTCAAAAGAGGGCGATTAACAGACCAGTAAGAAAGAGTGAGTTAATTCAAGTTAAAGGAACAAAAAATAGTTAGAGAATGAAAAAAAAAAAAATATATATATATATATAAATACACACACACACACACACACACACACACACACACATATATATATATACTAGTAGCAGTAGTAGTAGTAGAAAAAAAAGAACATGTCAATTAAAGAAGTAACAAAAAGTACGACTTTAGAAATAACAGAATGGAAGAAAAGAATACATGTGGTCAACCGTAACTAAGCTATTGAGGATAGATAGCCAACCCAAAACAAAAAAAAAAATTATATATATATATACACACACACATGCTTCAACCATTGTTGTTATACATGCTTCAACCATTCTGATTGTAAAAAAGAACCAAGATTTTGTAGAACACCCAATGCAGAAATACACAAGTCTATCCTCTGTTGCACAACTTCTGACAACTTGTTAACAAAAAATTAGAAATAACTAAGGTGATATCTATTGCAAAATACAAAACTAAATCTGGACTAAAGAGTGTGTACCGATGTTATTGCATAAACCTCATTTTTTTTTTTTTTATAAAAATAAATTTATTAAAAAAAGACTACTACATAAAAAAATAAAAAATAAAAACCTAAACAAGATTGTGAAGCCTCTTTTCCAATATAAGTAATTAGATGAATCATGCAAAACTGAGTAAAATAATAATAATAGTAATGATAGGTGTCTAGCATTTAACTAATTGGATAAGCTCCAGCTAAATGAAAAGACACATATCTTCTGTCATAAATACCATTCAAGAAGTATAAAGATCTAACTGTAAAAACCTAGTACATATAAGAATATATCATAAACAACTAGAATTCAAATATCATACAACTCAAAAAATGGAAAATGAGATGTGCTTCTTACTTACAGTCAACTCTGCAAAAGAATGTCATTTTTAGGGCAAGCACCTAATGTCTTCCATATCTCATCCTATAAAATAGATTCAACTTAATCACAAAATCATACAAAAATCCAACCCCAGCTCCCAAAGAATAATACAAAAACCAATCAGGATAGATTGGATTGTAAAGTTGTGATTTCCAACTACTTTGTGCTGGCTTTAATTCCGTGCCAAATTTGATTGTAATTTCTTCAATCAATTATGAATGTGGGATTAATTGTAAGGGATGAGTGTGAGAGATCGGTGAAGAATCAAGCTTCAAAAGTTGAATAAGTGGATTTCGTGACTAGCTCGTGACTGTCTTGCGAGAAGCAACCCATGAAAAGAGCCACGTGTAGAGCACATGACTGAAAGATGAAAAGTTGAGCCAGGCTAGATTTTTCACGACTATCTCGCGGGTAAGGCCAACCCGCAAAGGACTCGCGAAATTCTTTATTTGGCAAAAAGTTGGGTTTTGCTTTACCAAGTCATTACCCACACTATATATACCCTCATTATCCACAAATTGTAAAGAGTGCTTTTCAGAGAGAAAACCCTAGAAAATACACTTGAGAGTTAGAGACTGTTATACCCACAATCATTTACATATTTCCTTGTGGTTTTCTTTGACTCCTACCTCTCCATCTCTAGATCATTGAGAGGTTGCTAGCTCAAACACTTACCACACTCATACTGAGTATAAAGTGAGAATTTGGTGCTACTGGGAAGCATTGGAAGGAGCCATTCATTGACAAATGCAATTGGGCTAAATTGCGGGATCCAGAAAGCTAGAGAAGACAAAGCTCCGAGAAGTCAGTTGGTAGTAAGAGCATGGAGGGCTCAAGTACATGGGGTAGACTAGGCTTGGAGGTTCTTTTGTTATTCATGTACTCCAACTTTATTCTCTAGTGGATCGATTTCAACTTGGAGGGTCGCGAAGAGGTTTTTCGCCGAGTTCTTCAGTTTCCTCTTTGATAAAAAGTCTCAAGGTTATCTTGTGTTTGCATCTTTCTTGCATACTCTATAAGCTTTCATTTTATTGTTAATAATGGATGAATATGGCTTAGGGTAGAATTATCAGTTCATTGCGCTTATTTACTCTTGTTCCGCACTTAGTCTAAGTTAGAGTAAAAACAATTCACCTGTAATTTTTATTTAGGGGTCTGAATAAGCTCTTGTGTTTTAACACAAATCCAAGCTTTTAGTCAGTGACTGTTTTAAATCACAAACACTTAAGAATAACATAGTGCAGGCACCACAGTTCTTCTAGAGTCGATAAACACATCATAAGAAGAAAATTGAGCATGCCAGATACCTAACGTTGGATAATTCAGCAGTATTAACCAATTCAATGAAAAAAAAGAAATATATACAAGAGAATAAAACATGAACCATATTTAAATGAACAATGGTATACTTACTGCAATCAGATCTAACCTGGTCATAGAATTGCATATCCAGTAAAACAGTAATATTGATCCAAAAATGGATTCCCATATTTCCTCCCTATGATCTTGGGCATAGAAACAAATATATTGTTTTGAGAGGGTGCTCTCACTGATGGGTTCTCAGAGCATACATGTTTCCCTTTTTGTAAATTTTCAGCACTGCTAGCTCTTAGTTGTGGCTTTAGGACTACAAATTAATATTTTGAACCAATGTTATGAAAGGGGACCATGTGAGTGTTATATATTGGGTTGTCAATTAAGTCTAAATGTTCAATTAGTGTATAAAACACCTTGAACGTTTAGACCCCCAATTTACAAATTACCAATTCAAGCTTAATATCAAACAATGTATGTACGGAAAATGAACATAAGCTTATAACAGAATTGATAAACAATCTAAACCAAATAAAATCACATCCACAGCAGAAATTAAATGGCAAAGATTAAGGGAAGAGAGATGCAAACACAGGGACAACATAACGATGTGTTATCGAAGAGGAAACCAAAGCCCTCGGTGTAAAACCTCTCCATCGTCCTCCAAGCGGTAAATAATCCACTAAAGAATGTAGTTGAGATACATGAATAGCAGAAGACCCTCCAAGCCTAATCTACCCAGTGTACCTAAGCCCTCCAAGCTCCTACTCCAACGAGGTTACGCCGAACCTATTTCTTCTTTAGCTTACCGGATTCCACTACTGACCATAGCATCAACCAATATGAAACTGGTCCCTTCCTAACTGCTTCCCAAACACCAAATGGCCTTCTCACAGATGTGGGTATGGTGAGAAAAGGTTTTGGTAATGAACCTCTCAAGGATGTAACAATGGAGAGGGTGAGAGTAGAGGAATTTGAAGAGTCACTATGTGAAGATTGGGGATGAGTCAATCTTGTTTTTCTCTAGGGTTTCTCTTTCAAAATTCTCTCTGGAAGCTCTCTACATTTCGTGGGTATAAGGGGTATATATACTAGGGTGAGAGTGGAATGTAAAGAGTCAGTTTTTCAAAACAGAGCTGGTTGGCGGCTTGGTCTCACTACTTGACTGAGCCGCGAGTTCCAACCGCGAGGTAACTGAATGGCCAGATTAGACTTTTTGTCCTGTAGTGTTACAGCTGGCATGATGGTTTAGCTTTTCTGCATGCTTAGCACGTGTGCAACTTTTGGCGGCTTGCAAGCCGCGAGCCACCCGCGAGATCCAGTCGTGAGTCCCTGCTTCTTTGCACAATCTTGAGCATTTCTTCACACTCTCTCACACACTACCCTTACATGATTCTCACCTAAATACAGGGTTACTAATTGCTAAAATACAAGCAAATTTGGCATGGAATAAAGCTAACAAGATGGTTGATAAAATTCAACCTTACAATCTCCCCCTTTGGCTATTCCTTGACAAAACCCTAAAACAAACTCTAGACTTAACGTGTGAGTTGGGAACAGTTGAACAAAATTCACTCACACCTAACTCTAGAATCTGTGTAGTTCTTGAATCATATGAATAAGTATCTCATGAAACACAACAACACAATATGATCATTGTATGTAGAAAAACTTGTAATGCATATGAGGCAAGCACAATGCGATCAAGCAAAATGGAATTAAGTAATAAACCATGGCTTGACCATAAAAGCAATCACTACAAAATAGTGACCACAATGCTCATTCACACTTGGAATGAACATCCAGACATACAAGCTAATAAGCTTAATGCAAATCACTTGCATGTCCAACACTCAACCAATGTACAATATAGAAAGTATATGCATCTAGGAACAAGATCCTACTAGGGCACAAGAGTAAGAGTACTTAAAGAAAATGCATAACATTTAGCAAGAAGTACTAGGCTACAAAGCATAAAGGCTGCATAAGCATGGTACAAACCATAAAAGCCTACAAAAGCAACATGGGTACAAATGTACCATAAACAAACTGATCATACTGAAAAACATCATCAATATATATATATGTAAACCAAGGTACCATAAGAGTTTTAAAAGTAAACAAATCCATGAGTTTTAAACCAAAACATTAACCAAAGTGTTATAACATAGCAAACCCATAAACCAAATAACCAAAACATAATACTAACACCAACACATAATTATAAAGTAAAAACTGCTAAATGTAAGTTTTGTGCAGGCTCCCCCTTAAACTGGCACTCCCCCTCAAGAGCTACCCCAAAAATCTCCCCTTTTTTGACCGGAATGGCCAAAGGGTCACTGCTGGGTTGTGAAGCTATCAAATTTTGCTAAAAGTGTAGTCATCTAATCTTGAAGTGCAGCCAGTCTGTCATTGTGTTCATTCTGGACCTCTCTGAGCCCATCTATCCTCTCCAGGATGATTTGGAATGCATCTGGAGGTACAGCTGATGAAGATGAAGCTCTACTCCTTTTGCCTCAACCTCTTGAGCTTAAAGCTTGTCCTGCAGCCTCTGTCTCAGTGTCCATGGGTTCACCTTTAGCTTGGTCACCTTCTTCCTCTTCATCACCTAGGAGACGAACTTGTATCCTTGTGATGGTCAGTTTGTTGATGGCTGAGGGTGTAGCCATGAGACTGATATCTTGAGGGATGGCAACTCCTTTTAGTCTAAAAAGCCTCATAAAAAGGCTGGGAAAAATCAGCTTGGCCTTAGAGGTTGTTCTAGTCTCATCCACAATTGTGTCAAATATGTGAGAATTGATGTCAATGAAGGTGTTTTCCTTGAGCTCCATAAGAAATATAGCTCTGGCATTATTGATTGTAGTTAGCTTCCTAACTGGGTACAAGTTGAACATCATAATGGTGGTTAGACACCTCATGTCAGCTGGGAAGGTAGTAGCGTTGAGGCATCTCCCCTCTCTTGCTCCACCAATGCGAGATTGGACAGTTTCTATGGATAGCATCCTGTCCTTGTAGTTGGTGAAGTCATGGTCATCTAGTCCTTCAAAACCTAGCACCTTATCTATATCACCTGCATCTATATTGAATTCCTTTCCTCTAATCCAACAGTTTAACTCTTCTTCTCTCAGCACAGCATTTGCATAAAATTCTCTGATAAGAGAATCACACACTCCAGGCAAGTCACTCAGCAACCTTTCCCCACCTCTGCCTTCAAAACAGCTTGGAATGAAGGTATCCTTCAAATCCATCAAGTCCACAAATCTTTCCTGAATGATGGTTGCCCTCAAGTAAAAATATTTATATCTTTCAAAATGTTGAAGAGATTTGAACTTGGTGTTGTTCATTTTTAGCCTTTTATCACTCTTCTTGGTAGTAGTCTTCTTCTTTGTAGGAGAAGGAGCCATCTGTAAACATAGCAGAAAATGCCACAAAACAAAGCACAATAGATGGACACTCAGACCATTAGTAACATGTTAGTGTCAAAAAAATATTGCACCAAAACAATCAGTCTAGACACAGTTTAGAGTCAGGTGTTGAATGAGAAAGCTCAAATCAGAAAGGTATAGACCAACCTATCAACACAACAACTTAGACAAGAACACTCTAGGGCACATTCCCAAGAACAAATTTCAACAAGCAATACTCAGTTGTTTTGAAGCAGTGTATACCACATTTATCCAAAAGAAAGTATATGTCTATAAGACATATCTTAATGATTATGATATGATCAAACCAACACAGAGCAGACAGTATCCTCAAGACAGAAGCAGCATACATAATATCAAGAATCTATATCAACTAAAAGTCAAAACATTATAACCCAACTAACAAAACTCAACCATATTGAACCAATTATACTCACAAACAGACTATATCACAAAACAATAGCATATGACAATGAGACCTATAAACATGGGTATGAGATTTGTAAGGTTGAATTTTATCAACCATCTTGTTGGCTTTATTCCATGCCAAATTTGCTTGCATTTTAGCAATTAGTAACCCTGTATTTAGGTGTGAATCATGTAAGGGTAGTGAATGAAAGAGTGTGAAGAAATGCTCAAGATTGTGCAAGGATGCAAAGACTCACGGCTGGAACTCGCGGGTGACTCGCGACTGGCAAGCCACCAAAGCTGGCACACGTGTGAAGCATACAGGGAAGCTGAAGAGTCATGCCAGCTGTTGCACTACAGGACAAAAGTTTTAGGCTGGCCAGGCTGTTAGCTCGCAGCTTGAACTCACGACTCAGCCCATTCGCGAGGCCAAGTCGCCAGACCACCTTGTTTGGGAAAAACTGACTCTTCGCATTCCTTTCTCACCCTACTATATATAGACCCTTATACCCACGAAATGTTGAGAGCTTCCAGAGAGAATTTTGAGAGAGAAACCCTAGAAAAAAACAAGATTGATTCATCCACAATCTTCACATAGAGACTCTTCAAATTCCTCTACTCTCTTCCTCTCCATTGTTAAATCCTTGAGAGGTATATTACCAAAACATTTTCTTACCATACCCATATCTGTGAGAAGGTCATTTGGTGCTTTGGGAAGCAGTTAAGAAAGGACCAATTTCATATTGGTAGATGCTATGGTCAAGTAGCGGAATCCGGTAAGCTAAAGAAGAAATAGGTTCAGCGGAACATCGTTGGAGTAGGAGCTTGGAAGACTTAGGTACATTAGATAGATTAGGCTTGAAGGGTCTTCTGCTGTTCATGTATCCCAACTACATTCTTTAGTGGATTATTTACCGCTTGGAGGGCGGCGGAGAGGTTTTACGCCGAGGGCTTCAGTTTCCTCTTCGATAACACATCATGTGTTGTCTTTGTGTTTGCATCTCTCTTCCCTTAATCTTTGCCATTTAATTTCTGCTGTGGATGTGATTTTATTTGGTTTAGATTGTTTATCAATTCTGTATTAAGCTTATGTTCATATTTTGCACATCAATTGTTTGATATTAAGCTTGAATTGGTAATTTGTAAATTGGGGGTCTAATCGTTCAAGGTGTTTTATACACTAATCGAACTTTCAAGATTTACCAACCAGCATAGATCAGTTTACAAACTCTAACAGTGAAATGAAACATGATAACAACCATATTTAGCATCCTAGAAACAAGATCAACCAAGCCTAAACACCCAAACTCAACAAACATGAACCTAGCCCATATCCGAAACCACAAATATCACAAAACTCAAAAACGACTCACAAATCCAAGAAAACAAAACTCAAAACATGAAATATGTAGTGAGAGAAAAAAAACCCATACCTTTTTCTTGAAGATTTGAAGTTGAAATGAAGCAAAAATGGAGGTTTTTGAGAGTGACACGGTGAGTATGAGAGAGAGTTGAAATGGGGAAGACAATGAACAGTCACAAAAGTTCAAGGGAAAAACTGAAAACGTTTAAAAACTGACCTATTTGCGCAAAACACGCAATTTTCGCGACTGGGTTAAATCGCGAGCAAGTTTCCAGGGCCAATCGCCAGAACACTCAAGACATAAATTTTGAAAAAAATTTCTAAGTGTTTTTCGCAACTAGAAGTTCTACTCGCGAGTGAGTCGCGAGGTAAGCCGTGAAAATCTCTAAGTATCCTTACGACTAGAACCTTCACCTGCGAACAAGTCGCTAGATTGAGCAGTGAGAAACATTAAAATCTCAAATTTTGAAAAGTATTCTAAGTATTTTTCGCAACTGGGACATTGACCAGCCAGTGAGCAAAAATCTCTGAGTGGGCTCGCGACTGGGGCATGCGACTGGACCAACCCGTGACTGAGTTGCCAGAACAGGGCAACACTGTTTTTGAAATTTTGACAATTTTTGTAAAAACAAAGTACTTTCCAAACACAACTAAAACACTAAAAAATCTTTTTGTGTTTGATCAACAAGGATAGAGCATGTGAAAACACATTTAATCAAGTACAATCACATAAATGAATATGGCATTCATTGAGCATAGACATGTGTGAAGTGTGTGGATATCAAAAATGAAATAGTCCTTAGTCTAATGTGAAGCTTCAATGATCAATTCAACCAAGGTATACACAATTAGCACTAGATAATATAACCCATCTCAATTATAGCAATATGCATATATGACCTCCCACATAACTTGATTACATAACTTTGAAGCTTTTCATTTGGCTCCATAAACATCATATCATTTGATCTTTTTGAATCAATACATCTCATTGTGAGATCGATGCCTGAAATTTTTGATATTTCAATTGATGAGCAAGCCTTTGACTTTTTAGGCATCAAACATTTTATTTTAGGTCGCTTTCCTTTTTTCCTAGTCAAATACTAGTATGTGCGACAGGTTGTTGCAGCTCGTTATCTCTTTTCATTTGGAGATTTACATTTGAGAGCTCTTTTAAGCAAAAACAATAAAATAAATGAGTGGGAAGATATATAGACACAAATCTATGCATGTCTCAAGATCAACAAAACCATTCACTAATCATTCATGACAAGTTTGAAGATCTATTTACAACAGTCACATAGATGTCAAAAGTTCTCCCACAATGATATAAGTGCATAGGGAACAAGCTATGCTCGTAGATGCACAAGGCCATTAGTACAAAGGTACAAGGAAAAACATGCTATGAGACAAAACTCAACAAAGTTGATCAAACTTTTTGATTTTCTACTTTTTATGTGTTTTTGGATTTTTGACACAAAAAAAAATAATGATCAAAACCAGCAATGTAAAAGCATTTAAAGCAAAAGCAAACAAACAACCAATAATCAACTCAACAACCAACAGGCACACAACCAAACAAAGTCACACAACATAGGAAGTATTAATGCATGAACATGTTATGAAGCTTATGCATGAGTACCCTTCATCACCCACACGTCACATGTGTTTAAGGTGATATCCCTATAGGATTGGGTACGAGAGTTAGGACTTTCAAACCTTCTAGTGAAGCTTTCCAAGCAGTTGGTGAATGCTTCAATCATCTTCATCACGTCCATCATTCCGGGATCACCATTTTGACCTCTTGATGGCTCAACTTCCCAAGTCCTCTTGTCATTTCTTGGTCCTCTTGACCTTTGATCACTTACATTCCTCAATGCTCTCAGCTTATGACAATTGGGTCGGGTATGCCCTTGAAGTCCGCAGTGATGACACACATGGTTCATTCTAGGACCTCTTTGCAATCGTGGAAGAGATTTTGCTCTAGCTTCAGACCTAACCACAGATTGATTACAGGGCTTGTTCAACACCCGCTGGTCAGCCACACTCTTCTTCTTCTCAACATTTGCCTTCTCCATAGTAGGGGTAACTACAACCGGTTCTTTGGCCTTCATAAATTTCACTTCTTTGGAGATATTCACAACTGAACTATTTTCTCTGGTGTATCCCAATCCGGTTTTGTTGGAGAAGGATTTTTAAGAGAAAATGACATCATCAAGCTTCTTTATAGATACTCGCTCTACCTTGGCATTTGCTTGAACCACCTCAAGCTCAAGGAATTTCACCTTGGTGTAAGCTTCGGTTAGCTCACCATTTAGCGTTTCTATCTCACACTTGGCCTCATTATATCTCACTAGGAGACTTCTATAGTTCTCCTCAGCTTTCTTCATCTTTTTCACAGCTGCCTTGGCCACCCTTGCATATTCTCCCGACTTCTCAAGGAGTGAATTGTAGTTCTCTTGAAGACTAGTTGTATCTTCATCTTCTTCAACATCTGATTCTTCTACAATTCCCATGGATTCCTCATCACTATGCTCCCCAAGCTCTTCCACAAGCAAATTCAAGTCCTTCGAAGACTCAACATGAGCAACAGTCATGAATGCTGAGAAATTCTCTTCTTCATCACAACTGTTCTCTGAATCAGAGGTGGAGGAATCTGAGTCACTGAGAGTGGTGGCATACGCCTTACCCTTCAAGCTCAAGTAATTAGGACATTCCTTTTTGAAATGGCCATGTCCATTACACTCAAAACAAGTGACTCCTTAAGTAGATTGGGACTCCTTCCCTTCTCTCCTTTTGAAATCTTTCTTCTCCTTTTCGGAACTCATGAATTTCCCTTTATCACCAAATTTCTCACTATTCTTGAACTTTAGAAATTTGCGGAAATTCTTTGCAAGGTAGGCAACATCCTTTTCGACTACATCCTCATCCAATGAATCGTGAGCTTCTACCCTTTCATTTATCGTCTTAAGAGTAAGTGATTTGCTCTTTCTTTGATTTGGTAATGAAAGCTCATACGTTTGGAGAGAACCAATCAGCTCTTGGACTTTGATTTCATCAATGTCCTTGCTCTCCTCAATTGCAGTCACCTTTGCAACGAAGCTCTCCAGCAATGAACGAAGAATTTTTCGTACAACTTTCGAGTCCTCCGTTTTCTCTCCCAAGTTAAACTTGCCGATAACCACTTCATTTAACTTGCTATAGAAAGAGTCATAAGACTCATCCTTACTCATTCTCAGCTTCTTAAACCGAGTGGTCAGCATCTGCAACTTAGTGTCTTTAACTTTCTTCGTTCCTTCGTACGTGGTCTCCAATATCTGCCATGCCTCCTTGGTAATGGTCATATGAGAAATCCGGTGGAACTCATCTGGAGACACGCCACAAAAAATAGCGTTAAGTGCTTTGCTATTAGCATTTGACGCCGCGAGGGCTGCCTTATCCCATGTGGATTTGGCTGCCTCCGGCTTTGTCCAACCTATTTCAACAGCATCCCAAACAGCCTCATCTATAGAATACAAAAATGCTCTCATCCGAACCTTCCAAAAGGCATAGTTGCTACCATCAAAATATGGTGGAACATTTAAAGATTGAGACCAGTCCATCTCAATATGGGGTCAAGGATCACACTAAGGTAATGAAACCAATATAAGTGAACTCGCTCTGATACCAATTGAATGTTCAATTAGTGTATAAAACACCTTGAACGTTTAGACCCCCAATTTACAAATTACCAATTCAAGCTTAATATCAAACAATGTATGTACAGAAAATGAACATAAGCGTATAACAGAATTGATAAACAATCTAAACTAAATAAAATCACATCCATAGCAGAAATTAAATGGCAAAAATTAAGAGAAGAGAGATGCAAACACAGAGACAACACAACGATGTGTTATCGAAGAGAAAACCGAAGCCCTCGGCGTAAAACCTGTCCGCCGCCCTCCAAGCAATAAATAATCCACTAAAGAATGTAGTTGGGATACATGAACAGCAGAAGACCCTCCAAGCCTAATCTACCCAATGTACCTAAGCCCTCTAAGCTCCTACTCCAACGAGGTTGCGCCGAACCTATTTCTTCTTTAACTTACCGGATTCCGCTAATAACCATAGCATCAACCAATATGAAATTGGTCCCTTCCTAATTGCTTCCCAAACACCAAATGGCCTTCTCACAGATGTGGATATGGTGAGAAAAGGTTTTGGTAATGAACCTCTCAAGGATGTAACAATGGAGAGGGTGAGAGTAAAGGAATTTGAAGAGTCACTATGTGAAGATTGGGGATGAGTCAATCTTGTTTTTCTCTAGGGTTTCTCTCTCAAAATTCTCTCTGGAAGCTCTCTACATTTCGTGGGTATAAGGGGTATATATACTAGGGTGAGAGTGGAATGCGAAGAGTCAGTTTTTCAAAACAAAGCTGGCTAGCGGCTTGGCCTCGCGACTTGATTGAGCCGTGAGGTAACTGAATGGCCAGACTAGACTTTTTGTCTTGTAATGTTACAGCTGGCATGACGGTTCAACTTCTTTGCATGCTTGGCACGTGTGCAACTTCTGGCGGCTTGCAAGCCACGAGCCACCCGCGAGATCTAGTCGCGAGTCCCTGCTTCTTTGCACAATCTTGAGCATTTCTTCACACTCTCTCATACACTACCCTTACATGATTCCCACCTAAGTACAGGGTTACTAATTGCTAAAATACAAGCAAATTTGACACGGAATAAAACCAACAAGATGGTTGATAAAATTCAACCTTACAAAGTCTTCTGTTGGCATTTACAAAAAAGAAGTGGAGACATAAAGAACTCTTTATGTGCACTAAACTGGCTTCTTTATGTTTCAATTTTTGTCGCATAACTAATATGTTTGCAAAATTAGCTTAATAGGGAAAAAAAAAACTGTCCAAACCCATTGGCTAAGCTTTTCATTAAGTGGTATCCCAACATGCTATGTGAAGTGCTCACAAACAATCTCCTCATGGTGTCAACTTTTAACTTGTACAAACTCAAGCTCCCAACTAGTGGTATCAAAGCCAAGCTAGGTGGTTTGATTGGGCAAGTGTTCATTAGTGGGTCCTATAAGTAGAGTGAGGAAGATTTTCGTACCAGCTCTAGTCATGGTCAAGTAAAGGCTTTAATACTAGTCGTGGTTGAGTAAAGGCTTTAGTAGTGGCAAGTCAAGGAAATTAGGTGTGTTGGTGGCTCTCATAATTGTGTAAGGAAGACTCCCCATGTTCACTCCACCCATTGTTGAGTAAAGGTACTCTAGGTAATGCACGACACTTGATTGTGTAAGGAAGACTCCCCATGGTTGAGTAAATACTCTATAGGGAAGCATTCGATTTAATGGTAATGCTTGGCACTTGGATTATTAAGAAAAAAGCTTCTGTTTAAGGGGAAGATTACCCAAGGTATAACTACAAGTGGCTTGGTAGAATACTTAAATGTGAAGGCTGATTTATTGGAATATTCATCATGTGAGTGGTGTGGTTAGTTAAATAGTAAAATCTCAAACTAGATAATAATGACATAAGAGAGTTAATATAATATTATTGGACTCAGTTAGACTAAATGATTAAATTCATCAATTTCTAATAGATTAAGTTTTTTGGGAAATTGGTAATTGATAATGATATTAGAGCAGAGAGGACTCACGTTTGAAGGGGGGTGTTAGGTGACACACGTTTGAAGGGAGGTGTTAGATTAAATGATTAAATTCACCATTTCCTAACAACTCATGTTTTTTTATCAAGCCCAAGTCCAAAGGTTTAAGCTTGTTTTTTCGTGTGAGTGGTGTGGTTAGCTAAGTAGTAAGTTTCACATTGGGTAATAATGAAAAGAGTGAACAAAATTAAGTAGAGTCCCAACATGTTTTATGAAGCCTTCACAAAGAGACTTCTCAAGGTGTTAATGTTTACTCTCCCAAACTCAAGATCACAATCATTTCTATGTGACATATCCAAATCCTACCTAGACCTGGTTTATGGACTTCCTCAAACCGATTTTCCTAGGTTAGAACCGAGCTGAACTTTTGTGAGATTATCAGAGAACTGTTTTACATATATTTTTTTAACAAGTAATAAATTTATTAATATCATAGGTTACGTCAAGCTCAAGACGGAAAGCACTTCATAACCTAAAAGAATTACAAAAAAATATGTTCAAAATAGAAGTGATTTTGTGAAAACTAGAAGTGTTAATATTTGGTAAGACTCCATGCTCAGGATCATTCAAACAAAGTTCCAATTAGCAATGCTTCTAACTGACATACAGGAATTCTATGTCAAGCCCTTTTTCGGGTTATTTTTGATAGGCCACAAACTAAATGACCCCTTGTGATAGAAATTAATTAATTAATTAGTCAAGTTATTAATTAATCAATTTATCATGCAAACGCGTGGTAACACAAACAAATCACCAATAAACTAATTATGTAGTGGAAAATAAATAATACGGTGATTTGTTTACGAATTGGAAAAACCTAACAGCAAAAACCCCACCGGGTGATTTTCAAGTCACCACTCCCGAAACTCCACTATTATCACAACAAGCAGGTACAAGTAAAGGAATCTCAAATACCTTACCAACCTACAGTTGAACCCTTACCCCAATACCCAATTGGACTTGTTCTGTAGTGACAGTTCCCCTTTCTGATGCACGACTCCCAAGTACGTGACTAACCAATTGCATGGATTCCAGTACGCGACTTCAATCACCAACTAAAAAGATTGTTGGTTGCAAAGTTCTTCAGTTCATCCACATGATGAAGATCAAGAAGATGCTTGGTCACAAAACCTTACGGTGCACATACACAACAACTTCTTCAAGAGAAAGAGATGAACAAGGGCAAGAACTTCGTCTCCGGTCACGATTTACTTGAACAGAGTTTGCTCAATACTTGTGCAACTTGTGAACTCTTTAACGGCCCTTAAAACAATCCTTTTATATGTCTAGGATTAGGAGAAAAGAAAGCCCAAAGACATATTCACGGATCCCAAGAAAATCATATCAGAATTCTGAAATTCTTAAACCTCGACAGATAGGAGGTTTCGAGCAGCTGTCGAGCACACTAGGCTTTGAATAGCTTTCTTAAGCTCGATAGATGCAGCTGTCAAGCCAGCTGTCGAACTTTAATGAATTTGCACTATCATCTTGTTTTCTTGGACCGACTTGAAGGTTTCAACACTTGATCTTCAAACATGGTTTCTTGAAGTATTTAAACACATACTAAATCTACCCAAATACAAGTAAAGTGCATTTTGTCAAAGGATAAGTCAATTACATAAAATAGTGACATATGTTCCTAACAAGTGAAACACATATATCCTAACAATTTTGACTAGGAAGCTTCAACTTTAGATCTGAATTTATTTGTGTTTATGAATAATATTTCTTTGTTAGCCACTATATGAGTTCAAATTTGCTCATGGAACAGTTAGAGATGCAGATCTACAATATTCCTTGTAGTAATTATTATCTTTATTATACTTTATTGCATATTCCCTCCATCCTACAATTGTTGAAAATTTGCAAAGTAACAAGTATGTTAATGAAACAAAATAAATATAGCTGTATTTCGATGATACTCTTAGATGGGCCATGTGTCTCAGTGTTTGGAATTACTCTGCATGCACATCTATCATTCAATCTTGGATATACTAAGAGTTTTTTATTTATTTTCTTCATTGAAATGCTTGGCATTTGTTCAAACTTGGATTGTTGTGGGACAGATGGACCATAATTTGGTGAGTAACAGAATACCTCTCAATTTGAATGTCCTTAGTGATTTATATGAGGAAGTAGTTATCCTGATTATTCTCAAAATTATGATGCCAATGATGGTTCCCCCCCCCCCCCCCCCCCCCCACAACCCTCTTCCCCCTCTGCATTTTTAGGAGGAAATAGTTATCTCGACTATTTTTTAATCTAATAAGATCCCCCCTTCTCCTTAATCCCACCCAGGCTAGACTCAATTAAGCTTAACCCCAATTAATTGGGTTCAACAACATGGATCCTTTTATGCCACTGAACCCTTTTTCGGAGGGTAAGGCTGGAGGAGGGGTGGATTGAATTACATCTTAAGAGTAATTCCATTCGAGAATTCATATAGTCGTCTTTGTATATATAGTTTTCTTTATGTCAATTGTACATGAAGTAGTCTTTCTCCAAAAAATATTTCTTTTCATATTAAAGGTCCTTACCTCTTTGCTATCTCCTACAGCCTTCGCTCTAGGGTCAATTAACTTTGCTGACTTTGAGTGCACACATGTTGGACTTCGGTGGAGCAACATGTCAGGGTTTGCACTGTCTTTTTTAATTCCTGGATGTATGTGTCTCTTAACATTTCAAGCACTGATAATAAAAAAAAAGTAATGATCTGTGTAGGCATCATCTGGAGTGAATTTTTTGGTGCGTCTCCTTATGATGTTGGTTGAAGCGCTTCTGTACTGTGTCATTGGTCTTTACCTGGATGAGGTATATATTTAAGTTCATTATGTCTTTTTTTCAAAATTGTTTAGGTCATGCTAATGAATAATCATCATACTGCTCTATGTGTTTCTTTGTTGAAAATGTGCATATTACCATGTTCTCTGTTATTCTTTGGGCTACAGAGAAGGAAAATCTAATCATAACTTGAAACCTTTATGGGAATCCATTCTGTTTTTGATAGAGTTTGACACAAGGGTAATTTCATGGCTCAAATGGAATGAGGTTACTTTTTATCGAGTTAATCATATTGTAGAGATTCAGTATTTCCTTTTGAATAATATGAGTAGTCATTTTGGTATATAGAGGCTGTTGACAATAACCACTGGTTTAGAGGCTATGATTTCAAGGCTGATGTGGTTGAATAGGGTTTAGACTTTAGTTTGTTAAAAACTTGTAATAATTTGTACCCCCTTCCCAACAAAACACACTTTAATATAGCGAACTCAAAATACATAATGTAATATGTCTTGGTCTAGACTCTAGAGAATGTATTTCAGTAGAGGCACAGAAAGTAAATAGCAAGCAACATCTTTTGAGCCTCCAACCTTTGTATTAATTGAGGACAAGTTTGAGTTAGCTGATCTAGCCAATGGCGATTGGTTAAATATCAACATTAATCCATGAATCTTTTGATGGGTTGTTATTTAGAAAAGTTGGTACATGTATTGAGTGACTTTGATTGACCATTAATTGTTGTCATCTTTCTAGTAAGCAGGCTTGTATATAAACCTTTTCACTATGTATCAGTGTTGTTGAAAGCATGCTTTAAGCGCGCTTAAGCTCAAAGCTTGGAGCCCCAAGGCTCTAGTACGTTTTGCCTCAAAAGCTAGGCTCATTCAAGGAAACACGTCTTTTTTATATTTTTCAAAAAAATGAACAAAAACTGAATTAAAACTATTGGATCTTGACATTTTTTATATAAACCATTGATTTTGCATATTTTTAGTGTAACTTACTTATCAAAAAAAAAAATATTTTTTAGTATAAGTTGTCCTAAAACCCAACCCACAACCTCCTAGTTCTTCTCTATTTTTATTTTTTCTCCTTGAAACAGTAACCCACCTAGCTTCTTCTTCTTATTCTATTTTTTCCCTTTTGGATATCTACTTGGTACCAATTACCATGTTGCAATGTCCTCATATTCTTAGCTCATTCATGAAAAAAAAAAAAAAAAGAGTATGATATAATATATGTCGTAATTGTTTAGTTACTTTAGTGATTGATGTTGAACATAGCAGACTAGTTCTTATAGAGTTATAGTCATTAAGTGATTAAATTTTAACTAATATTACTAATTAGTCATAGGACATTATGGATATAGGAGATTTAAGAAAGGATATTATGTGGAAGTGCTCATATCTAGCTTATCCAAAAAAATAAAAATGACTTGACTTGCAATTTTTGTGTTAAAATTGCAAAAGTAGGGCATATCTAAATGTTATATGAATTATATAAAAAAAAAAAAAAAAAAATTATTTGAATTTATATGATCATTTGATCATTTGATTGTTGCATTCTCATTAATAATTATTTTTAAATTTATTAAATTATTTAAAAAAATGTGCGCTACACTTCAATCAAGCGCGCGCTTGCACCTTGCGCTTTGCGCTTAGGCTCCAAGAGGCCTTTGCGCTTAAGTGTGCCCCTCACTTTTACCAACACTGCTATGTATACTCCTCTTTCTATGGTATCTTGTGCATCATGAAATTGTTTAAAATTTGTTTGTTTAATCAGGTCCTTCCTAGGGAGAATGGAGCGCGTTATCCATGGAACTTCATATTCAGCGGTAGCTTTTTGGAAAAATAAGAGTATTGCTGCACGCCACACTACCAATCTAAAAGTTGCAAGTACCGATAATAAGACAAGTCTTTCTAGGTAAGATACTTCTGAACCTGCTGTGGAAGTGATAAGCTTGGACATGAAGCAGCAAGAGCTTGATGGCAGGTAAATGTACTAAAATTTGAATGCTTTAGTTTGTGCACTAAAAATGATGTTTCCTCCGCTTTCTTGTTTTGCAGTTCTTTTTATTTACTCCTTGTGTACTTTCGTTGCCCTCTTTGGCGAGCCTTCATGGTAAATGTACTAAAACTTGAAATGATGTTACCTCCACATTCTTATTTTGTCATGCTTTTTGTATACTTCTTTTGTACTTAGGTAGCCCTCTTAGGCAAGTCTTCATAGTTGTATCACTTATACAACTATACTTTTTTATTCAACTTGTAGATGTATCCAAATTAGGAATCTGCATAAGGTGTATGCTACGAAGAAGGGGAACTGTTGTGCTGTTAACTCATTACAGTTGACCTTATATGAAAATCAGATTCTTGCTTATCTTGGTGAGTGTATATTTTATTTCTACATCTTTCTGTCTATTTCATTGTTGATATTCTTAGTTGCTTGATTCCTAAAACCCAAGTAATGGTCCTAATCATGTGCTTTCTCTTTAAGATTTTGATTGTTTGATAAAGAATAAACACACCACATAGAAGACACTTCGCTAATCTGAGCTTCCTAGTTAAAAGTTGAAGATTAATTGAATAAGATGTACCTGGTTAGAGTTGGTATGTTGTCCATACATGAACTGACATGTCTTTGTGATCAAGAGCTTGCTGCTTATCTTCTCTATTTTAATGCAATAAACCTCAAAACAAAAAATGTAATTTGCAATGTCAGATATCCATTATTAAATTACCGATTGTCCCAAAAGCTTAAACTTTTAGGATATGGTAAATTTAATCATTTAACCACACAATTTTAACACTCCCCCTCACGTGTGGCCGAAACTACCTTTGATTTTAATAGGTGAGGCCTAACATGTGAGATTTTAAATGGGAGGTAGAGTGGAGGAGATAAAGATCGAACTTAGGATCTCATACTCTAATATCATGTTACGTTACTGATTGTCTCAAAAACTTAAACTTTTGGGATATGGTAAATTTAATCATTTAACCACACAATTTTAACACCCGTCTTTCTATTGTTTCATTTTTAGGGTTCCTTTATGCCATTAAACTGCACTAAGATTCTTCACTCTCATAATAATGTGACTCTTATTCTAAATATCAACCATTTCTAACATATCAGTATCACTAGTCCTTTGAAGAGTGAGCCTTGTTCAATTCCAATGGCTCTAGCTCAAATTCCCTCCCCTCCCTCCTTAAGGATGGGGAAATGGTGACATTGTGTGTTCAAAACTCACAAGATGCAGGTATGAAGTACTAGTTAAAAAGAAAGAATGAGTGAGCCTCATTTAATTCTAGCTTCAATAACCTTAATGTGACCGTCCTTGGTAGTGATGGAATAAAGAAAGAGCATATCCTTAGCATAAAATCCAGCCACAGCATTCATGTCAGGAAATTTGAATTTTTATATTTTACAATTATCCATTTGAAGTTGATTTTTTAAGAGGTCAGGCCTTGGTTCAATGGCAGTACCTTCCACCAAAAGTGACAGGTCTCAGGTTCGAGTCCATGAATCAACCTCTCCAACAAAAAATTTGGGAGTAAAATTGCCTATCGATCACCTCTCCTAGACCTACAAAAGTGGGAGCTTTGTGAGCCAGGTATCTGTTTGAAGTTGATTTTGAAGCTGTCCAGATAACGGTGCTACAAGAACACATTACTTTCTTGAGTATAGTTGCTTCTCTACAACTTTTTTTTTTTTTTTTTTTGAAAAACTCTTACATGTTCCACACATTCATTGTTCGATAAGAACACCTGTATGAATTCCTGGACTTTAAGTAAGCACATTGCGAATTTATAAGTATTTTATCACCTTTTTGGCTGAGGAGCATAATCCTTGCTCATCAGCTTCAGCTGCTTTGGATTTTTCAGATTTTTCTTTTCTCCTCATTGCACATCACTTAACAATAGGTTTTGTTGACAGAAATAAGGTAGATCAGAAGAGATTATGTACTGAGCCCCCTTGGAGTTTCTAATTAGCCTACAAAAAAGCAACAAGGAAAATTTGAGGAAATATTAGCGGTTGTGCTTTCTTGTATCCTACATACTAAATGCGTTTGTCTTCACTTACCAACATAAAAATGAGTCGTTCTCTTATATCACTAATACGGTTGCTTTGTTATGTTGGGCCTTCTTACTCCTACTTCAGGGGATGCCACGGTTTTTGGGAAGAATATCATCACGGACATGGTAAGTTGCTTGTTTTCAAATAATTTGCCTATACCTTTCTCCCTTTATTCTATTTGATGATTTCCTTTGCCTAAAATATTTGCCCACAGTGCCAAGATTACTGGCAGAGTGGTTGGATGTGCTTACTTTTTAATTTTTTTTTTCCTGTTTGAATGGGGACAATTAACCAAAGTCCTTGTAAAATTAGAATGTTATTATCATTAGCGGTGTAATTAAGCTTATAGGACACTTCTAAAGATTAGACACGAATTATTGGGGGGTGCTTTAGTCATTTGTATACTTGTAAGCAGCTAACTGTATGTTCATGAGTTATGTGTATGCTTAGTATTATTTTCTTTATTGATATGGACTTCATACGCTATGTTTGAGCATGTATCTATAAATTATGGAAATATAATGTAAAAATAGGAAAACAATTTTTTGCATATATATAAGCTGCAATTGTCTACACTCTGTATCTTTCTAAAAACAATATAGTTGTCTCTATGCTCAATTATCAAAAAAAAAAATGTAAAACAGAACGTGTTTCTATGCCCAAGATCATAGCAAGGAAATTAATATGGGAATCCATTTTGGATCAATATTACACCCGATTCTATGACCAGGTCAGATCTGATGGCAGTAAGTATACCACTAGTACATATTTATATTGTTCATTTAAATATGGTTCATGTTTTATTCCCTTGTATATATTTCTTTTTTTCATTGAATTGGTTAATACTGCTAAAGTGTTTATTGACTCTAGCAGAACTGTGGTGCCTACACTACGTTAATCTGAATTCGTAATTTAAAACAGTCACTAATCAATCTATCCTGATTGGTTTTTTGCATTATTCTTTTGGAGGTAGGGTTGGATTTTTTTTTATGATTTTGTGATTAATTTGAATCTGTTTTACATTATGATATACAGAAGACATTAGTGTTTGCCCTCAAAATGACATTCTTTTTGTGGAGTTGACTGTAAGTAAGAAGCACATTTCATTTTCCTTTTTCTGTGTAGTAAGATATTTGAATTCTAGTTGTTTATGATATATTCTTATACGTACTAGGTTTTTACGATTAGATCTTTATACTTTACTTGAATGGCAGTTATGACAGAAGATGTGTCTTTTCATTTTGCTGGAGCTCATCCAATTAGTTAAATGCTAAGCACTTATCATTAGTATTATTATTATTTTATTTAGTTTTGCATGATTCGTCTTATTACTTATATTGGAAAGAGGCTCCACAATCTTGTTTAGGCTTCTTTTTTTTTTTTTTTTTTCCTTCATGAACAGGGGTGGCTCTACATGTGAGCGAGGGTGGTCACAGGACCACCCTAACTTGGAAAAAAAAAATATATATATATATATATATATATATATATATATACACACTTGCATAAAATAAAATAAATATATGCTAAACTAACCTATTGTGACCACCCTAATAAAAATGTTGAACACCCTGACTTGAAAATCACCCAAATTTGGATTCAACAAAAAAAAGGGTTTTCACTATAATTTCATAACAAATCTCATGTGGTAAACTGTTACTGGTTCTAATTTGAATCCAATATTGACATCACTTTTTTTTCCACCAATAAAACTTTTGCATAAAATTTATTGTAAAAATGTTGTGAACGTAGACTTACTCCAAAAATAATCTTGGCCCCCTAAATGATCCTTAATTACCCCTAAAATAATGGTACCAAGAGAAATACCGTGGGTGATGGTAGTTAATAGTTATGCCCTCTTTGGCTTTGCAGCTGTAACAATTTTGCTCTCCTTAGCTACATGGTTTTCAGTTGTAGCAAATATTTTATCTCTCTCTCTCATCATTTTAGATTATTTCTCACTTTATTTCTCTCATCTCAGTATTCTCAGTTCCCACTTTATTTGTTATTAATCCCTTTTTTCTTTTTATCTTTGTTAGCAAAAAGAAATTGTAATACTTCATGTATTAGCTTTTTTTTTTTTTTTTTTTTTTATTTATGAATTCAACTTTGAGCAAGAAATTCCTCCATACAGATAGAAGTGCCTATACCCTTGCCTCTGACTTTGCCCCTTATCTACTACGGGTGTCTCTTTATTATATTCGTACAATTTAATTTTTTTAGTGCCACCCTAAATAAAATTACTGTTCATGATGCAGTCTTTTTTTAATAAATTTATTCTATAAAAAAAAAATGAGGCTTTTACAATTGCCGTTGGTACACACTTTGCGATAGATATCACCTTTAGTACTTCTAATTTTTGGTTAACAAGTTGTCAGAGTTTGTGCAACAAGTGAAAGACTTGTATATTGGTGTTCTACAAAATATTGGTTCTCTCTTACAATAAGAATGGTTGAAGCATATATAACAACAATGAATCCTTAACAACAATGGTTGAAGCGTGTGTGTATGTGTGTGTATATATATATATAAATTTTTTTCCTTTGGGTTGTCTATCGATCCTCAATAGCTTAGTCAGGATCAGCCACATGCATTTTTTTCCTCCATTCTTTTAGCTTTGAAGTCATACTTGTTGGGGAGATAAACACCTTGGGAGCTTCCTTGAGTAATTAATATAACATATAAAGATACACTTAACTCAAAAGGCCTAAGCCCCAATGGGTATGAGCTTAACTATGTTAAATTAACTACTCATTCTTCTCATCATTTTTCAATATAGGACTTCACTCACACGTGTAACCCAACAATACTCTTTGTTACTTCTTTAATTGACATGTTCTTTTTTACTACTACTACTGCTACCAATATATATATATATATATATATATATATTTCATTCTCTACCCTTTTTTTTTTCATTCCCTCAACTTGAATTAATGACTCTTTCTTACTAGTGTGTTAATCTCTCCCTTTTGAACATGGTCAAACCATCACAAGTTACTCTCCCTCATATTTTCATCAATAGGGGTCACCCCTATCTTTAAGAAGATTTTCTCATTTCTAATCACTTATTCATCTAAACTCTCTCATTTCATATACACTCATTTCATGAATATGTTTCTTCTTAACAACCTAACATTTGTACCACAAAGCATATCTGGTCTTATAACATTCTTATTAAAATCTTCCTTTAACTTAATACTTATTCTATTATCACACAATACTCTTGATCTGCTTCTCCTCTTCATCCACCTTGCTCTTATCCTAAGAAAAACATCACCTTCTGTCCCTCCAATTTTATGAATTTTAGATCCAAGATATCAAAACATCTCACTCTTTAGTATCTTTTGACCTTGAGTAATTAATATCACCCCTTTTTCTATATTTCTACTTTAACTAAACTTCCTTTTCCATGTACTTTGATTTAATCTTACTTAATTGAATGCCTTTAAATTTTCGAGTGTCTCGCGTAATTTCTAACCTGACATTAACTCTACTTCTAATTTCCTTTCATCCACTAGAAGCAAATCATTTGTGAAAAGCATACACCAACGGATTCTCTTAAATTTATTTAAAATAGCTGAAGCATATGAATAATAAAAATTTCAAGTAAAATAAAGGGAACATATAATGGAAAAATTTTTTTAAAAAAAAAGAGAGAGCATAGAGTTATTCTTGGATTCATTTTGAAATTTATTTTAGGCACTATGTCTATGCTCATTGATGGGCGCGGCCATCTTATACATGTACCTATAAACTTGAATATTTTTATGAGATGGCACTTCCTTCTCTCTCAATGATGGGATGGAGGGTAAGGTTGTGGATTCAAGACCCATAGGGTGTGTATAACTTACCAATTAGAATTTTTTTTAAAAATTAAAAATTAAAAAAAAAAAAAAAAAGTTGGAAGTAGGACCTTTTATCTTTCAGATGTATATTTTTTTTCATGAGGAAAAACTCAAACTCTTTATTATTATAATTTTTTTAATGAAGGAAAGTCAAATTCTCCGTTATGTGTTGCTAATTAATAAGCAATCACTGCTTTCTTGTTGAAGCAAATTTACGTTTTGCTACCATATTAATTTTCCATTTTTCTATCTAATTTTTTTTTTATCAATTAAAAAAAAGAAACTAAATAGATAATACTGATCTGTTGAGTTAGATGTAAATCTTTCCTAGTGATACTTACAAAGATATTTTCCTAGTGATACTTATGGATAATACTTATTAGAGAAATTTTCCTAGTGATCATAAATCTTTCCATGCCTATAACATTCTTTGCTAATTTTCTTTTGAACATTATTATTATTATTATTATTTTTAGCTTTAGATACCTGATCTTTACTGAATTCATTTTCGTCAATACTAATGCCTTATTTAATGGCGTTCTCTTGTTAAGCAGCTAGATACTGACCTTTGCCTGATTTCTAGTTTTACTTTATCAGTTACCCTATCCAGGTGAAGGAGCATTTGGAAATTTTTGCCATATTGAAGGGTGTGAATGAAGAATTTTTGGAAAGAGTTGTTATGGATATGATTGATGAAGTGAGTTCCTCTTTGCATGACTGAAATCTTGCATGCTTGTGTTACTATTTCTTAGCTGTCTTTGCCTTACATGTGTTTATTGAGTCCTACTTACCGAAAAAGCATTTATAGTCATGCCCATTTCTCCCTGGAAATGTTTGCTGTTTGGTTATATGCCATGTGAAAGATTTTTCCCCCTTTTATTATTCCTCATAATTATTGTCATCCTCAGCGGATAATATAATGGTTAAAGACAGTGGTGTTCAATCATTTGAATTGGCATGATTTATAATATGTTGAGGAACTTCAATGTCTTTTTTGGTTATTCCTTTTAGATAGAGCTTGGACAACCACATGGCTTCTTCCTTTAGATAGAGCAGTTTCCATCCTTAATTTGCTCAAAAGAATCTCTATCAAACTAACATTTAGAGAGATGTTATGTGGCTCGATGTCCTTGAGTGCAGAATATGCCTGCTACAGCTAGACTGCTTTTGATATATTGGAGGAAGGTCCTTCAAGCCTTTCCCTCTCACCTGTATGCCAAGTAGAAAGACTAGTCCTCATATTTATCTGAGCTGTACAACTTTGGTTGAACTTTCTCTGGTTTCTCACTGGATTATGTTACATTCATGTCTAATTATGTAACAGTCTTTAATTAAACCGCACTCAACATTCTAAAAGTGTGTGCAAGTATGTGTGTGTTTTCGTGTGTATGTATTCATACATATGTATGTTGTTTTTTAACCATTCAAAGGCTGTGTCAGTGATTTAAAGGCTAGGTAAGTATTTGGACTATGTATCTGCATCTGTCCTGAAGTCTAGCAACTAATTACCTTTATCATTTTGTAGATGTAAGAAGCTGTTGAGGTTCAAAAAATCACAATGTTGCACCAAAGGGCCCAAAACAACCCAAAAGATTGAAACTTAAGAAAGTAAGGCATTTGGGCTTCCAATAGAGAAAAGGGAAGAGAGGTCCAAACCTATTAAGGGTCCATAAAGAGGAACCCAAATCCATGAATGGGCAAGTTTTGAACCCCATGAAACAAAGGGAAAGAAAAAGCCCAACCCAGCCTTCAAAGGTCAGAAAATCACTAGGGAGCCCGGGAAAAGAACTGGGCCAGGATACCTGGGGATTCCCAAGATGCCTAGGATCCTCGAGACATGCAGCAAAGCCAGGCTTAGATTAAAACAGTTCAAGGGGAGATGCCAAGAAACACAAGGAATAAGAACAGATATGTCCCTATCAACCACCCAATGATGCAGAAAAGGAATCAAAAGGCTTAGGAACCAACAATTCATGAACAAAGATCTGGTACCTCGGGGAACTCAGGAAGAAAAACCATGAAGGAAGCTGGCTGGGAAAACTTTCAACTTGACAGAAAGGAATCAGCTCACCTAGGAAAAATGACAAAAGGGAAAGCAACCAACAGGTAGGTCTGAAAAAGTGGAATCTAGAAGCCTTGGAGAAGGAAATAACAAAAGCCAACCTTCTAGGACCTCCCAGAAAGGGAAAGTTAGCAGGAGGCTTTTTGAAGAAGGGACCTCAAAAGGAGAAAGTAATGAGAAATGAGGAAGGGACCAGCCACCAATGTTGCTGGCACAACATTGGTTCTAGTATCCAGGGGAGCAAATGGAGGGAATCAATGGTACCCCGGGAACCCTAGGATGGCACTATAAAAGGGAAAGCAGCCAACAGTGAAAGACATTCAGCAACAGTGAATTAGAGTAAAAACCCTTGAGAAAACTCCGTCAGAATTCAAAAAGAGAGAAAAGGGAGGGAAATACCGTCTGGTATCCTCAAACAAAAAATTGAGAGCACACTTAGATTCAAAGGGATTCAAACTTTGCAAGTCTTAGAGGCCTGAAAATCTATCTAAATTTATGATTTTTGAATTAATTTGGACCTTGTAACACGTCCTAATGAGCATAGTATATTACTTAATCAAGAAAGTAATGAAGTATTTTACATTATTTTAAGGATCCCTAACGCTTTATTTTATGTTCCTTCATTATCATCTCATTCTTTTGCTGTTCTTTGCTGTTCAATGCATATTATTTCGGCGTAAATGCACTTTTAGTCCCTATATTTTGACGTTTTTCCATTTTAGTCCCTACATTTTATTTTTTCCACTTTTAGTCCCTAAAACCAATTTACGCTTTCCGTTTTAGTCCTTGAAGCACTATTCCGTCACCAAACTAACGGGGAAACTGGACGTGGCTGACGTGAGTATTAAAATATTATTAAAAAAATTATTTGACATTTTTTAAATGCCAAAATTAAAAAAAAAAAATTTAATTACTCAATTTTCTTTTCATTATTTGTGTTCTTCCCGTTCTTCCCTATAATCAATCTCCAGCAAAAAACAAACCCTAAACCCAGATCCTAACCAAACCCCAAACCCATATCCCAGTAAAGCAAACCTTAGCCTTCAAACCCATAAATTTTCTTGGCAAACAAACACAAAAAAAAACCCACTGGAAAAAAAAAAAAAAACCCCAAATCACCACCATCAAATCAAAGAACATGAAGATCAAACCCAAGCAAAAGAATAGAAACCCAGCAACCAGCAAAGCACCATCACCGAATCAAATCATCCACTACCACATCAACAAAACCACTCCCAGATCAAACCATCCAAAGAATAGAAACCCAGCAAAGCACCCAACTCATCCACTCCCAAACCAAACCATAATCAAAGAGGCTGAGATCGGGTGCGATGGGTTTGAGATAGAAAGAGGCTGAGATCGACTTGATCTGGGTTAGAGAGATGCTGTGATCGGTTGGTACCTGGTGAGAGCGAGTGCCGAAAACGGGAAGTGGAGAGGCCATGACCTGAGCGAGGCGCTGAGCGGCGGCTTTAGCGGTGAAGTTCTGAGTGCGCTTGACGGTGGAGAAGGCGGTGAGCAAAATCTGGGTTTGGGTTTTTTTTTTTTTTTTTTTTTTTGTGAGCCTCATCGTGATCCGTTGATTGTCTTTGTGTCGTGTATCAGAGCCATCAATTATCTTCTTTTTCTTGTTCTGTTTTGTTGATGAAACTTGTACAGAGAAATGAAACACTTGTGGAGTAGCAATAATTTATAATTTGTTCAAACAAGTTAGTACAGACTACAGAGGAGCTTGACTAATACGTGGTCTCACACTCTCCACAAAATAAAATAGCAATATCTCACTAGTGTGTCTCTCCATCTCTCACTCACACTCGCTCACAGAGTTTCTCAGTCTCTCTCTGTGCGTTTGAGATATTTTTAAAAAATTTGAAATTTTCAGATCGATAAAAAAATATCTTGGATGGTGTAAAAATGTCGTCCACCAAACTTATTATTATTTTTTGCCATTTGGTTGCTAGGTTTCTATTCTTTTGCTTGGGTTTGATCTTCATGTTCTTTGATTTGATGGTGGTGATTTGGGGTTTTTTTTTTTCCAGTGGGTTTTTTTTTGTGTTTGTTTGCCAAGAAAATTTATGGGTTTGAAGGCTAAGGTTTGCTTTACTGGAATATGGGTTTGGGGTTTGGTTAGGATCTGGGTTTAGGGTTTGTTTTTTGCTGGAGATTGATTATAGGGAAGAACGGGAAGAACACAAATAATGAAAAGAAAATTTTTTTTAATTTTTTTAATACTCACGTCAGCCACGTCCAGTTTCCCCGTTAGTCAAATAATTTTTTTTAATAATATTTTAATACTCACGTCAGCCACGTCCAGTTTCCCCGTTAGTTTGGTGACGGAATAGTGCTTCAAGGACTAAAACGAAAAGCGTAAATTGGTTTTAGGGACTAAAAGTGGAAAAAATAAAATGTAGGGACTAAAATGAAAAAACGTCAAAATATAGGGACTAAAAGTGCATTTACGCCTATTATTTCCTGTATATTAGCATGTATGTGTTGTAGGATTCATGCTCTGTGCACCACCTAGTTCGAAATCAACCCAATTTAGTTGCAGTGAACCAAGCCCAATCTCTTAAAACAATAAGTATTGGGCCCAAGATCCTTGTTTTCTACTTGGACCTGTGTGCTAAAAAAAAAGAACCCACACAAAAGCTTAACACTGAGTTGCCAAATTTCCTCATTTGCATTTGTGTCTTGCTTCCTTGCAAGACCTGTAGCATTAATTACTTTGGAAGAGTTGATGCCACTGGTGTTAGTGTTGTTTCTTTAAAACTCTGTGAGATCCTTTAGTAGACAAATTCACTCCCACTTGCCAATAAGGAAATATCAAAAGGAACTAAAACTCTTTGGCTGATAATCTGCTTGCTTCTTGGTTTTCAATCCCCGCAAGCAGTGTAATGGGGTTGTCTATTTATCTTTCTCTGGACTTCAAATAGGAACATATTTGACTTGGTGTCATTTTTTTTCTTCTTCAAATCTTCTCCTTTGGGTGGAGAAACTAGCTCACTTGGAGGAGGTTACTTGCTGTCAGAAGCCAAGAGTATTATGGTTGAAGGAAGGGACCAACAATATAAATTTTTCCTTTGATAGGTTAATTCGCATAAAATAGTCAACTTTATTGGAGAGTTAGAGATTGATAGGGTACTAAAGAGTACATTCAGATGAACTATGTGTGAGGAAAGAAGTGGTTTGCTTTTGTAGAGGCCCATGCATGATCTACATTCTATTAGAAATCAACACTAACTCTCATGTCTCTAGAAATTTCTAGAGTTTCTCACTCAATCTTTTTCTCTCCGGAATTCTCTAGAGCTTCTCTGCATAGTTTAATCTCAGCTGCAAAGTTTTAACTTGTCTAGAAGGTTGGTGAAAGTGATATTTTTACTATTAGTCAAAGACAATAAAAGAATGTGCTAGAGAATTCAAAGTCGGTGAGTTAACCGACTTTAAGCATGTATGTAAGTTTTCATGTGTGTCATAAAGCACCAACTTGTGCAAAGTTTGTGATGGAGGAAAAATGGTGAAAAGGAAAGATGTTTTAGAAAGTTAAGTTGCTTAGAGAAAAGAATGAATGAACTAGCTCTTCAAGAGACACACTCTTGGAATAAGCCGGGAAGGCTTTGTTTGCAATCACTACAAGCATCAAGGAAGAGATGCTAGAGCACATCAGGCGCGTAGACACACCAAAGGCAGCGTGGGACACCTTTTCGACATTGTTTTCAAAGAATAATGATGTGAGGCTACAATTGTTTGTGAACGAGTTAATGTTAGTGGTATAATGAAATATGATGATCACGCAATACTTCACCAAGGTAAAGTCTCTCTGTCGCGAAATCTCTGAATTAGATCCTGCATCAAATATTTTTGATTCAAGAATGAGAAGGATAATCATTCATGGGTTGAGACTCAAATATAGAAGTTCCGTAGCTGCCATTCAAGGTTGACCTGTCCAACCGTCATTAGTTAGAATTGGAAAATTTGCTAGTTGACCAAGAAGCATTGGTCAAGCAAATGGTTGGGGTCTCACTAAACAGTGAAGAGGAGGCACTATTTAGCAGTCAATACAAAGACCGACTAAAGAGAAGATTTAATGCAGGTTATAAGAATAGAAATAATGAAGATAGAGAAGATGAAAAGAGCTCTCAAGATCGAAGAGCTCTCAAGATCGAGGAGCTCCAGGAAGTCGCGAAAATAATGAACGACGATCCACGAGTTCCAAAAATCATAATATCAAGTGTTTCAAGTGTGGAAAACTGGGCCACTTTGCTCGAGACTGTCAATTTAAGTGGAGAACAGCTTAAGGAAATATAGCGACGTCCAGGGACCTAGAAGATGACCGCAAAGGAGAATGGGCAGTTGAAGCGTCTCTTGCAATGACAGAGCCTTTAGAAGAAGAAGAGAAATTAGCAGCCTCCATCATGGAAGGAGACGAAGAGATGGCACTTGCAGTGGCCAATCACAATCAAGCAAATTACAAAAAGCATTGGGTTGTCGACTTGGGATGTGCAAACCATGTGATTGGCAACAAGGAAAAATTGCATAACGTGTCCAATTAGAAAGGAGGGAAGTTGGTTGTAACAACTGATAATACAAGACTGCCAATAGCACACATTAATGAGACGGTAATCACCCCTCGCAGCAGCAATGATAAGCAAGTACCTTTGAAGAAGGTATATCATGTGCCTGGAGTGAAGAAAAATCTGCTTTCAACAAGGAGCTAATAGTTATTGGTACACCAACCATGGAAGCCAAACGAATGGACTCTATGTTTGTGATGTAAGCAGAATCAGCCTATGTGGATAAAACTCGAAAAAATGAAACTGCAGATCTTTGGCATGCAAGATTGGGGCACGTCAGCTACCATAAATTGAAGGTGATGATGAGCAAGTCTATGCTTAAGGGTGTGAGAGTGCTTTTTTTCTTTAGCACACAGGCCCAAGGATCCTGGGCCAAATAGTTGTATTTTGGTGGACCAGGCTTGGTTCACCGCAGCTAAATGGGGGCTGATTACGAACCAAGTTGTGCGCAAGTCACATAAACCTCCTCAAGGCAAAAATGCGATTCCTCCTTTTATCGTATAAATATTTTAAAGAATTCCTTCACTTGGTACCCCGGGCGTACTGTCGTGGGATCCCGGGGCGTACTGTCGTGGGATCCCGAGGCGTATTAGGCCTGTAAGAACCCAGAATCTCTGGTTCTCTGCACTATTAGGATATATATATATATATATATATATATATATATATATATTAATACACATACATATATGTAAGTGAATTTTATGAGGATGATTCAGCTACGAGGATCCTGGCCCCAATTCTCACAGACTTATGCTTTTGCACAAGACTTGTGGGATTTGGAACTCAAGTCCGAGTGGCTTTGCTTGGGCAGGGACTCAGCTTTACAAGCAAGAATATATATGTATTGAGCAACAAGAAGCAGTAAAGAAATATGCAAAGTAATTGTTAGAAATTCTCAAATCAATATGAGATATTTCATTATTTTTCTTGATTATGGATTACAAATGTGCTCACTAAGACGTGATACAAGGTTCAAAGAAGCTCAAAAATTACAGACTTTGATGGCTATTCAAGCCTCTAAGACTTGCAAAGTTTGAATCCTTTTGAATCCAAGTATGTGCTATAGTGGCTGTTTCCGGGATACCGGGAGACATTCCTCTGTTTTTCTTAAATTTTACAGAGTTCTAATGACTCTGTTATGATATTCTTCCTACTGAAAATCCTCCCCCTTTCAACATGGGTTTTCTCTTCCTTTTATAGCGTGTTTTCTAGGGCTCTGAGGTACTAGTGATTTCTCTCTTTTGCCCCTCAGAGCTCGTGCTGTGTCATTTTCTTAGGGGCTAGTCTCTTCCCTTTTTTCTCATGGTTTTCATCTTTTATTGCTGTTTCTCTAAAAGTCATTTGCTGACTTTCCATTCCGGGGCGTCCTCAGCAATTAGCCTTCAATCTCTCTTCTTTCAAGGTTTCTCATTTTTCAGACTTAGCTGTCGGTGTTATTTCCTTGTTGTCATTATTCCCAAATAGTTGGAATCTTTTACTGCTGGGTTGAAAGTTCTCTTCCAGTTGCTTCTACGTATGATTTTCTCATTCTTGGTTCCTTGTGGTACAGCTCCTTTATTCATGAATGTTTGCTTTATACTTTCTGATTCTTTGCTGCACCAGTGGGTACTTGAGAAGGACATCTCTGTTCTTCATTTCTTGTATTTCGTGGTACCTTTCTTGAGTTGTCTCAATCCTACAATAGCTGTCCTACATTACCTGAGGATCCCGGGCGTCTGGCAGCCTTTGGGTATCCCGGCCCTCTGGCAACCTCTGGGTATCCCGGCCCAGTTCTTTCACTGAATTTTGCTGGACTTTTTAATGACCTTTTTGCTGGAAATCTGAACATAAATAGGGCCTTAATGTTGATTCTTCTTGCTGCTTGAATTGGGCCTTCTTTACTTTTCATGGAATGGGCATTCTTGTGAAATTTTGGCCTTCAACAAAGGGTCTACCTCAATTGGAGTGTCGAGGGAAGGCACATCAATTGCCGCAGTGGGAGTCAAAGTTTAAAGCAAAGGAGTCACTAGAGTTGATCCATTCAGATGTCTTTGGACCTGTAAAGCAGGCGTCTATCAGTGGGATGCACTACATGGTGACGTTCATTGATGATTTTTCAAGGTATGTATGGGTTTTCTTTATAAAGGAAAAATCTAAGACTTTATCAAAATTAAAAGAGTTCCAGATGAAAGTGGAAAAAGAAGTTGGTAGAAATATTAAATGTCTACATACGGATAATGGGGGAGAGTATACTTCAAATGAGTTCTACAAGTATCTATAGGAGTGCAATATAAGACGATAATTTACTTGTCCAAGCACTCTACAACAAAATGGTGTAGCTGAAAGGAAGAATAGACATCTTGCAGATACCTGCCGAAGCATGTTGCATGCGAAAAATGTGCCAAGTAGATTTTGGGCAAAGTGTATGAAGACAGTGGCTCATGTGATCAACAGACTTCAACAAGCAAGACTTAGGTTTGTCTCGCTTTTTCAAAAGCTATGGAACACCAAACCAAAGGTAAGTTATTTTTGAGTCTTTGGCTGTGTTTGCTATGTATTTGTGCCTAATCATCTCCATAGTAAGTTCGATAAGAAGGCAGTTTGTTGCATCTTTGTGGGCTATGATAGCCAAAGGAAAGGTTGGAGGTGCTATAATCCAACAACTGGTCGTTGTTACACCTCAAGGAATGTGATATTTGATGAAGCATCTTCGTGGTGGTTGGAAGAAAAAAGAACACTGCCACAACTGATGAAACACCAGCGAAAGACAGCTCATAACAATTGATGAAATACAACTTTTTGAAGATAAAGTTGAGACAGAGCCTAGAGAAGTTACTCAAAGTCCTTGGCAAACTGGTGTTTATAATAGGACACCAGAGGAGAATCCACCAAGAATTGAAGAAGTTGAGGAAGAAGACAGAAGTCCACAGCCACAACTTAGAAGGTCATCGAGACAACGAAAATCTAATCCCAAGAATACCAATGCAGCACTCATAGAAGGTGACTATCAAGGAAAAATTGAGAGAGAGTCAGTGTTGAGGGGGAGTGTTAGAAATCAACACTAACTCTCTTGTCTCTAGAAATTTCTAGAGTTTCTCACTCAATCTTTTTCTCTCCGGAATTCTCTAGAGCTTCCCTGCTTAGTTTAATCTCAGCCACAAAGTTTTAACTTGTCTAGAAGGTTGGTGAAAGAGATATTTTTACTATTAGTCAAAGACAATAAAAGAATGTGCTAGAGAATTCAAAGTCGGTGAGTTAACCGACTTCAAGCATGTATAAATATGTAGAATTGGTGCTCAGTTTTCGTGTGTGTCATAAAGCACCAAATTGTGTAAAGTGGTGTGTAGTGAAGTGTGGAGGTGAACAGTCATAAGCCAAGTGGTAGAGTGAAGCAAAGTCTAAATAAGTGTCATTAGGTGTGTGCAGTGCACTAGTGTCAGTGTATGTAAGTTAAGCATTAGTGTTTGTAAAGTGTTGTAATTCAAAGAGTCCAGTTTTAAATAAAAGCTCTTTGTTCAGTGTTTTGTTCAACACATTCAAGGTTGACCCAAAGTGGAGAGATTTCATATGTAAGCAATTGATGAAGACCTAGCAGATGGATGGAAAGACCATTTGAAGGTGATGAAATATTTGGTGCACTCCAGGACAACGACCTTGATGAGGTTCTGGGGCTGGATTGTTTTGCGTTGGCTTTTTAAAAATTTCTGGGGTATTGAGGAAGAAGACCTTATGCTGGTTATTTTTTACGAATTTTAAAATTATTGCAGGTTTGAGAAGTTCATCAATGCCACATTTATAATGTTGATTACTAAGAAAGGTGTAGTTGTGAATATAATGCCTCACTAACTAACTAACTAAAGGGATTACGACAACTATTAGGATATTACATGGCATATGGCATAATTTGGGGTTCCTAATATTGAGTTTCTTGAGCTTTGCTGTATTTCTAATTTTTATTTATTTATTTATCTTTCTTATTTAACCGAGACAATAAATGCCAAAACCAATCAGAATTATTGCTCATCTGTCAAGACAAAACTGCACATCTACATATTCTTCTGCACCCTACAATGTTTATGTTGGTGAAACATCAGTATCAAAATCTTAAATTGTTAGAAATTGTGCCAACAATAGATATCAATCATACAACACACAAATATCCCCCTGCTGAGCGGGCTGGCAACAAAATCTGGACCTGTTGTGGGCCTCTCACGTATAGAACAGAAGAAATAACTAAAGTGGAGATAATCAGAATCAAAGGCTGTTGGGCTTTGTGGAGCCTAGTTATATTTGATCCGGTTGACAACCCGACCCGACCTGAATAATGTTGCGTGGTTTTTAACAGGAGATTTTTTAAGGCTTAGTCCATGAAGCGGAGGCTTGGGCCGACGATAAAATTTTTGGCCCGTTTTGTAGCCCATTGTGAATCCTGTGTGCAGGATCTAGAAAACGCAGCTTTGATGATTAGGGTTTTGGTTGTTGTAGTTTTGAGAGAAAAAAACTGTACTGCCGCACTTTGTATTTTTTTCCTGATAATAGTGAAATTCCTGCAACTCCATAGACGTAGGCAAATTGCCGAACCATATAAATACTGTGTTATGCGTGTGATTATTTTTCTTTGGCTTATGTTTTCTCTATTTTTTGTTTCTCACAAGTTAGGAATTTCATGTTAATTCCCTACAAAGACCTTCAGGTGATACTATCATATTGGTTTAAAAAGTTTTAGCTATTAAAAATAAGCCAAGAAGAATATCTTGCTATAATAGTTGTCATCACTTGCAAGATCATCATATTGAAGCTCAACACTTTTAATTCATCATAGAAGGAAGACCCTTAATCCTCATCACAACCAGTGAAGGAAATCTAGTTAGCTCACTGATCTTGCTCTAGGATGTGGAAGCAAGCTGAATTGACTGATGTCAATGCTCGGAAGATAATGACTTCTCTAGATGATGTAGATACTATGAGCTCTATGAGTTGTAGATCTTTCCTAAGTCCAAGAAAGATGTTCATCTTCTCTTGGCCAGAGGATATTTAATTGTCAATGCTGGAAGCCTGGAACCTCCACTAAAAATGAAGGGTTGCGGTGCTTACGGTAAATTTATGACAATTTTCTTAACTGAGATCTTATATTCTTTTGTACACAAAGTAAAAAGAAAAGAATAAAGCTCTACTCTAATTGACTATCATCCTCTTCAAGTTTTCCTCATCTTGCTATTCCACATTAAGGTCATTCCAGAATTCCCACTGATGATGACCAAAGTTGTTTATCAAAATGCTGCAGCCCTTCATGTTACTTCAAATTTTATAAATAAAGTGTTTCATTATTCCAAAAAAAAAAATGGTTGCCTACATTTTTGGAATGTATAAGTTATTACTAATTGAATCATTTGCGAAAAACATTGGACATACTAATTGAATTATTTTCTAAATAAATGTCTCTAAGATTCTTTGTTTTAAATGTTCATTTTTTCAACAGATCCCTTCTCTTGAAGCATCAGTATTTATATTTCTGTGTCTCTCTACATTCCATTGAATGGCTGCTTGCTTATAATTTTCTGTTAAAATCATTTTTGTCCTTGTAATTTGGTCCAAGTTCAATTTTCTTACCTCAAAGTTAGAGAGTTGAGATTTACTTAGTCCCTGAAAATTGTAAAAGGTATTAACTTCAGAGCACTGTTTATTTCACACACACAAAATCGTGACTTCAAGTCACATTTTCTCTTGTATTTTGTGAGTGTGTGTACTATGTGTGTGATATTATTTTCCTTTAATTTCAACTAACAGCCAGCTTGAAATTAAATCAATTGCATATGTAGCAAATGGAGTGTTGACATGGCACATTGAAAAGCTAATATGGCCTGGAATAAATTTAATTGAATAAAGACGGAAAGTCATAATTGTTAATTGATACCTTTGAAAATTTCATAGAAATTGCAGCTAATATTGGCTTTTGATCCTCAGCAGGCAGCTAATATTTACTGGTTCCCATTCTTAACTTTCATTTGATTTAACAGGGTTGTTTAATAGGTTGAGGTGTTTTGGAATTTTGCGATGGAGGACTTCCTGTAAGAACCAGTCTTTTTGATAAACTTTTCTAGTTTAGTGTTATTAATTCATTGTTCAACCCATTGAATGAACTTTGTTATGATGAAATTTTTTTTTTTTTTTTTTTTTTTGGTTGAACATTCATTTATATGCCTAAATTGTGAGAAATCGGCATAATGAATGGTGTTCTTAAGTTCATTATATAGCTGAATAACTTTTTTTAGATATCAATCTGATAGATTTATGTATATATTTTTTCAAAGCATTTTGACTGGATAAACTGCACTGCTTTTCTTTGTATTCCTTCACTTTGGGTTCATTTTCTATTCCCTGTTTGGTAGGGGGGGATGGATATGTGAGGTTATAACCATTGATTCTGCCTGAAATATAACAGACAATTGACGCTTAGAGTAACAACTGTGCAATTTGAAATGATGATAAAATAAATTTGTGATAGATGAATCAAAATATCTCTGAGTCCATGTGCAAGATTTTTTTTTTTTTTTCTTCAAAATGTTAAATACGCTAAATAACTATGGTATTATCTATATTCTGCTGTTAATTCCATCCCACGTTCCCATCATCCATACTTGAGTAATTCACCTGTAGTTATTTTTTCTCCATTTTCAGCTATGGAATTACATCATTTTTTTTCTCGCATTAAGCTGCTTATATAGGAAATTGGAATTTCTTTCGCTAATGTAAATTAGTGCTGTCTCATCCTTTCATACTCTAACCGTATGTTGCATAGGTTCATAAATCTATCTACAAAACATTGATTTTTTTTTTTTTAAATTAGTGTATAATTGCATATCCTCTATATAATGCTCTTCTTAGTCTTCCTTGAGAACTTGTTTCCTCATACATGTTTGGATCTAAAGTAACAAAATTGTCTATTTTGAAAACAGGTTAAAAACTTTACATCTCTAGGAGGACCTCATGCTGGTATTGCCACAGTTCCTCAATGTGGTGTAAGTATTACTGAGTTTAGAGTTGTTATAAAATATAATGCTAAATAATTCTATTTAGAGAACATTGTTATTGTTCTTTGTATGCACTTCTAATTGTCCAATTGGATTAGCAGTGTCCCTGTGCTTATCGTGAATATCTAGGTCTCACTAGATTCTCTAAATCAATTTACTCAATCACATTGTTAATAACTCAAAAACATAATTTTAAGATTCATTGTTGTCATCGTCTACCACTTTTCTGCATATTGTCAATGAAGCCTATTGTGGAGACTTCAAATTTTCATTTTTCTTTTGGGTTAATGGCTAGTTCTGCGTATTATAAATTGTTAAATTTTGAGAACCATTAATTAAAATGTTAATGCTTGTTTTGATAATGATCACCTAGGACTAATGGCAAAAGACATGGTAAGGAATAGATATATTCTTATATAAATTTTAAAATTTGTTTAATCCTATCTTGAGCCCTGTCTAATATTTTTATATGGTTTTTCGCTTCTACAGTCTGGTTTTAAATGCATTCTTGTGGACAAACTAATCAAGTCATTGCTCTACAGTCTACACTGACCTTTTCCAAGTATAAATCTCTCTCTCTCTCTCTCTCTCTCTCTCTTTTCTATAACATTTTAACTCCTTTATTGAAGTTGGATAATTTCATCTTGTAACTCTTTTTCTGTCAAATTGTGTTATCTTAGATGTTTCTAATAAGCATGACCTTTGATTTCTGGAATCTCAGGATCACTTTGCTCCCAGCAGTTATTTCAAATTACCAAATGTGAGTAGAATAACCTGATGAACCCTTACAGATATTGCAGTGATCTTCTTTTCAATTGCTTTTGGCTCAGTGTCCTTGAAATTACTCTGTAGTCACTGAGGGCGAAACTGATTTTTTGGCCTTCGTCATATAGCCATCCATCTACATGCATTGATAATTTAACACCTTATCATATTTCCATCTTTTCTGAAATAGATGAAAACCTAAACATCAGAATTTACTATTACATTTCTAGGCTATTCCCAACTATTTAGAGAATTGCAGATTTCTTCCAAAGCTTAACAATGAACTCCCTGATGAGAGAAAATAAGGAACGGTTCAGTAGCTTACAGTGCTTGGTGCTTATCATGGTAAAGTCTCATCTTCTTCTTTTTTTTTAACAGACTTACCATTGCAAATTGGTGAGGAATATATCCATTTAGTAACATTCTTGGTCCTCTCAGATTGCTTAAATTTTCTCAGAATAAGAAATTTTAAAGTTATGAAGCACCTCTCAACCTTCTGTGTCCTTTTTTTTTTTCTTTTTTTTTTTTGGTATGCTCAACAGTTTGAGAATGATACTCTTTTGATACCTAAGGAAACCTCCTGGTTTGGATATTACCCAGATGGGGCCTTCATGCCAATTTTACCTCCACAACAGGTATTGTTTTTAGCTTGAAACATAGTTTACTTTCCAAATTTGAATGATTCGCTGACATGGAATCCCATTGCCAAAATGGGTTTCAATTAATATCTTTTAAATGAACCTTGTCTATTTTCTGTTATTTCTGTTCTGTGTGTGTTCGTGTGTTAGAGAGAGAGAGAGTGAGGGAGTTATGTAAGTGAAATTACCAACCTGATCAGTTCCCAGATACACATAGCAAGACACAGTCGTCATTGAGCTGAAATGCTAAGACATTTAAATTACCAATATGAGCACTTTCACTTACAGTAAATGATGGCTGCAACTTTTATATCATGAAAAAAGCATGACTGGAGACACATTGGTTATTATTACTGCTGGAGAAACAATACAATGCTAATAGTTCATTTCCATGAAGCAAGGGAAGATTTTGTTTTGACCATTTCTTGGGTGAATTTAAGAATGTGAAGGAAAAAATCAGATTATTTGTAACAATAAATTGATGATCCATTTCATTGAATCTCAAGCTGGAAAATTAATTAAGGCTTGTCTAAATCTTTAGAAGAAATTTGTAGCAGACAATGCAAACCATTGGCTATGAGAGTTATGTGGCATGATAAAGGGCCAGGGCATAGTTCTGCAGTGTATAACACGAGTTAGCATGATAAAAACATCAGTTGTTTTCCGTGGAACAAAAAGAAGTTTATGTCACCTTAATTTAGCACTATAATCTAAAACTTCATATGTACTACAACATAGTTTTTTGTGTTTTGAGCCTAAGTGGTATCTTAGTTTTTGTCACTCGTTGTGCAGACATAGCTTTACATTGAGGATTGGATTGGTTTGAAAACCTTAGATGAAGCAGGAAGGGTCAAGTACATAAGTGTTCCTGGATATCATCTTGACATCTCCCAAAGTGATATTGAAGATTACGTTGTGTCTTATTTGTAGGGTACGAACACTTGCGTCAATGCTGTATAATATAACAAGGACCACATTTTAGCCAACCAAACTCAAAATTCACCCACATGATCAGACCATACAAAATTATGTAAAAATACATAGTTGCTACAGTAACCATAAATATATACACGAGCATTATTCACATTTCTCATTAGATTCTCTCACTATTTATGAAGATAATAATAAAAAAAAAAGAAGGAAAGATGATTATTTAAATAAAATAGAATGTAGAATAAATAATCTGATGTTAGTACTTTTGAAAAGCGGTTGCGTAAAATAAAAAAAAGTAAGTTCTTATACTAAAATAAACCCAAATTTTTGCTAGAGTTGTTGCTAAGGCATCAAGAAATAACAGCACTGAAAAGGATAGTGACGTTAGGGTGCACAGAGTACATGGCGTAGTTGCACAAAGCAACAAGAGAGAGCAAACTGTGCCTAAATTTGAGGAGAGCGCATCATATAAACTGATTCTCAAAGGATTATCAACTTATTGGTGGCCCTCATCAATTAAGAGTTTCGTCAAAGGATTATTTCATGTACAGTTTTATTTCCCTTTTTCTTTTCTTTTTTCGGCCCCACCATCCTTGCTATTTGGCTGAAAAAAGAGAGTAAATAACCCTTTTCCACTTTCGGCCTGCCTATTTGCCATTGGGCCGAGTTTACTCATAATTCAATATTCACTTTTATTTTATAGCAATTCAATTTTCTTTTCTTTTCTTTTTTTCTCAAAAAAAAAAAAAATTCTTTTCTTTTCTTTTTAATAAAAATTTCGATATTCTTATTTTAAAACTAGTTAAATTGTCAATTTGGTCCACTATTAGTTACGGTTAAGTTTGATCTTTCAATTATTAAGAGTAAGGTCTTTACAAATTGGGTTCAAAGTGATTCTCAATCCATTTAAAACCAAGCGGTGATCCCTACTCTCCATTGTGACCCATGAGGCATGTGGCTTACTCTCTAGACCATGTGTAGGCAGGGCAAACATTGGGCAACCTAGTCCGTTTTATCGCGATCTATCATTGGAGAACCTTATTGAAATTAATGGAACCTGAACCAAGGGGCTTACATTATCAAGAATGGTTGTCTTTATCTTTAAGCAAATTTCTACATTCTGAATCCTAACTTTCGCTATATTATCATTTATCCATCTTAACATTCTCTTTTAGTTACACTCATTTTATAAATAATATTTTTTTTTAACAATATTTAATACCATAGAACATAACTAATCTTCTAGCAGTCTTATTTTTTTCTTAAACTTAACTTCACTCACCTTACTCTCTAATTTCGAAGATAAAATAAATCCTAAGTAGTTGACATGGGGGGTGGGAGTTAAGCAGTTGGAGCTGAGAAAACCATGCCTCCAAAGGTGTGAAACACACAAAGAAGGGGGGCCATTAATCATCAATGTGACGTCTCATAAGGGCCTTCACGAGGCTTCTTCACAACAAGAGCATGATGAGGTCGAGTAGCACTGTAGGAGATATCTGACGTCCCTTACTGCATTTTGTTGTATGAGACATTCCAACTCAATCTGACTTCTCAAAAGTTGTTTGACAAATAAAAGGAGTCCAAGAAGTCTGACGAGATAAGTTAAGTTATAGACGTCGTGGTTGCCCCACATGATTACTATTTAATAAAGAAATTAGTAAATTTAATATTTCTTATATAATTTGAGGCGGATTTGAATTAAACGCTAAATTGAAATATGTATTATATAATAAACTTTTCATCCTTGTATTTAGGGGGGTGAGTTCATTTTAATCCTCATGTTTTTATATATTTCATTTTGATCATTGCCATTATCTCACCTACAAAATTCAATGACTTGGCTAAGGACTAAGGGAATGTTAACATGGCACACCTAATAATAACATGGTTAAAAGAATAATATGAAAACAAATATTTAATTAACATTAAAAAAATCCTGCATTAGTATCTTAATGCAAATTATATATATATATATATATATATATATATATATATATGTGTGTGTGTGTGTGTATTCAAGTTATATTAGGTGTAACTTTAAACAATATTACACCACTCAATATTTTTTTTATTGGATGCAAATTTTGACAAATCCACATCTAGATTACATCTTATCCTTATGTCCTTCACGCTTGCAAAATTTTAAGATGATTAGAGATTAATAACTATCTTATTTATAAAATGTTTAAAATTCTACTTTTTATATTACAAATTATGCATAAAACATGAATTTATCGATCGAATATCAAATAATATTTGATTGACATGAAATCTGGTATGCGTATTAAACATATATAACATATAATTCAACAATAAAATTTTCAAAATATTAACATCATTTAAAGCTATTGAATGGTGTAAAAGTTATACCTTGTATAACTTGATCTGACCACCAAACACACCACATGGTTCCTTCACTCTCTTTCTCAAGATTAGCCATCACTAGAAGGAAGTTGTTTCCTGCACCTTGTGATTGTACCAACTACCAAATGAATGTGTTCTCCTTATGTCATGTGATGTACTAATAATTAAAAAATTACACATTCTCTCTTAATCATTGCCAAAATTTCTAAATGTATAAAAAATGCTATTTCATTAAAATTCTACTAACAAGAATTTTTTTAAGTTGAAAGAAATCATTATTTATTCTATATTGTTTTAATAATCTACCATATTTTTTTGTCTACCCTATTTTTTTGTTTTAATAATAAAAGTTTGGGCATACATAACATGCTTGCACTATGTAGTTCAATCTAGTACTACAAGTTTTTTTTTTTTAGAAAAAGAAGTACTACATGTTAAATTATTAACATAGTCTACTTCAATTGAAACTCTATTGCCAAAAATTTTATTAAGAAAATTAAAATACTACTTTGATTAAAACTCATTTATCAAAGTTTTCAATATTTTAAAAGTTTTTTCATTATTTATATTATATATTTTTTATAAAATTATTATATTTATTTTTTTTATCAAAAGATTCAAAACTTAGACTTACACTACGTGCATTTATCATGTGACTTAAAAATATTTTTTATTATTTATATTTACTATCTATTTATTATTCAATTTTAATATATTATTGAAATATTTTTCTTTTGTTTACAAGCATTGGACGGGCATAATATTAGTTCCCACCAAAATTGGTTCCAACTAAAGTCTAAATACACTAAATATAAAATAAAACAGTTCAAAGTTGAACTAATTTTATTATTTGTTAAACTTTTATCAAATTTGAACCAATTTTATAGTTTATCAAACATTCCCATAAAATGCATAGTCGTGCTAAAATTAGAAGATGTTCATTCTTTACGCACAACAAAGTGCAAGGGAAAATAAATAAAGCGGCAGGAGAAGAAATCAAGTTTAGTGTCTCTTCATGCAGTGACGGAGTTAGGATTTCGAATGAGGGGAGGCAAGATACACTCAAACCCAAATGCTTAAAAAATTTGTTATAACTCAAAGACAACCATGTGTTTTATCCAAGCAACTTATAAAAGAATATATACATACATATATATATGTGTGTGTTTTTATCCCAAGCTTCTTTGGGGAACTTCATCAAACACTTAAGCTACAATTATCCTATACTAATGCTTTAAAATAAATTTCATAAATCATTTAAAACCAAGGATGTTGATACCGTACCGTACCGGCCGGTACGGCCGGAATTCTTCGTACCGGTCAATGAACCGGTACCGAAACACCTTCAAAATGTACCGCTCAAGATACCGGCCTATACCAGACAATACCGGCCGTACCGAAGTATACCGGACGTTTCAGCCGGAAAAGAGAAATTCGACCGGTACAAAAACTGAAAGGAAAAATAGAAGAAATGCATGATTTGAACAAACCCCAGTGTAGCAAGTTGCCACCACATTGACATTGCCGATTAGATCTTCTTCTTCCTTTTTTTTTTTTCCTTCTTCTCGTCTGTTGTCCTTCTCCATTGCTCTGATTTCTTCTCTTTTTTTGCTGAACAATGAACATTGCTATGTGGTATCTCCTTCTTTGTTTTGTGCTATTTTAAATTTCTTAAGCCCTTTTACACGTGACTAGCCTTGGAAATGTTGAAAACTTATATTTTTTTAATAAAAGATGGGCTGAATGGTTCAGCCTTTTACCTTCTTTTCAGTTTTGAGCCCCACGTTATGTGATATTGTGATGCATTAATTGCATCACATCAATAAAACCTTATAGTTTTTTTTTTTTTTTTTAAGTAGCAACTTTTTAGTTTTGTTTGTATGATGAATAATTAAGTTTTTTGTTTTTTATATTTTGTATTTTTTTTTCTTTATATGCAATGAACAATTGAATTAATGTTTTATGGTAAACAGAGATTTTTGAGATAATGTTTTATGGTAAATAGAGATTTTGTGTGTATATATTTATATATATATTAAATATATAAAATAGTGGTAAACCCGAAACGGTACACCGGTATTCGAAATATATTGTACCGCTGGCCAAACCGGTACAGCCTCCGGTACGGTATTGACACCTTTGTTTAAAACCCAGACAAAAACCCACAAAAAGAATCAAAATTTAATGAAAATTTGAATAAAAAAAATGTACTTTTTGTGAAAGCATAGAAGTATTGAACAAAAATGAAGCATGAAAATTAAAAAACAAGCTTTATATACTATATATTTTGCTTTGGGGCATTGCCCCCTAGTCCAAGCATAGTTCCATCCCTGTCTTCATGAGTCAGTCAGACTCTAATTTTAATAAATAAAATCTTCAATTATCTTGTGTTCCTAATAATAAGTGTATTATTTAATTTCAATCTTTAGCTTTCTTTTGTATTCTCGAGATTTTTTTTTTTTTTCATTTATCATTAGGAACAGTTATTTCTATAACTAAATTTCTATCAAGTTTGAAAAGCTTAATTTGAAGGCTCTTCCTACTAGCTTGGCTTCCATCTCAATAAAAATTAAGTTGTATTCCAACTTGTAAAATTGCTTCCAGCACTGCAATGACATATTCATTCTAACTCATGTAAACAAATAAATAATTCAGAGTTACACTTGTGTAGACATCTATGCCATGCCATAACAAAACTGATTAGTTTAACTTTTCATTCTAATTTTGGCATTAGAGATGTCATCTATGTTAATTTTGGCAAAGTAAATCTTCATTTTTCTTGTGTTTATATGAAGTGCATTATTTGATACCATTCTCTAGTTTTCTTTTGCATTCTCATGCACTTATGTTGAGTTTGGAAAACTTTATTTAATTGATTTAAAATCAAGATCTAGTACCCAAAATTCCTAAAAAGAAAAGAATTATGCAAGGCCCTTCCTGCTTTCTTTGCTTCCTTCTCAAGTAAAGTTTTAAAAAAAAAAATTAAAAGGAAGATTCTAAAGCTATCATTTTAATATAATGAAGAAGCACATATCTTTACTCATAGCATCCATTATGAGTAAAGTTAAGTTCTATTCCAAGTTGTAAAATAGTTCAGAGTTACAATTGTGTAAATCATCTATGCCCAGGAGCAGTATCACTATTGGTTTAACTGTTCATTCTAGTTATTTTGAAAATAGGACTGTTATCTACCTTAAATTCATTGCACTATTGTCTAAGTTAGGTGGCAAAGCAAAACCTTCATTTTTCTTGTATGGTCAATGGTCAATAAGTGCATTACCTGATTTCATTCTCTAGTTTTCTTGTACATTCTCCAAGACTTTTCTCTTTTTGCATTTTTCGTTATGATCAGTTATTTCTCTAGCTAAATTTCTATTGAGTTTGGAAATATTTAATTAATGTGATTTAATAAATAGATCATGTAACTGGAATTCCTAAAAAAAAAAAAAAACTATACAAACCCTTTTTACTTTGCTTCTATCTCAATTGCAAAAGTTTTTGCTTCTATCTAAAGGTATTAGAAATATGTGGTTTAAATTTACCATATTCCAAAACCTTTTGAGATCCTAAGTTCAATCATTGTCTCCTCTACTCTACTTTCCATTTAAATTTTCACGTGTTGTACCTCACCTATTAAAGGTAGTTTTGGCCCACACATGAAGGGGAGTATTAGAAATATGTGGTTAAATGATTAAATTTACCATATCCTAAAATAGACTAAAAACAAAAATTGTTCTCAAAACCCAATTTGCGAAGGAAATTGAAAATAGGTATTGGACTGTTTTCAGTTTCTAGTTTTTAAAAGCCAATGAAAACACGCACCTGATTTGATGAATCCGTCTCATTTAATGAGTTAGCACTAGAATTCGAATCCTAGTAACAACATATTTAGCATTTTCTTTTCTTTTTTCTTCAGAAAACTATTTTTTATATTTGAACTAACCAAACATGTTTTTTATTTCAAAAATACAAGAAAATTGCTTTTTCTTTCTATTCCCATAGAAAATAAAAACTGTTAACAAACATAGTTTAAGTTTTTGGAACAATTGGTAATTTAACACAAGGAAAATTTTAAGTTCTATTCTAACTTGTAAAATTGCTTCTAGCACGGCAATAACACATTGAATATAAACTCATGTCACCAAGTATATAATTCAGAGTTATATAGTTGTTTAGACCATCTATGTCATGCAGTAACGACACTAATTGCTTTAATTGTTCATTTTGGTTTTCTCGCAAGAATTGTCATTTGCGTTAATTTCATAACACTACTAACTACTAAGTACTAACAAAGTTAGAGAGCAAAGCAAATTTCAATTTTCTTTGTGTTGCTAATAAGTGCATTATTTGATTTCATTCTCTAGTTTTATTTTGCATTCTCCAGGACTTCCCTTTTTGATTTTATATAGAATCACTTTTTTTATATATAAATAAATTGCTACTGAGATTGGAAAGCTTTATTTATTTTTATTTAATATCTGTTGAAAAATTGGTGGGCCTTTCCTCACCTGCACCCCCAAACACTCACACTCACAAATTAAGCACACAAAGGGAGAGAGAGCGGAGAAGAAAGAGTAAGAAAATTCTTTTTTACTTTTATTTCTTTTCTTTATTCTTGATTTGGAATTGAAGGGTGTATGGTTGTATATATACTATACCAAGAAACCCCTAGGCCCTAGGCCCTAGGCCCTAAGTCCCAATACATTTTTCTAAACTCCTACCTTCATAAAATCTCGCATATAAGTATATAACTTCAAGAAAACCCCCCACATGCATTCACTACAATTTTATTTATAAAACTCATACTTATTAATGAGATTTTAATTTTTTTTTTTTTTTATACAAGATAGAATTTCTACTCTAGCCTAATTTAAAATGTATATGTGTGTGAAGCTCTCTCCTGAAAATTTGAACCCCGGCCCTTACCCCTCACACCCCACAAGCACTTATACTTGTGAAGTAACCACCACACCAAGAGTGCGCGGTGGTATTAATAAGATTTTAATTAAAGACAGGTTTACTTGGAACAATATCAAGATCGTGTACTTCAAATTCCTTAAAAAAAAAAACTATGAATTCCCTTCCTACTTGCGTTGCTTCCGTCTCAAGGAAATTTAACTTCTTTTTCAAGTTGTAAAATTGCTTCCAACACTGCAATGACACATATTGAATTTAAATTTATGTGACCAAATAAATATTTTAGAGTTACAGTTGTGTAGACCACCTATTTCATGCGGTATCGACACTAATCGGTTTAACTATTCATATGGGAAGTGCAAACCCTTTTTCCCCCAAAATCCCAAACTATTCATATGGGAACCCGCTACTTAACCCAAATGGATGTGTGTTGTCAAGTATCAACCTTCTGTCAATCAAACCAACATGCTTTAGCTTATTATATTTCATCTTAAAGTTGAAAAAAGTGAAGAAAAACTCTAACAAAATTGTAAAACAAGTGGCAAAATTTTTGAAGGAGCTTTAATGGAGCTAAAAGTTTTTTAAGCCTCGCTAAACGTAAAGCCAAATAGTTTATGGAGGCATATTTTTACAGAAAATTTTATTTCCAAACTAGTACGGAGAAAAATTCTTTCAGTCACTCATTACATAATGATTAAAATTAAAGACTATCTATACATACATTTAGTCACATGACCTTTTATATAAATCATGTGATTTGTTTAAATAATACACGTAGATAATTTTATAAATCGTCACATTGTGAGTTGGGGAAGATTCCTCCAAATTAGTTTTCAGGCATACCTTGTGGTGGTGATACGTGAATGTGATGCTAGACCAATTCAATAAATTGTAAGAAAGCATGTGTTTGTAATTAATAATTTTATCAATAACCATCTTCATTTCATGATCAACCAACAACTGAAACCACAAGTCAGAGATGTGTGATGTACCCTTGGTGCTAATTTGCTTTTTATCATCAACCTAAGACAATAGTGAGTTTTATTTTTCATATAGCCATAGGCTAGAGCATGATTCATATCTAAGTCACTCATTTGATGGCAATAAATTTTATTATTTAAGCAAAGTGGAACTCATAATAGATATGTACAACTTTTTAACTTTATTTTTTATTTAAAATATTTAAACTAAAAAATAAGTATTTTTTTAGAACTAAAAATAAATTAAAGAAAATAAACTCACTCAAGCATAGTTTGACACTCAAATCTATTCAAAGTGATTACCCATTGGTGATTATAGAAAGGAGACTGATAGTGAAAATAAATGCTACAACAGCAACAATAGTAACAGAATTAGTATCATCTATTTCATTCATCCCTCCCTCCTAGATTCCATGTTTAGTGTTTTCTTCAACAATCACTTAGGGTCCGTTTAGTTAGGCGTTTCAGGAGTCTAAAAGTGTGTTTTTAAATCCAAAACTCTGTTTTGCAACAGCTCATCCAAACACACCCTTATCACCACGAAAACCTCACTTTTTCTCACTTTTTCAAAGTATAAGTATACTTTAGCACACTTTCAACAAATTTTTTTAGCAAAAAACTAAATTAGCAATTTCCAAACATACACTAACATCCCAAGCCAACAAACCAAAACAAGCAAACCATAAAACCAAAAAAACAATTTTTTTTTTAAATCCCTCAAAATTTCCTAGAGTCATTATTATTTATTCCCTTCGGTCTTAGTTTTCTCTTCTCATTAACAAAAACCATAATTTTCATAGATTTTCCTTCACCAATGATTGTCTCCATCTCCATCTTGGTCTTCATGACCTTCCCACTTTCACACTCCATACCCTTCATGGTACTTCATGGTAAATTTTTAATTTATTTTTTCTATATGTTTTTCTTTTGGGAAATTACACTTTACTTAAACTATGACCATTTTTACACTGACCCCCCTAAATTATGAAAATATACACTTTACCCTTTAAACTATACCCCATTCTACACTTGCCCCCCTAAACTATTAGCCCCGCTCTTGTTTTTTCCCAAAATTTTTTTGAAACACCAAAACATACCAGAATTTAGACTAAACCATAACAAGGTTTAGGCACCGAAATGGAAAATTTTAGTTAGGACAGAATGGAATTTAAAACCTTGGAATTTAGTATTGTATCAAATAATGTTCTTATACACATTTAAAAAAAAAGTAATAATAATAATAACAGGAAAAATGAAAAATTATACTTTACTGTCTAAACTATGAAAATGCATACTTTTCCCCTTAAATTATTAGGATGTGTTTGTTTGGAGGTGAAATAGGGTGGATGGAAAACTTTGGAGAGAAAATAGGAAGGAAAATTTTTTTCGAGTGTGTTTGGTTGGGTAGAGAGGAAGGAAAATAAATGGTGGGGCTCAGGTATTTTCTCCCCTGACTCACCAAAAAGTTTTCTCCCAAAATTAGAGAGAAAACTGAAAGAAGAAAATGAGACTATTTAATGGACAAAAATGCCCATGTGCAAAAGCACATGAGAATTCGTCCAATTCCTTCTTTTTTCTTTTTTCTTTTTTGTGCCGTGGGACATTGCCTCCCTTTCTTCTTCTTCTTCTTCTTTTTTTTTTTTTTTTGCCTGAGCTGGACGTTGGCTTCTTCTTCTTCCTTTTTTTTTTTTTTTTTTTTTTTTGGGATTTCCTAGGAGTTGCCTTCTTATTCTTCTTTCTTTTTTTTTCCCCCTTTTTCTTTGTTTTAACTAGACATGAATTTTTTTTTTTTAATAATTTGGGTGTTTTTTTTTTTTTTTTTTTTTTTTTTTTCGGTTGTTTGTCACTTTTTTGTTTTAATTGGCTATCACTTTTTAACAAGGGTATATGAGTAAATTTATACAAACTCACTTTTTTCATCCTTCCATTTTTCCACTCCCAACCAAACAAAAAGAAAAGAAATTAAAATCTTTTCTATTCTCCTACTTTTTCATCCTCTTACCATTTTCTATCTTCTTACTTTTCCACTCCTCCAACCAAACGAACCCTTAGTCCACACTCACTTTGCAACCCCACAATTTAGTTGTCCTTTAATTTAGACGAAATTTAGACTCACATGGAAGTCATGTCATGTGACAACTACAAAGGTGGCATATAATTAAAAGACCGAAGTACCCTTTTTAATCTAAGAGTCTGTTTGGCACCAGCTTTAGTTTTTAGCTTTTAATTTTTATGTACAATTTTTTAAAACCTTACTTTTTCCCTTCTTTTCATACTTTTTCAAATTTTTTCAAAGTACAAGTATACTTTAGTTCATTTTCAATAAAAAAAACTAGATAAACTGTTTCCAAACAAACACTAAGACACCACGGTTCTCTGCCTCTCACGATCAGGTTGGTTCCTATCTTTATCTTCTACTCCTTTTTCTTATTTCATTTTAATTTGTTTGAAACAAGCACATGTTCTACATTATATTGGGTTAATACATATTCAGACTGATATACACGCTCTCCTTTGATATACGAATGCAATTGGCATTTTATCTATGTGTAGCCACGGGTTCCAGTAATGTTTGACAATCTATAAAATCCAAATTCAATTTTTGCTCCAACATCAATACGTTATCTTCTTAATCCCTAACCTTTGTGATAACCACATGGTTTAAGAAATGAATAGGAAAAAGAAACAGAGGAGAAAGATAGGAGTATAGGACTGTAACAAAACATGTGAGGGAGAGCTGTGTTGTTTCAAGAGATTAAAAGGGGGTAATTTGGTATTTTAATTACATGCCACCTTTGCAGCTGTCACATGACTTGCATATAACTCTAAATTCCGTCCAAATTAACAGCCGACTAAATAGTAGGGTGCGAAGTGTGCAGGGCCAGGAGTAATAATTTATGAGTGTAAATGTGTATTCTTATAGTTTAAGAGGTAAGTGTAACACGGGAGTAATAAATTATTGATAAACAGATTTTTTATTTTGGAAAGCGTGCATTGCAATTCTAAATTGAAATATTTAATAATGAATTTGGACACTAATTAACAAGACCCATTTTAATTTGCAAGACAGTCTATTCATTTGTGCAAAGTCTTCATGTACTTTTTCTTGAATTTTGCGGGAAGATGAGCTCCCTGCCGATAGAGTATTCCTTACTTGGCATTCGGAGTTCTTTCCTCGCTTTTATCTTCTAAATTGCTAATTACTTTCACGGTTTCACCTATGTGCTCTGTCGTGCTTTTTTACTTTTTCTTCAATTCGCAATGCAAGTCTCTTTGTCTGCTCTAAAACTATTCTTGAATTGGCAATTGAATTTTTGCTCCTGGACTTATCTTAGTTGATTGCTTTGCCATACGAAAAATAAACTTTTAACTGCTTTTATTTTCGATTCCACTTTCAGGCATATATCGCTTTTGTGCGAATGAGAGATGTCTGCTGCTATTCTTTCCTTGGCAGTCGAGGTTTAGAACTATATATGTGCTCAACCAAATCGTGATTTCTGTGTTTACTTTTGAGTTTGAGTTATCAATGATATATGTAAATTTGAATATTCTTGCCGTGCTGCCTGTGCATGCTGTCTATTCTTGCTTGTAAGTACTGCAGGTTAATATTCTGTTTATCAGTACAATCGATATCCTTCTTGTATCCGATGCGAGAAATGCATAAAAAAATAACTAAATTGCACCAACTATTTTTTTTTTTCCCCTTAAAACTTGGAGAGCTATTTGGTCAAATTAAACTGTCCAAAGAGGGAGAGTATCAAGAATCTGATCGGTGACCGAGGATGTGTATCAGGGTTCTATGGAGGACCTTGCTATGTTTGTATGCGTTTTAGTTAGTTAACAATTAGTTAGGCCTCACAATTAATTGTCTCCAGGATTTTGCTGGAGGCAATCAATTGTGTACGTGCGCGATATGATGCTATCTATATTGTGCGTGTTAGATAGTGTTTTTTTTTTTTGGATTGAAAGTGTCTTATAGTGTTTGGCATGCCTTCAATGGCTTGTTTTGTACTAATCTATGTTTGTACGGCTTGAATTAGTTAACTAGGAATTTTTGGTGAACTAAGAATTTTCCATTTTATATAATAAGAAAAATTATTCTTTTATATTGTGTTAAGTTATAATTTTTCTCAAAACATTAGTATTGGCTTATTCCATGACAAAGTGTTGTAATTGCATAAATTTATTTTTTTTGTATTTTTGTGGGATTTATTTGTAATGGGTTTAGTATTAAGTGGTGGAGATTTGATCATGTAAAGACAATAGTTATCTTATATGATTTTGCAAACCTAATCCAATCTGATTTGGGACTTATCATTTATAGAGTTATACAACTATACAAATTCAAATACAAAGGAAATTCAAAATACAAATAACTCTACCCTATCCTATCTTATCATATCTCAATCTAAAACTCTGTTACAATTTAAATCAAGAACTGAATTATCTCACTACAGCTGCTACACGATTCTGATTTAAATTTGAATTTATACAGCCACATCACAGATACACAGCACCATCATTTTGTTGGAGTTTATGCTCTAAAATCCAATTTATTGGCATGTCATAAATAATTAAATTGTTTGATTATATGAGACTATTTATAAATGAACTAATGAGACATTATCTTAGTCCATGAGATGCATAGTATGTGATTTATGTAATTTAGTCACAAAAGATATAAATCACAAGTTCTTTGTAAACTCAGAATTTTAGTTCATAGTCGGTGATGAAATTGGGCATTTCATCTACGAAGACTATAACATATCAACTAAGATGATTTGTCATTCTCAAAAAAACTAAGATGATTTGTCTTGATCATGGAAGTGGAGACTTCTAGTTGATATGTTGATATGTTTTAAGAGTTAAGACATATTAAACTAAACCGCTGTGAGATTTATTATTCTCCTAACGACTGTCAAATGAATAATAAATCTCACGACTTCTATTTACATCAACTCTAAATTCTTAGAGAATAATGAACCTAATCATGAGGTGTAAGTTACTTTAATATATCAGGGTGAGATTTAAAGTCACAATCAAAACCTTAGTATGTTGGGCAGCTGCATTTAATGTTGATGGAACATATATTCTCAAGATGGAATTCATAATCTCTTAACAAAGATATAAAATATTCTCTTGAGATAAGTTTAATGTATTTGGTTATTCAGAGCGTTGGGCCCAACCACTTTAGTAAGGAGTTACTAAAGTATATATTTATGAAATTGGATTTTATAAATATATGATGAATAACTTAAAGGATTAAACTGGATACTCAAGAATTAAGATATAGTAATCTTCAAAGTGGTAGTCAACATTCATGACTTTGTATTACTACGAATATTTTAATGAAGGGGTTGCATGTATAATTAAGTCTTGGGATATAATTTATTAATAAAGCCTAGAGTGCAATTATATTCATATAGTGGTATTGAATATAATTAATGGTAATTTTGGACTTGTTAAAAGTTGACAGAAAAACCCAAAGCCTAGAGTCTTATTTGTTCCCTTTTGGTCCCACTCCAAGCCACATACTAAAACCCAATTGGAATGGCCCAAAAGGCTAGCCCAATTAGACAATCAGTTATATATAAAGAGAGAAACATACAGAATTTCATAAGGGGTTTTTCATTAAGATCATATAAGGAAATGAAATGGTGTGTATGTGAGTATAAGCCACTCTCTTATTCTCCCTCGGAAACTGATTGAGAGACCATACTTCTTGGGAATTAAGTGGAATTGGAGTGAAATTCAAAGTGTTCCCAAGTACTTCTAATCTTTTGTTTTTGAATTTCACCGCACTGAAGTATGCTTTCTTGTTCTTAAACTCTAAAACTTACATAGTACATGTTATCAATTGCGAATGAAGAAGATCCATTAATTTTTCGTTGCGTATGTTTTGTATGCGATACAAACATGTATTTTTCCAACACATTTTGGGCTGGCAACCTTATCCTTAACACTCCCCCTCAAGCTCAACCATGTTGGAAGGACATTGAGATTGGTCCGAAGCAGAGTAAACCGAGATAAAGAAAGAGCCTTTGTAAAGATATCAGCTAATAGATCTTTGCTGGACAGAAAACGAATCACTAGAGAACCATCAGCAACCATATCTCGAACAAAATGGAAATCGATCTCAACATGCTTTGTACGAGCATGGAAAACCAGATTTGATGACAAATAAGTTGCACCAATGTTGTCACACCATAGCACTGGAGAGCAAGTGACAGGGGCGCCAAGCTAAAAAAGAAGAGCGCATAGCCACTTAATTTCTGCAGTAGTAGCAAGAGCTTTATATTGTGCCTCTGTACTAGACCGATCAACGGTCTTTTGCTTTTTGTAACCCCAAGAAATTAGATTGTCACCAAAAAATACACAAAAGCCCCCAGTTGAACGTCAATCATCGTGGCATCCAGCCCAATTCGTGTCAGAGAAAATTTGAAGAGAATGAGTTTTTGATCGCTTCAACTATAAACCAAAGTGAATGTTTTGCTTGAGGTAACGTAGAAGTCGCTTGACAGCTTGCCAGTAAATGGTAGTTGGACGATGCATAAACTGAGAAAGTTTGTTAACAGTAAAATTAATGTCAAGGCGAGTGAGAGACAAGTATTGCAAGGCTTCAACAGTGCTTTTATATAAGGTAGCACCAGGGAGAGGATCCCTTTCAAAGGCAAAGAGATTAGTAGAGGAAGCCATTGGAGAACTAAAGGGCTTTGCTTCTAGCATCCTTGTTTTGCCTAAAAGTTCCAGAATATATCGTTTCTGAGATAACAACAATCCAGTAGAATTAGGCAAGACTTCAACACCAAGAAAGAAATTCAAATTGCCCAAATCTTTTATGGCAAAATCAAGTTGCAAGTGACAAAGCAGAGCATCAATGACCGAAGGTTGAGATGCAGTAACAATTAAATCATCCACATATATTAGAAAATAAATAGTGACAGCGGCACTATGATTAATAAACAGAGATGAATCAGACCATGAACCATGAAAACCCAATGCAAGTAACCGAGAACTGAGGCAAGAAAACCATGCCCGAGGAGATTGATTTAACTAATAGAGCGCCTTTTTCAATTTGCAAACATGATCAGGGAATTGAGGATGAGAAAACCCCGGAGGTTGAGACATGTAAACATCCTCATACAAATGGCCATGTAAAAAGACATTTTGAACATCAAATTGACGTAAAACTCATCCTTTAGACACAACAAGAGACAAGACGATGCGTATCGTAGTGGGTTCGATCATAGGGCTAAAAGTCTCACCATAATCGACACCAGGAACTTGATGGAAGCCCTTGGCAACAAGAAGGGCCTTGTATCTTTCAAATGAGACATTGGCAAGCCTCTTAATCCAAAACACCCACTTGCAGCCAATTATATTCCGAGCAAGATGAGAAGGAACAAGATCCCAAGTCTGATTCTCAAGTAATGCATCAAATTCAAGATTCATTGCAGAACGCCATTTAGGATCCGTCATTGCCGAGGTGTAGCAAGTTGGTTCGGCCGAGATAGCCACATCAACACCATCTGCAAGGAGAGCACGAGGCAAAGGATATCTTACAGTCCCATCAGTGAAGGACTTAGGCTTGGAGATATAATTCTTGGAGCAAATAGTCATGGGATGAGAAGGCAAATCTAGGTGTGAAGAGGCAAAGGCCTGACTGAGAGAAGGGAGATCCAAAATAGATGGCTCAGCGTGAATCTATGATGAGGCGTGATCCTGATTAGGTGTAGTCATAGGGCAAAAGGCGGGTTGGGCTGCACCTGGTCGACCAAGAGTTGCATTAGGAGAAATTGGAGAGTGGGCCGAAGCTTGAGAAAGGGGTGTATGAGAAAGTGGAGGCCCAACACGAGTAGGCAATGATGTCCACAAGTCAATAGACTATACCTGAGATGAATCTGCACCTAATGAAATGGAATTTAAATGAGAGTCAATAGAACTGTCCAATCAAATTGAACCATTTCAATTGTGGTATTAAAATATCGTTCAACTTATTTTTGCCATTTAATAAAAACAGAGAGAACGTCACTTTTATTTGTCATGGGATAGTGCCAAGTATAGCGACTGTAATCATCCATAAAGGAAACATAATATTTAGAACTAGATTTAGAACAAATAGGAGAAGGACCCCAAACATCAGTAAAAATTAATTCCAAGCGAAAATTAACTTGAGTACATGATAAAGCAAAAGGAAGTTGTTAACTCTTAGAACTGAAACAAGCAGAACAAGAGTGAACAATTTTATTTGAACTAAAAGGCAAGCTAAACCTAGAAATAACATGACGAACAACTCTAAAAGCAAGATGTCCCGAGCATGAATGCCATTGATTTGGAGAAGTACGTTCACCAACAAAGGCAAAAGATGACGAAGGAATTTTATTGAAAGCAAGAGGAAACAAATACAATCCATCTTTACTCAGCCCGCACAGCAGAACCTTTCCTGTTGTGCAATCCTTCACAATGAAATGAGTAGGTGAAATTCAATTAATGTATTAGTGTCAGTAGTAAATTTGTGAATAGAAATCAAATTTTTGGTAATATAAGGAACAAGTAAAACATCATTTAAAACAAAGGAAGAAGTAGGAGTGGATAAATGAGTAGAACCAATGTGTTTTACAGTCAAATCAAGACCGTTACCAATGCGAATTTGATCAGGACCATGATACTCATCAGCCTTCACATTCAGGTTTGCAAGATCAACAGTAAGATGATGAGTGGCTCCAAAATCCGAGTGCCAATTGAGATCAGGAGTCGTCTGAGGAGTAGTGAGCAAGGCGTGGATGTTGCTGCTAGGATTGGCGGAATAAGAGTTATCAAACTTATGATAGCACTTCAAAGCCGTATGACTAGGTTTGTGGCAAACTTGACACACAAGACGGTTTGTTTGAGAACCATTTCCACGCCCATGGCCTCGAGAAGTTTTTTGATTGCTAGAGGAAGACCCACGGCCAGATTGAAAAGAATTGCCACCGCCACGACCACCGCGGGAGTTTCCACTTCCTGCTACAAAATTTGCTCGGCAAGTTGAAGGTCAACAGTTGGCTATTGATGTTCAAGCCGCAATTCATGAGCTAACAGATGCCCATATAATTCATCAATGTTGAGAGGATCAACCCTTGTGATCACAAATGTAACAAAGGAATCATATTCAGATCCCAGACCAGCTAGAAGAAATGAGGTGATTTCAAAATCGTTCTAGGCATGAGCAGTAGCAGCAAGTGTATCAACCAGTGTTGTAAACTAGTGAAAATAATCAGCAATTAAGGAATTGCCTTTCTTCAAAATGGCGAGCTGATAGTGGATTTGCATTGTTCGAGTCCTTGATTGAGAGGTAAACATTTTCTCTAAGGCTTGCCACACGTCCCTTGATGTGTTGAATTTGACCACATAAGCCAAAATACGCTCAGAGATGGAGGATATTATGGCACTGAGGATCATCTGGTCTTGTAAATACTAGTGACCGAAGTCCAGATTTTGGATGACTTGTACGTCTCCATTGACTTCAACAATGAGAGATTGAAGTGGAGTAGGAGTGCTTCCATCGAGATAGCCATAGAGATGTTGCCCCTTGAGATATGGAACAATTTGAGCTTTCCATAATAGGTAGTTCTCACAGGTTAATTTGATGGTAATGAGGTGATGAATGGGAGTGAGTGTGGTGGAAGAGGTGTAGTCATTGTGTTTAGGGTAGAGGTTGTAGACGTTGAGGAAGAGGCTATGAGGAATAAAAAAATTAAACGTGAGTTACAAACAGCTCTGATACCATGTAAAAACAATAGTTATCTGATATGATTTTGCAAACCCAATCCAATTTGATTTGGGACTTATCATTTATAGAGTTATACAACTATACAAATTCAAATACAAAGGAAATTCAAAATAAAAATAACTCTACCCTATCCTATCTTATCATATCTATATCTAAAACTCTATTACAATTCAAATCAAGAACTAAATTATCTCACTACAACTGCTACACGATTCTGATTTAAATTTGAATTTATACAGCCACATCATAGCTACATGGCACCATCATTTTGGGCTGACAACCTTATCCTTAACTAATCAAGACAGCTAAAAGTCACATTAGGAGCACATGCCAAAAGTTGAAGAGTCAAGTGCCAACTGTGGAAGTCGAAGAGTCATGTGCTAGTTGTGCCAATTGTTTTCGCGACTCAGGTGACCCATAAGTGATCCACAAATTTCACTGGTTAGAGGATTTTTTAGTGTGACCTATTTGTCCATCACTCGTACTATATATACTCTCATTACCCACAGAAATTGTAAGGAGCTTATTGAGAGAAAAACCCTAAGAAATGTTTCTACAACACACTCACCTTATTAGAGAGAGAGCTACTCATTCTTAAAGAGAAATCTTTGTAGTCTCTTCTCCTTCCCTCTCCCATTGTTATACCCATTGAGAGGAGATTTGTACCCAAACACAACTTACACCCATTTAGAGTGTTGAGAGTGTTTTTGGAGCATTGGAAGCATTGGAAGATATCAAGGATGGCAGATGCAATATGAAGCTTATTGCGGGATCCGGAAAGCTAGAAAAGACAAGGTTAGGCTTAACCATGTTGGAGCAAGAAGCTTGGAGGGCTTAGGTGCATCGGGTAGATTAGGCTTGGAGGGTCTATTACTATTTATGTATCTCAACTAATTTTCTAGTGGATCATTTTACCGCTTGAAGGGTGGCGGAGAGGTTTTTCGTCGAGTTCTTCGGTTTTCTCTTCGATAACATGTCTCAGTGTTATCTTTGTGTTTACTTCTCTTTTCCCTACTCTATTCCTTTTAATTACTATTGTGTTTGTGATTAATTATGGTTTAGAGTGTTTTGTCAATTTGGGTATTGCTTATATTTATCATTATGCACATCAATTGTTTGAATATAAGCTTGTATTGGATAATGTTTTACACACTAAGTGAATATTCATATTGTATGGTACAATCACATAAAAGGTGACAAATGTTATACATATTTGCAAAAAGTGATATATATTGTACAAGATTCAGATTTTATAGATTTCCTAGGGTACTCAATCAATAGATTCCCTTAAATCCTAACCACTCTTTTATAATTTAAGGATCTAGATTTTGCTGTGTCAGCATTCCACTAACAATACTCTTAAAATAATAAAATAATGTTATAAACAAAACAATTAAGATTGTTGTTAGTAGAATGCAGACATGACAAAATCCAGACAATTAAATCATCATCAAAGAATGGTTAAGATTTAAGGAAATCTTTTTTGTAAAGTACTCTCGGAAATTTAGAGGATCAGAATCTCAAGTACAATATAAACATATAAAAGTCTATATAATAATTTCTTATTTAAGAAAATAAATAAATAACAAATATGCCTTTAACATAATTCAATATCTATTGTTTTCTTTCTATAGCCAAAAATATATATTTATCGTTCCTTACCTAATAAACAAATATATCAAATACATCTTTTTATTAACCGAAGCTGCAAAGTTTCAATTAATATTATAGAAGTATTTTAAATTAACTAATAATCAAGGGTTTTAGCTAAATAAATTGAAATTGCAAAATTAGAGGTAACGAAACATGTAAGAAAGTCAATTAATTTCAGACCACCTAGATAATAAACATCATTTTTATCTACACAATAAGAGCAACATATTTTTATCCTCTCTCTCTCTCTCTCTCTCTCTCTCTCTCTCTCTCTCTCTCTGATCAAACAGAAACAATATTAATCAGTATAGTAGATATAGATTAGCTTATTTGTGTTTGGGATATATACTTTGAATGTATTTTGTCTTAATGAGTTATTATGCATGATAGAAAAAGTACTAAAAGCTGAAATCAATGCAGTATCCCAGAGGCTTATAGGCATCATCATTTGATCTCCTTCATAAGAAAAACCATGATCCATATCCTCTTCTCCTACTTGATTAATTATTGAATTATCAAAAAATAAAAATCTATATAGTAGCCCCTGCCCTCCGCTCCCCCCTTCCATATTGGTCAATCAAATGAGTATAAAAAAATTACGGGGACCATTAATTAAGTAAATAAAGATATATCTAAAAATTCAATAAATTAAACTATACCTCCCATTAGTTTGGGGTGATTTGAAATTAAAATTAAAAAAAAAAAAAAAAAAAAAAATCTCGTTAAAGCCCTAAAATTTTAAATTATTTAATATATTTACCCACTTAGAAAGTTATATTACTAACTAGAAGTATTAGGGAAGTGGAAGTATTGGGAAAGTGGATTCTAGTTAGTTCAACTAGTAAAATCTCTGATGATTGAATAAAAGATTTGGAGTTCAATCCCGCCTATACCAAAAACCGATTAGTGTCTTAGTCTAATGATAAAAAGCTATTATCAGGAACAGACATCATAAGAGCAACATATTTTTATCCTCTCTCTCTCTCTCTCTCTCTCTCTCTCTCTCTCTCTCTCTCTCTCTCTCTCTCTCTCTCTCTCTCTCTCTCTCTCTCTCTCTCTCTCTCTCTGATCAAACAGAAACAATATTAATCAGTATAGTAGATATAGATTAGCTTATTTGTGTTTGGGATATATACTTTGAATGTATTTTGTCTTAATGAGTTATTATGCATGATAGAAAAAGTACTAAAAGCTGAAATCAATGCAGTATCCCAGAGGCTTATAGGCATCATCATTTGATCTCCTTCATAAGAAAAACCATGATCCATATCCTCTTCTCCTACTTGATTAATTATTGAATTATCAAAAAATAAAAATCTATATAGTAGCCCCTGCCCTCCGCTCCCCCCTTCCATATTGGTCAATCAAATGAGTATAAAAAAATTACGGGGACCATTAATTAAGTAAATAAAGATATATCTAAAAATTCAATAAATTAAACTATACCTCCCATTAGTTTGGGGTGATTTGAAATTAAAATTAAAAAAAAAAAAAAAAAAAAAAATCTCGTTAAAGCCCTAAAATTTTAAATTATTTAATATATTTACCCACTTAGAAAGTTATATTACTAACTAGAAGTATTAGGGAAGTGGAAGTATTGGGAAAGTGGATTCTAGTTAGTTCAACTAGTAAAATCTCTGATGATTGAATAAAAGATTTGGAGTTCAATCCCGCCTATACCAAAAACCGATTAGTGTCTTAGTCTAATGATAAAAAGCTATTATCAGGAACAGACATCATAAGAGCAACATATTTTTATCCTCTCTCTCTCTCTCTCTCTCTCTCTCTCTCTCTCTCTCTCTCTCTCTCTCTCTCTCTCTCTCTCTCTCTCTCTCTCTCTCTGATCAAACAGAAACAATATTAATCAGTATAGTAGATATAGATTAGCTTATTTGTGTTTGGGATATATACTTTGAATGTATTTTGTCTTAATGAGTTATTATGCATGATAGAAAAAGTACTAAAAGCTGAAATCAATGCAGTATCCCAGAGGCTTATAGGCATCATCATTTGATCTCCTTCATAAGAAAAACCATGATCCATATCCTCTTCTCCTACTTGATTAATTATTGAATTATCAAAAAATAAAAATCTATATAGTAGCCCCTGCCCTCCGCTCCCCCCTTCCATATTGGTCAATCAAATGAGTATAAAAAAATTACGGGGACCATTAATTAAGTAAATAAAGATATATCTAAAAATTCAATAAATTAAACTATACCTCCCATTAGTTTGGGGTGATTTGAAATTAAAATTAAAAAAAAAAAAAAAAAAAAAAATCTCGTTAAAGCCCTAAAATTTTAAATTATTTAATATATTTACCCACTTAGAAAGTTATATTACTAACTAGAAGTATTAGGGAAGTGGAAGTATTGGGAAAGTGGATTCTAGTTAGTTCAACTAGTAAAATCTCTGATGATTGAATAAAAGATTTGGAGTTCAATCCCGCCTATACCAAAAACCGATTAGTGTCTTAGTCTAATGATAAAAAGCTATTATCAGGAACAGACATCATAAGTTAAAACTATCTTAAGAAAAAATATTGGAAAATAAAAACAAGTAAATAATAATAATAATAATAATACAGTAGTGATAACAAGACCAATGCAACACTAACAAATTAAACACTGATTCAAGGAATCGGTTTACATATATAGTGGTATAGAACCCATTTAATTATTTGTCACAGATAACAAGACCAATATATGGAACACTGATTCAACTACTTTCCCATGGTGGTATAGAACCCATTTTATTATTATTCAACTACTTTCCCACAATCAATTTTGCCCTAGCATGGCCCTCATTGATTTGGAATTGCTCCCCCAGACCAAAATGAGCCATGAGTAACCAAACAAAAGAAATAAGTTGTCCACCTTTACTTACTTGTTGTGCATGGGTAGCTGGCCTGCAATGAGTAGCGGCATAGGACAACATTTCCACCCAAACTTTGCTTATTATCTTCCATTTGTCATCATTGTCATTGTTATTGTTATCCAGGTTGTTCAGCTCTTTGGCCAGCATACATGCATCAAACAATATAGATTTGCTTCTATCTCCCTTAACATAAACAGGCTTAACTTTTGTATCCACATCAAGGAGTTTCTTACAGGCTTCATATACCTGACCTTTTTCTAAAGTCCTTCTGCTAAAGAATTTTTCAGCTTCGGCACAAGTATCCCGAAATCTTATTTGCCCTATACCAGCCACAGCGGACATCATAGTAGGCCGCATCACTAAAAGATATACCATATAATCTGAGAGGAGCTTGCTGAACTGTTTGTAATCTTCTTTTTCAAAACTATTGTATTGAATTGCGTCCTTTTTGTCTGCTTTGAAGCAAAGTTGAGTAGCAACGTGCCACAACCAACAGGTATTCTGATAGCAAAGAGTAACAACGTGCTTCAGCCAATAACATGGATTGCCTGATTCTTTTTTCTCTTCTTGGGTATCCTGAAAGCAGAGTTCGGTAGCAACGTGCCACAACAGAAGGCTCTCATCAAAAGTAACATTTTCAATATAGTCCTCTGTTATCTTTTGATACACTTGGGCATCGCCTCCCTTCCATTGTCCTTCTTGGATAACATAAGCACCTCTGGCTGAGCATATCCTTTTGGTAGTTTCCAAATCCTCGGCATCTTCTGATTTCCCACGCAGCTCAGCAAAGACAAATTCCCATAGCTTTCTAGGGAGTCGGCGGCTAGACACATACCACCACTCATTTATAAACTCCCTAGCACCCAAATAATCAGTGACCTTATCAATGACCTTATAGATGTAAGGCAAGCAACACTCAAAGATAGAGCCCAAATAACGACAGCCTTTCTTAAAAAGGTTAGAATTCTCTTCGGCTGGATATGGACGTAGCCTGAGGCAATATGATACCAAATTAAAACTTGACACGGATTCGGACCACCTGCGAAGTAGTATAAAGGTTCCCAATACTTTCTCCTTGTTTTCGGGGTCTTCAATCCAGCTTATCTTCTTCATGTCAAGATATTTCTGGGCAATAAGAACTAATTTTCCCGTTCGCTTGTTGTTACTGATAGCAGCCATGGTCCAATAAGAGGAAATGAGCATGAGGAGAGCAATAAAATCGAGGCAAATGGCGCCAACTAGCAAAGCGTAGGTAACATTGACATCGAACTTCGTGAAACAATGCTTGTTCAAGTAATGGAACTTTACACAGGCCACCACAACTGAACCAACGGATATAAACCGGAATATGTATCCAGTTGTGCTATGCACCACAACCACCTTGGTATAGAGAGCTTCATAGATGAAGTTGAGTTCTAAATCAATTATTTTAAGCGCGTGTTCTGCATCTATCCCTCGGAAAAACTCTCGGCTTTCATTGCGCTCACGGAAGCTGAAGATAAGCTCAACGATGAGTCCCTTGAATATTTGAAAGTGCTTGTAAGCATACCTCACCACATCAAGTTCCGTTAGCTCTTTTGCTTGATCTGAATTCTCAGCCTTATTTGCGGGCTTTGAGTCTTTACCAGGCTCTGGTGTCATTTCTATCCTTGTTGGCAGTCCTGCTTCCTTCTTCGAAGTGTATTCCTCCATGAGCTTCGCATAGTTGGGCCCCGCATCAGGTGCTTTAAGCATGGATTCGCGGAACCTATCCAAACTTGCACCAAACAATGCACGTGTCCGCTCAAAATACTCGATAATTCCTGCCAGAAACATGAGCAATGTCGGGACCAATAGCTTGTTTTCAGGAAGTGTGAGCAAGAACACATAACCAGTCACAACAACTTGGACTAGGAGGCTGAATAGGTGCCTAAGCCAGAGCTCATTATCCTCAAGGGAAAATGCAGTTATGGGGTCTGGTCCACCCAGGAGTAGCAAAAGGAAGGGAGCCCAAAATGCCAGAAGATCAGCATTCTCATGGGACTTGTCTCCCTTATTACCATTGGTGCCATGACAGATCATCGAGTTTTTATTAACAAGGTGGCAACCCTTATCATCAGTATAGGGATTCTTGGAGTCTGGGACTTGACTGTTGGCGATGTGTCCAATAGCAAAGCTTGCGGCCCAGTCAGCTAGCAAGTAAGATGACCAGATGAGCAACATCACTGGTTTTTTAGGTATGCGTTTTCTGAAAGGAGCAAACAAAATCAAAATGGTTTGCAGTGAGAGGCTTACGAGAATGATCCCCCTGATGTTCCATTCGTCCCATACGCCCTTTAATCTGTCAGGAATTGGGTTTATCATAGTCTCTCGTTAGTTTCTTTTCCCCCACTCTCTCTCTCTCTCAAGTTGGCTAAAGAAAACAAGTATTTTTACCACTGCTAACAATGGAAAGCAGAAATGCACAATGCAGTGAGCTTGGTTGGGAGCATGTGTAATGCAAATCCCCTATCTCACTCACACTCCACCAATCACGGTATATCATGAATTCAATGTCCAAAAGGGTTACAAATCATGTGTTAAGCGTGGGTTTCATTAATTAAACTAATAAAGTTTTCTGTAGGGAAAAACAAATAAATCTTTCTGATGTCTTCACGCATCACTTTATAAGCTTTTTATCACACAGAGACAATCTTGATTTTTAAGTTTCTTTACTTCCTTTTTTAGAGAATGAAGATTTCTAAAAAATTCCTTTGATTATATTGTCTCGTCGGTAGTAAGAACATATACTAAAGTGGGAAAGAAACAATTTGCGTGGTTGGTAAGAAAACTGATCCATCGAAAAGAGGCTTCCTGAGTCCAAAAGTATTTGAGCGAAAATTTTCCAATCAAATAGTCCAATAATGATAATAGAGTTCATAGCTAATAACTAATTTGTTGCTTTGGGCTTTGTGAAGTTAAGTTTATTCTGTTACAGTAGTGGTTAAGTTATCTCTAATTATACACTGCTGCATAATCTGAAGCTTACTAAATACTAGGTGCAGCACGAGTGTCATTGAATTCTTCTTGAAACATGAAAAATACACGTCCTCATCTATCTTTCTTTTTTGTCATTGTCTTTAGTTAGTGTCAGTCTGTCAGATCTAAGAAAAAGAATACAGAGAGAGAAAAGAGAAAACACAAAGTTTACATGATTAAGTTTAACGGCCTACGTCCACAAAAGGAAAACCAAAGGAAAACCTGTACGACTTTATCTTTACTATATATAATCTCAATTTAAAGTTATAATAATGAACCCAATATAAATTTATAATAGTTTAAACCCTAAACTAATCACATAACAAACCATGGTTAATTGACTTGTAGTACAAGTATTATTCTTGGCTTGCACATCAATGATTGGAATTGGGCTTATACTACAATTGGGCTTTATTCCTCTAACACCCCCTGTGGGCGCAACGGGAGGAGAAGTACATCTCAGCAGAGTGGACTGAGGCGAAGAAGGAAAAATGGAGTCGCCACCTAGATTAGGTTTAAGAACCATAAATATTGCGCCTTTCATGAAAAGACTGATCTACTACCAAAGCACGTGTCCGGAGTTTAAGTATGGGGATGGAAAGGTGATAGGCATCCAACCCCACCCAACCCGTGGGTCAGCTTCTACACATTGTGCCTTATGTTTTAATCTTATTAAAGGCACATTCAACATTCATCATTCTAGACTCACATACACACTAGCACACATCTAGCAATCAACATGGCATCATATCATCCCAAACCATAGCATACATCTATCATGCAAACAAACAAGCATACATCACATGCAAAACAAAAATATAGACATATTAAGATCAAGCAACATGTTATAGGCATCTAGATATCAAGAGCACATCGTCTCACCAAGCATGTTCATACTTATCATCAAAAGCATATTCCAAACAAATGCATGTTCATATGAATGTATGACTTATGTCATTACACCACAGCACTTATGCATCAATGCATGGTCATATCATATACATGTTCATGGCATATCAAATAAAGAAAAGAAACTCTAATCTAACATGTAAAGAACAAAAAACAAACAAAACATGGAGGTAAAGGCTCATAAGCACAACAAAAGACCAAGACAGAAGCATATTGAACAGATAAAACAAAGAAACAGAAGTAAAAAGGTTCGGATTAGGGTTTTTGGGCATGAGTATGCATGCACATACATAGAACCTATGTGCACAGCCTAATTGTATGCGTACGCATACTTTAAGGATGTGTGTGCATGCAAGAAGCATGTGCATGCATACACGCCCTAAACCCTAAACCCAGAAAACAAGAACACAGCAAAACAGAAACTTAAAACTAATAACCTAACATAATTAAAAACTAAAAGGCTACGTAAACCTAAACTAAACAAGCACGTTATAACACATCAAAACATATAAAAACACAAAAACAAGAATTAAAACAAAGGCTCCTTGGCTTGATTTTGACTATTCCCCTTAGTCAATCTATTCAAAATCAAACAAAAAGCGATTAGTAAACTTGAAACTCAAAGATCAAGGCTAGAAAATGCCTCAATTAGAAAAATATTGACTTGAAAATGTTTTGGTCAGATTTGACAAAATTCAAGCTAGCTAGGGGAATGGGATTTAGGGATCTTGCTTTGTTCAATGATTCTCTTCTTGCCAAACAAGCAGCTTGGCGACTCATTCACAAAATAGATACTCTTTTTTATAGGATATTCAAGGCCGGATTTTTCCCTCATTGTTCATTTATGGAAGCAAAGGAGTTGGCATCCGGGTCATATGCTTGGAAAAGTATTCTTCAAGGTAGGGAGGTCATAAAAAGGGGCTATAGATTTCGGGTTGGCAATGGGAAGAACATCAAACTTTGGTAGCACCATTGGCTCCCCATTAAGCACTCAACCTTAGTTGCTGCCCCAATCATTGGGTCCATGGAGGGTGCAACAGTCGATTGCTTAATTGATGAGAACTCAAGACAATAGAATGCTGAAATGGTAGATGGGATTTTTATTCCTGGTGAAGCCGAGCTTGTCAAAAAAATTCCAATAGCCCGAATTGCTATTGAGGACTTTCTATTGTGGCCTTTCTCTGCTAATGGGCACTATAATTGCAAATCGGGTTATCGATTTATAAAAAAAAGAGTTGGATGCTAATACTGATGAGGATGCACAACCGGATTGGGATAAGAAACTTTGGAAAGGCATTTGGTCTTTGGAAATTCCTAACAAATACAAAAATCTGGTTTGGCGAGCATGCAGAAACTCCCTTCCAACAAAAATGAACCTTACCCAAAGAACCATCATTGACAATCCAACATGTGAACGATGCTCATCTGACATGGAGGATTCATTGCATGCTCTATAGGGTTGCTCGGGTTTGGATGAAGTCTGGAGTGAGGGGGACCTATGGGGTTTTTGATCAAGAGAATATTTTGCAGATTTCAAAGACTTGGTCTGTTGGATCATGGAAAATGGGAAGTCACCGGAGCTCTTTGCTGTCCAAGTTTGGTCGATATGGACTCAAAGAAACCAGACTCGCCTTCATCAAACTTGCTGCCACACGAATGAATTGAAACAAGCTGCCAAAGAACATTGGGAGGAGATTAAGGCAGCCAACCCACGGCCAAGCCCAAGCAAACCACAACCAAAGCCTCGATGGACAGCCCCCCCACTGAATACTTACAAAATAAATTATGATGGCACGATTTTTGCTGAAGAAAATAAATCAGGTATAAAAGTGATGATTCGTGACTATTATGGTCAAGTTATAGGCTTATAGCTTCATTAGTGCAACAACTGGGGCAAGCATACCAAGCTGTGGAAGTCGAAGCATTGACAGCCTGTAGAGCCTTGGAGTTTGGCAGCGAGATTGGTATTCGCAGTACAATTGTGGAGGGAGATTCTGAGGTTATTGTGAAGGCTTTGAGTAGGGGTGTGCAGAAAACCCACTGACCCGTCAAACCCGACCCGGTCCAACCCGACCCGTCGGGTTGGGTCGGTTTTTGAGGCTTGATGGGTTGGGTTGGGTTACAAAAAAAAATTTTATAGCGGGTCGGATTGGGTTTGGGTCATAAAATTACAAACCCGCCAAACCCGACCCAACCCACCCATATTTAATATATATTTAAAATATATTATATATTTAATAAAAAAATTTAAGATCAACTGTAGGGCACTTATATATATATATATATATATATATTTAAATATATATTATATATTTAATAATTTTAAAAAAAAAACCAGCTGTAGAGTAGCATTTCCTTGGTTCCTTCTACTAATACTAATTTAATATATATATTTATATATATATAATATATTATATAATTAATAAATTTTTTTAAATAACCAGTTCTTCCTATCCTATATAAAAGCCAATTAGTTCACACAAATCCTAATAAATTACTATTGTTGTTTAGTCATTAGCGTTGTTTGCCTTTAAAGAGTTACATTGATACTAATCTTTAGGTTTTTTTAATATATTAATATTTATATTTTTTTCTACTCAATTTAATAATAATAATAATCATAATAATAAAAATTTGTCAAACCCATGGGTTCAACCCGACCCATGTGGGTTGGGTTGGACTTATGTGATGGGTTGGGTTGGGTTGAATTTTTTTTGACCCACCATGGTGGGTTGGGTCAAAAAATCCCCTCAACCTGACCCAACCCGACCCATGCACACTCCTAGCTTTGAGGAAATTGGATAATGGTTTCTACTCTTTTGGTCTTTTGATCAATGATGTTGCTTTGTTTTCAGAATTGTCATACTCTCATACTAGGAGAGATGGAAATAAAGCTGCTTACAGTTTAGCTAGACTAGCTATGACCACGTCATAAGTGTACTATGTGGATGGAGGATGTTCCACCCCGCACCTTACCTTTTTGTTCAAGCTGATTTAGCCGCCCTTGATTAAATATATGGATGTCTTCTTTCTCCAAAAAAAAAAAAAAAAAAATCTATTGCCAAAATTTTTATTAAGAAATTAAAAATACTACTTTGATTAAAACTCATTTATCAAAAATTTAAAAAAAAAATCATTTATCAATGGTTTCAATATATTTAAAAGTTTTTTTTTCAGTATTTATATTATATTTTTATAATCTATTATAATATTTAGTTTTTTTTTTATAAGTTTTTTATCAAAACTTAGACTTACACTATGTGCATCTATCATGTGACTTAAAAAAAAAAATTTGTTTTTTTACTATCTATTTATTATTTAATTTCAATATATTTTTTATTTTTTTATAAAAAAAAAATTCTTTTGTTTACAAGCATTGCACGGGCATAATATTAGTTCCCACTAAAATTGGTTCCAACTAAAGTCTAAATGCACTAAATATAAAATAAAAACAGTTCAAAGTTGAACTAATTTTATTATTTGTTCAACTTTTATCAAACTTGAACCAATTTTATAGTTAATCAAGCATTCCCATAAAATGCATATATAGTTGTGCTAAAATTAGACAATTCACACACAACAAAGTGCAAGGTCAAATAAATAAAGTGGGTTCATGAGTCAGTCAGACTCTAATTTAGTGTCCACCCATTGACCGACTCAATCACATCGAGTTTGAAGAAATTAAAACCGTTGTCGACCATGGACATATGTAGGGATGGCAATTTTGCCCCGTCCTGCTTAACCCGCCCCTCCCCGCTTCGTCCCGTGCGGGTTTTCCCTGCCCCGCAAAGGTGGTGGGGCGGGGATGGGGCGAGATTTTAGACCCACACCGCGGGGCGGGGCGGGGATGGGTTTACACTTTTTAGACCCACCCCGCCCTGCCCCGCATTAATAAGGGTTAAAAGGTAATTTTTTATACCCTAAAACTCTACTATTTAAACAAAAATATCATCATCTTATTTTATTTAAGTGGAGATTCTTTTTGAAGAACTAGGAAATTTTTATTTTGTTATGTATTAGGAGTTTGGATTATTTTATTGTGTCATACTATGAGATTTTTGTTGTGATATTATCTTGTTAAACATTTAGATAATATTAATTAGTATTTGCTAAAAATTAGTTTGATTTGATAGGATAAATTTATTTATAATTTCAAGTATATTTTTATTATTGAAACATGTAATTTTATTTGAAAAAATGGTAATAGTTGTAGGGAAAATTAACAAGAAATAAAGTTTTACGGTGTAGGGCGGGGCTTTGCGGGTCTTCGTGGGGCCTTAAAGGGCGGGGATGGGGCAAGAAATTTTCCCCGTCATGCGGGGTGGGGCGGGGATGGGGCAAGAAAAATCCACGCGGGGCGGGGGCGAAAATCCCATCCTTCGGCCCCGCCCCGCCCTATTGCCATCCCTAGACATATGGGTTGTCGACCTTCGCCCCCGCCCCGCCCCATTGCCATCCCTAGACATATGGGTTGTCGACCGATCTGATGAGCTTAAATCAGTGGTTGGAATGGTTGAACCCGTGGGTCATCTCAAGATACAGGTGATTTGGGTGGTGTCACAATGATTGAGTTAGACAATTGGAAAACAGGTGGCAAATTATGCCAAAGAGCTTCATGGGAGCTTAAATCTTTTTAAATTCCACTAAAAGTAGAGTTAGACGGTCTATTTACACATACTTCTCCGTTCTCAGTTCTCACATTTTTATTTTTATTTCACAATTTATTGAGGTGAAAAGTTTTAATTAAGTAAAGAGAGTGCAGTAGTAGTGGTGATGTTAGACCAATCTATCTTGATACGACGATACTACAGTAATTTTTTTAATAAAAAAATAAAATTTAATTAAGAAAAAACGTGTTTGTAACTAATAATTTTATCAATAACCATCTTCATTTTATGAATGACCAACCAACAACTGACCACACAAGTCAGAGATGTGTGATGTACCATATTGATGATTTCTCTTTATTATCAACCTAAGACGATAATTAATGAGTATTATTTTCATATATGTAGGATTCATATGAAGACAATAAACTCTATCAATTAAGCTAATTGGAAGTTTGGAACTTATAATAAATATTTTGAGTGGAGTTGTAGTGTGCCTTTGTGTTAGAACCCCTTTTCCCTCTCCCTTGTGTGTGTATGTGTGCTTGTTTCTCAAAAAAAGAATGGGTAATTGTCCCACATTGCTTAAGAGAGTGTATTGTGTATAGTATAACTTGCCCCACCCTCCCTTAAAAGTTACCATGGCTTTTGAGTGGAGTTGTGGTGTGCCTTTATGTTAGAACCCCTTTCCCTCTCCCTTGTGTGTGTGTGTTTGTTTCTAAAAAAAAAAAAAAAAAGGTATAACTTTTTAAATTTTATTTTTCAAAATACAAATTATTTTTCACTTAACTAAAAATAAGGTTTTTTTTATAGAAGAACTAAAAATAAATCAAAGAAAATGTTTCAACATTAACATTTTTCTAGAAAATGAATCATTTTTCAAAAAAACATTTTTTAGAAAACTATTTCGTTTTCCTATATTTGATAGCAATCTTAAAATGAGTTAGAAAACTATATCTTAATTTCTCTTATTTAATTTCTCTTTAGATAGAGTTGTTTTCTTTATTTAGCTTTGCGTTAGATTGAGATCATTGAGTTGTTTTTCAGAAAATTTTAGCGATAAACAATTCTATTTCGGGTCTGTTTGCGCTTATTTTGCTGAAACTGAAAACTTTTTGTTGAAAATACTGTAGATAAAGGTAAATGTTAATTGAAATAGTACAGTGGAATCCATGAATAGTACCAAAAAGTGCAATAGAACCCATAAATAGTAGTAAAAATAAGCTAAATAGTAAAATAAATTGACAAAATAATGCTTCTTTTTTTTTGGTTTAGTGTTATAATATTTAAAAGTAATATATATATATATATATATTTTAAAGAAAGGTAAGGTAACATAGAATAATGTTTAAAAATGAGATATAGCTAATGTTATAAGTTTTAAGAACAATAAAGAAGATAAAGGAAATAGCCTAAAACATAATTGAAGTATTTGAATTCAAATAAATAATAAATACCTATAGGAATCAGACATTTGAATACAGGTAGTTTTTACCTAAGTTAGTGGGTTTGTTTTAGAATAAGTAATTGGCAAAAATCCAAAAGTGACCCTCTAACTTTCAGCATTTTTCATTTCAGTTCTCTAACTTTCAGTTTTGTCATTTCAGTCCTCTAATTTTTAATTTTTGTCAATGTGGTATTCCATTAGAGCTCAGTTAGCTGTTGCCGTTAAGGGTGCTGAAATGACATCATTTTCATTTTGGCTTCTTTTTTTTTTAATTTCAAAATTAAAAGAAAATAAGAAAAATCTGTATAAAAAAAAAAACATTTAAGGAGAACGACGTCGTCATTCCCTTTCCCCTGAAATCAAAACAAAGAACACGACACTCAATCCCTAACTGAGAAAATTTAGGGAAAACGGAAAGCTAGTCGATTTGAGAGAGAGAAACTGAGTCTGTTTAAGAAAGAGACTGAGTCGGATTGAGAGAGAGAGAGACTGAATCGGTTTGAGAAAGAGACCGATTATGAGAGAGAGACCAAGATGAAGGTGAAGTTATGATAAAGACCGATTTGTAAAGATTGAGAGATTGAGACCAATTTGGAGGCAACAGGTATTCAATCATTGTTCTTATCAACTTCTAACTAAATATTTGTTTTGTTTTCATAGTTGAAAGATCAGGTATTAAAACTTACATTTATAGGAGCATCAAATGTTGAAAAATTCATAGCTAGGATGTGGTTTTGTTTAGTTGAGTTGTCTGGTGTTATTTTGCAGCTCTCATGAAGCAATGCAGGAGGTGGCTTTGGAAAAACGACTACCTTCTCGGTCAAGAAATCCATCACCTTCTCAGTGCAGATCGGTCTATCTCGGTCTCTATCTCTCTCTCTGCAAATCGGTCTTCATCTTGGTCTCTCTCTCAAACTCAATCTCTTTCTCAACTCAATCTCTCTCTCTCTCTCTCTCTCTCTCTCTCTCTTAAACCGACTCACTCTCTCTCTCTCTCAAACCGACCCATTATCCCCAAATTTACACAGTTAGGGATTTGGGTGTCATACCATCGTGTTCTTTGTTTTGATTTCAAGGGAAGGACGTCGTTCCCCTTAAATGTTTTTTTTCTTTTTTTACAGATTTTTCTTATTTTCTTTTGATTCTGATTAAAAAAAAAAAAAAAAAAAACAAACAAACAAACAAACAAAACAAAATGGCGTCGTTTTAACATCCTTAACGGCGGCAACTAATTGAGCTCTAACGGAATACCACATTGACAAAAGTTGAAAGTTAGAGGACTGAAATGACAAAATTGAAAGTTAGAGAATTGAAATGAAAAATGCTGAAAGTTAGAGGGTCAGTTTTGGATTTTTGCCTAAGTAATTTTGTATTTTTTTTTTTTAATAAATGTATTTGAATTCAAATAGATAACAAATACAAATAAGTATCAAACATTTGAATACAAATGAGAATAATGGTTTTTTTTTCCCTTTTGTACATGTGACAGTATTACTCTTTTAACCTTTTTTATTTTTTTAGGAAAAATAATTAAACTAAAGGATATATTATTTTAGAATTTGTATGAGGATATTTTGGTACATCAAAAATTGAAGACGAAACAGGAAAATCCTCTTATTAGTAGCATAGATAGATAGATAGATAGATAAATAGATATATATATATATATATATAGATATATATATATATATATATATATATATATATTGCTTTTTTAAACCAAAGTTTAGGAAAAATTCAATTAAAATCAAAATTGGATTTTGCTTTTGTTAACTTTCCATACAAATTAAATTGTTTAGATTTTTTCTATTATTTTTTCTCCGAGCTAATGAGCATATATTTTTTATAGTTTCTATTCAGATATTTTGTATGAATTTTGTATACGAAGATATTGAACATAACAAATTCTAATTGGGTTGAACGATCTCATATACCTATTCCCATTCAATTTAGGAGATACTATTTGACCAATTTATTATTTTATTTTGTGTTATATTTAATAGAATTTCACATACAATAATTGTGAATTGATACTGGGAATTGATATTGTATATGTAATATTCAATAGTGATTTTGAAAATTATATATGTAATAGCAATGTAATAAAAAACTTAGCATAACCAATATCATGAAAATTGCAAGGAAAAACTATTGGCGTAAATGCACTTTTAGTCCTTATATTTTGACGTTTTTCCATTTTAGTCCCTACATTTTATTTTTTCCACTTTTAGTCCCTAAAACCAATTTACGCTTTCCGTTTTAGTCCTTTCCGTCAGTCAACCAACGGAAATAGCTGAGGTGGCAGCCGGAACAATTAAAATATTATAAAAAATGCCACATCACCCTGACAAATCAGCATATAAATTTTAAAAATTAATTTATTAATTTTAATTAAATAAAAAAAATAAAAACATAATTAAAAATAATAAAATCAATCCTAAACCCAGAAAATCAAATCCAAGAACACGAATTCAGAATTAAAAACAATGAAATCAAATGCCTATGAACACAAGAACACAAACCCAGAAAATCAAACCAAGAACAAGAATTCAAAATTAAACCCATTGAATCAACTTCCTTTCCCACTTAAAATCAAATCAATAATGCAATAAAATTTGAGAAGAGAACAAAGACCAATGCTGAAGACCCATGCTGAAAATCCATCAGTTTTTCTCGTTCTTTCCCAAAGATTCATAGCCAAAATCATAAAATCAAAGAAAACCCAAAAATCTCAAACACTCAAAAACCCAAAAACTCAAACAAAACCCAATTTATTTCAAACAATCAACAACAAAATCAAACAACAAGGCCAACTCGGCTCATTGAATCAAACAAACACACAAACCTAGAAAAACCCAACCAAACTCAGCTCATTGAATCAAACTCGGCTCATTGATTTTTTTTTTTTCTGGTTTCATTTTTTGGGTTTGGGTATTTGATTTTCGGATTTGATTTTCTGGGTTTGGGTATTCGTTTTGGGTTTCTTATACTCGGCTTCGGATCTAGCCAGCGTTTCTTTCGACCGTGCTTGAAAATTGCCGATGTCGGATTCTTCTTCGTTTTGGTGGGTTCGGAGCACGGTCTCTAAGGATGAGAGTTGAGCTATCTCACTCGATGGCGAAGCTTGAAGGCAACGGCAGAGCTTGAAGATGACAGCGATAATGGCAGAGCTTGAAGGCGATGGCAGTGCTTGAATTCGACGGTGGCGATGGTAGATCTTGAAGGCGATGACGGCGATGACAGAGTTTGAAGACGACCTTTTACTCGCCTGGGTTTGTTGTTGTCAGTTGTGGCTTTTGGTCGCCGGAGTTTGCCGCCGTGGGTTGAATCGATTTTGAGGCTTGGGTTTGAATGGGTTGTGGGTCTGAATAGGTTGTGGGTTGCTGTTAGTGGGTATAAATTTCATGTTCTTGGGTTTGATTTTCTGGGTTTAGGTTTGATTTTATTGTTTTTAATTTTTTTATTTAGTTAAAATTAATAAATTAAATTTTCAAATTTATATGCTGATTTGTCAGGGTGATGTGGCATTTTTTATAATATTTTAATTGTTCCGGCTGCCACCTCAGCTATTTCCGTTGGTTGACTGACGGAAAGGACTAAAACGGAAAGCGTAAATTGGTTCTAGGGACTAAAAGTGGAAAAAATAAAATGTAGGGACTAAAATGGAAAAACGTCAAAATATAAGGACTAAAAGTACATTTACGCCAAAACTATTTTAGTACCTCTAAGTGTCCTGGTCGAACTATGTCCTATATATTTAATTACTCAAACTAATATCAATAGCACCACTACAATTACACGCGGATTACATACTTGTATATAGTTACAGAAGTTTAATTTTTTAGTCTCGGCCATGTGTTAAATTTGTAGTTTCACACACTTGACACGTAGTCAATTCATGATTCATCAAGACATATAGGAATTAGGATTAACAACGCTATATGGCAAATCACACACCTTATGTATATTTGACATGTTTTAGATGTAATGTTTACCATCTACATGTGAAAGTGTTTATGGGTGCCCTTAAGGCAATTGTTAATAAATCATATTAGGAAAATTTTAACTCCACTTTCATGGAAAATATAAAAAAAACTATCAAAGAAATTAATTTCTTTATCATTTTCCAATAAAATGTTTCTAAAAAAGCTATCATAAGTTATAGTTAAGAATATACTGTATTGAAGGAAACAAAAAAACCAAAAACAAATTGACTTGTAAGTTTTTTTTTTTTTTTTTTTTTGAGAAACCTGCTTCATTGTCATTAACCAACATAGGCCAAATCAGCCTGAACAATACACTGAATGTCTGGTGGTACATCTTCCATCCAGACAATTAAATTGGGAGAGTTTATTGTCCATCTTGCTAAAGCATGAGCTACATTATTTCCTTGATGGCGAACATGAGAAAAACTGTGACTAACAAAAGAGGAAGCTAAACAGAGAGAACATTCTTGTCATTTTGGGTCTTAGATTTTCAAAGCTGTCACAGATTACAAATTCTAAGACTAGACAGAGAGAACAGCATAACTAAGACAACAATAAGTTGATAACAATAGAGTTAAAGTTCAAGGGCATCTCTTTTAAAAAACCAAGTGATGCCTATAAAGCCCGCACCTTACCCTAAGAGAAAACATTCTGGCCCCTTAAAGGCTTAAACCTTATGTTTTTCGTAGAAATATCATTCAAAAATATTTTTCTAACATCCCTTTACAAAGTTACAAACCTTTCTTTTTTATTTTTTTAATCAGCATCCCCTTGCTAACTATAAAAAGAAGCGAAATGTTTTGCTACATACAAGAATATGTGGTGGCAAAAAGAAATAGATATATGTTCAAGGGTCGTGTGTATTAGTAGACCTTAGATGCTAATTCCTTTTTCTTTTCTTTTTGCTGATACTCCTGTATGCAGCAAATCATGATTATAACTCAATACGGTCGTTGGTTGTTTTATATAACTACATGCGGCTCAAATCACCATCATTGCAAATTTTAACCTAGAAATAAGAAATAATTAAAAGGAAAATACAAAAAATAATAAACAAAATGATATAGGGTTGGGCCGATCTAGGATAAAGGTAGATAAGCCCGAGTCTAGTTCATTTTTCAAGTTAAAATCAGGCCTACAACAACTAAGCCCAGCATAACCATATGGGCCAATTTCTTGGCCCGAAATTACGTTGTGACATTTGTTCTTGTGCAGTCATTTTAAATTTCTTGGTGTTTTGCGTGATTGTTATTTCATTTTTGTTTGAGTCTATTTTATTTTAAAGGTAAATTGCACTCCCTATTATGCAAAGGACAGATGTTTCTTTTCATTTATAACGTAGTAATGTGTCCTCCAAGTTTCAGCCTATACTATTGCCACTAAACTATTTTCAATTAAAACTAGAAATTAGATATCAGTTTTTCTTTTTCTTTTTTTTTGTGGGAGATATATGCAAGATTTTTCCAAATGCGACCTATAAGCCCTAAAAACCCCGGAAGAAAGAGCATTTAACATTATAATAATATCTTTTATTCTTCCATACAACACATTAAAATAACATAAAAATATGTGAGAATAAAATAACATTAAAAAAAAAGGGTAATCATAAAGGGGATTATACTTACGTATTCCGAAAGTATTGCTCTCTCCTCTTACATGAAGGGTGGATTTCATGGTGGACACACATATGGAGCCCACCCCTCAGGTGAGAGGAGGGAGCATTGCTCCAAGATAATCCAATAATTTTCCCTAGAAAGGAGAGGGAAGAGATAGAGAGAGCATAAGTGCAATGTGAAAGAGACAAGGCATTAAATATGTGAGAATAAAGAAAAAAAAATTTAGAACATTGCTACAGTATCGTTCTACTATTAGAACGACATTGTAACATGTTCTTAAAAAAAAAGGGCATTTGGAACATCTCATGATGCATTTTTTTTAGTGTTTGATGTGCTAAATACTAAAAAAAAATTAGCATTTAGAACACTTGATGCTAGGGCTCTTATGTAGTGATGTATCTCAACTTTATTTGTAAACTTCACCCTAGATATTGAGGAAATGCCATTTTCGTTGATATTATATAAATCCCTGGGATACAGCAAGTACACAGTGAAGTTATCCAAAGATTTGTTTAGCTTATAAGTTTAGTTTTTAGTTTTCATATACAACTTTTCAAATTTTCATTTTTTTTCTCACTTTTAGTTAGATAAGCTATTCTCAAATAAAAATTTAATCTCATATTCCTTTGTTAGCGTTTTACACAACAATATATCTCTGAACTTGTGCGTTGACATTTGATTAGAAGCTAACTTTTTGCTTATTTGATGTACAATTTGTGGGTCATACACTATCTTTTGTATCCATATAACTTTTCAATTACAGTGCATTTTTTTAAAAAAAATTATTCATTTTTATAATTTGATAGTTACAATGGGATTGTAAAGATTTAAATCATGAATATCTTCAATAGAAATACTAAGAAATACCCATTTAAGCTGCCAAAATACTAATTTCCATTACTTATAAGTTATAATATACTCCAATAGTCCAATTACTCTCTCTCTTTTCTCAATTTTATTTAAATAAGATCCTTGCCGAAAACCATGTAAGTTTGTCGCATGCCATGCCCTTCTTCAAATATTGAACTATACATGCACGGTTCGACGTTTTGGGACTAAAATATATGATATATGTGAACCTTTTCTCTTTAAGAAAAGAAAAATGGGGTGGGAGCATCGTGGAGAACCTTTAATGTTTAAATTCTTGTTAATAATAATTGTCTCTCTAACAAAGTTTTCAACAACAGGATTTCAAGATTAGACCAAAACAGTTGAGTCCACCAAACCGTCAAACTCAGGAGATGGCAGTGTAGCTCTTTAGTTATTTATGTTGGATCACTTTTTTGTTTTACATTTTTATATATTTTTTTGCTTCTCTTCCCTCTCTCTCTCTCTCTCTCATCTCTATGTGAAATGAGCAACATGCAATTGGTGTTCAAACTTCTAAGTCTCAACTCTCAAGGACAAGGCATAAAACAGTAGCTTTAAGTGGGAATTTTTTATTTATATAAATTTAGATGGCAATTAAATATATTTATTTAATTTTATATATTATTTTTTATTTAATCTTCTTATTATTTAAAATGTAAAATTATTAATTAAAATTTTGTATTTAGATTTTGTTAACATCTTGTTTTTAATTAATAATATGATTAATTCTCTTTTTTTTATTGGAGAGAAATATGACTAATTCTTAATCTTTATGATGAAATTGTCTTTTTCTCTCTTTCTTTTAAGCTAAGGTTTTACAGCATGTTTGCTCTAGCTATAAAAGCCTATACCGGCAAGGAATTTTAGCAACCAAAAAAAAAAAAAAAAGTAGTAGTAGTAGTAAATGATAAAATTCATAAAACTAAAAAGTGATGATTTTTTTTTTTTTTTAATAAAACTAAAAAGTGATGATAAAATTCTATATGGTTATAAACTTTCTTCTTCTGATGGGAATATCCTCTCTTGCTTCCAAGCCTTCATAAGAATAATTCCAGCATCGTCCTCTGTTTTCCTTAAAGAAAAAAAATAATAATTATTATTATTATTTTACTAAATGTCGGCGTGGCTCCTACCAAATAATTATAGCCTTTATTCCTGTGGGTCTCACAGGTACTTTGTGGTCCCACTAAACTAAACTACCTTATTATTGGACAACCAAAAGGGCCCTGGACTGGGCTAGATGCCTGGGCCCACTACGAAACTTCCTCGATAAACTCGAACTTGACTATTCTAAGTTTCTCCAAAAAAATAAAAAAATAAATAAAATACTATTCCAAATTTCTAACAAACATGTATGCATTATTATTAGTTCATTATAGTCGGAGTGACAAAACATGGGTGAGAAGAAAAAAAAAAAAGGATAAATCAATTTCCTTTTATTTAATAGAAAACAAGGATGATTAGAAAAAAGAAAAAACTTTTTTTTTAGAACAAAAGAAATTAAAAACTTCTTAAATTATTTAATGTCTAACATAATTTTTTATGCTAAACTATAATTACTATTATAATTATTCAAGAGTTTTATATATTAGTAATATTGTGTGATCTCTTTTATAAGTAGACGTTTAGTTCAAATTTTTCATCCTTGCTTATTCAGTTATTCTTACAAACACATATATAAAAATAAACACATATAATGTTTACTAATTTAAATAAGTTATGCATCCATTTATTTTAATTTAAAACATCTCATTTCAATTGCGCATCATTTTAACTAAATTAAGATCCTTCTAAATTTCTAATCATATTCTTTGTGTATATGCCTTGTGAATTTCGAATAGCTAAAGGTGCCAAAACAAACTTACAAAACTTAAAAAAAATAATAAATAAATAAATAAAAACTAATCCATCGGTAAAATGATTAATCCTTCGGTAAAATGATTATTGTTGTGATACAGAATGGAGCAAAATAATCATTTTACCGAAGGATTAGTTTTTTTTTTTCTTTTTTTTTTTTTTGTGTGTTCACTTTTTGGGTGGATGAGTGCCAAGGTCCCAAATGAAATTACCCTAGTTCCATCTATATCATTGGGATTAGAATTCTCCCTATTTTTGTACTGAAATGAATAGATAATATTTCAAAATCAAGATATAACTTTACAAATCTAAATGTGTATAAGATGTACAGTTAAAATTTCTTTCTACTAAAAAAATGATTAAAAAAATCTAATTGTAACTAATTTTAAATAACGCGGCATTATATAACTTTATATTTGTCAAAATTAAATTTGCATAATATAAATTAAACTTTAACTATATATATATTTGTTCTTCTTCTTCTTAAATCCGCACTATCTATTCTTCCTTTTGTCTTCTATTTCCTCCCAGGCTACTCCCTACCAAATTCCTCCTCTATCTTCCTTATGCTACCAAACCCTCATCTTCCCTCTTCTCATCTTCTTGTTTTTCATCCAAGCTCTTCTAATTAACATGTGCTAGATGAAACTTGAGGCCCTACTTTTTTCTGCAATTTTATCAATTAAAATATTAAAATTGTATTTTTTTTAGGGTTATTAAAATTGTATTTCATTTTATAAAAGTACAATTTTGGGTGGTGAGAATAATATATAGGAAAAAACGGGCAAGGCTTTTCCTTATATTGTTATTTAATACTAGTAGACAGATTCTCTTCTTGAGGAGTTACCATTCATGAAGAGAACCTTCCTTAATTGGCTATTAAATAATTGTCATAAGCTATTTGGGGAGTTTTAAGGATTTTTAAAAGAATTCGTTGTCTTCTTCAAGGATGGTACATTTTTTTTTGATAAGTAGTACACGTTATTTAAAATGGTATAAATTATCATTTGTGATAATAGTCTGGACTTTGGAGTGTTTTTTTTTTTTTTTTTTTTTTTCATACTTATCTGACTAAACTAGAACATAATATTAAAAGAGACATATTAACAGTTTGTTTAGCACACTTATTCGACTAAACTAGAACATAATATTAAAAGGATCATATTGTTATTAACGGGTTGTCTTTGAGCAATTATTAATAAATCATATTATAAAAAATTTGACATCATTTTTTTTGAAAATATAAAAAGTTATCAATAAAATTTATTACTTTGTTATATTCTCATAAAATATTTCTATCTTAGACCATTCTTTAACATATTTCATATTTTTGTTAAAAAAACATTTTCCATATTTTAAAATATAAGAATTTTTTTTTAAGTGATTTTACAATGGATTTAATATTTACAATGATTTCTCATGCTTTTTCTCTCACTAACCAAAAAAAATCAAAGTAAGGAGAGAAAGTGACAACTCGTTTTGCTCATCTCAGATATGAATGAGATGATAAATTATTTCAAAGTCTCGCCTATTATTTTTTCTTCAGATAGAGATATTCACGCTACTATATGCACTCTCCCTCTATTTTTTTTTTTGTTCCTTTTCACCCACGTTTTTGGTTTTATACTTTAATGTACCTCATGCACATGTCTCAAACCTTTTGTTTATAGTTTACCCAAAAAAAAAAAAATCACCTTTTGTTTATAAATGCATGCTTTGCGTATTCTAAAATCCAATTCCCTCTGACCTCTTCATGTTCAGAGGTACTGACTACTGAGCCTTAAACCTCCATCAACTCAAAAAGAAGAAGAAAGAATAAAAGATTGAAGAGGCTAACCTGACACCGCCATTCAGCTTGTACCTTAAATATGGTTGTGGAAGAAGCCAGACAAGAAAAAATTATTTTACAAGAACTGTGTATGTAGTGCACCTTTCACAATAGGTGGATCTCACGTGTGGCATTCACCAAATGTGAGAGCGTCATTCCATATGTATGCTTGTATCATATACATTTTTATTAAGGTGCACATAATTTTCATAATCACACAGATAACCACGTATGAATATACATTTATTCAACTTTAAAAAAAAAAGTAAAATAAGGCAATGAAAAAAAATGCCAAACCAACGACATAGAGCTGAATGTGGTAATTAGTTTTTGATGAGAATGATATACCTTATTTATGGGAATAGAATGTGTTTTAAAACTAAACACAAATGGTAAAAAATTTAAAATCTTTTGAGAAAAATGCCTAGAGACCTCTTGAACTTCAAGGTATTGGTTATTACACCCCTTAACTATTATTTTTGTCAATTTACTCCTTGAACTTCACACATGTGCTAAATAAAGGGATCTGTTAATTTGGCATAAAAATTCTAATGAAATACTCATGTGAGAAACACATGAACATTTAAAATTCCAAATTCAATCCTTTGAAACCAAATGGAAAGAAGAGAGAGAAACTTAGGTCAGTTTTGAGAGAGAGAGAGAGAGAGAGACGATTGGCGATGACCTAGATTGGTGTCTTTTGTTCTACAGTGGTTGTCAAACGGTGCGGTTGAGACAAATGGTCTCTCTCTCTCTCTCTCTCTCTCTCTCTCTCTCTCTCTCTCTCTCTCTCTCTCTCTCTCTCTCTCTCTCTCTCTCTCTCTCTCTCTCAATTTAGGCGTTTCTGTTGTTGCTATCAAATAACACATATAGCAGCATACCCACAATGGATGGCGAGATCGGTGGTGGGATCACGAAGTTCAAAGATGGCGTGGCTTTTCCCTTTGATCTCTTTTTCTTTGTGTATCAAATTGAAATGAAACATGTTGAAACTTGTAACCCTAGTTTTTCTTCCTCTATTGATTTGGATTTAGTTAAATGAAGTGCACGTGCGTGCCATGTAAGTGATGTTAGTCTTTTTAAAGGCAGACTAACAAATGCCCTTATTTGGCATATGTCTGAAGTTTAGGAAGTAAATTAGTCAGAATAAAAGTTTAAGAGTGTAATGATTACTACCCCAAAGTTTAGGGCATCTCTTGACAATATTTTTCAAATCATTTTATATTTTCTCACTGTGCACGCCCTGTACTTGGTCAATGGGCTGGCGATATGGTTGTACTCACAATTTACTTACTATGGTGGGCTTATGAATATCCTACAACGGGAAGTTCTTTAGGACAAGAATTAAAGTTGGGAAGATTTTTGACTAAGCTAACCGAACAGTCTTGCTTTTAGGTCGATTTCTGTTTTTTCCTTCTTCTCTGGTTTTTTCTCCTTATTGTCTAACCCCTTTCTCTCTTGCCTTTCTCCTATTTATAGCCTTTCTTTAGTGGGTCAGCAATGATTATTCTTGACAAAAGAGGGCCCCACATTGGAAACTAGAATTCAAATGTTGGGACTCATGTTAGACTCCGAATGTTGCCTGGCAGTGATGTCCCCTAAGGCATTACTGATGTATCCCGAGATGCACCCGAGTAAGAGAGACTCCGAGGCTCGAACGAGCCTCGACTAAACCTACCGAGCATAAGAGGATGGGCCTGCTATGAAGTCATTATCCAACCCGTACCACTTGGGCCCAATGGTAATGGGCCAATGACCGCACACTCACTTTTCTATCTTCCACATATTTTTCACCATACTAACCAAACATAATATAAAAGTCACATAATTAGTTTTTTTTTTTTTTGTGATGTTTAAAAATTCTACTCATTAAATATAGTATTCCAATTGTTTGTACTCATGCCTCTTTCAACCTCAAGCATCTGGTTTAAAATACTAGTATTATTATTTTCGTGTGTATTCTAATAAGTATTACTGTTCAACCCAAAAAAAATAAGTATTACTGTTTACTAAAAAAAAAAAATCCATAACATGTTGAAGTGTCATATTATAATTGGTGCACCTAATTATTATTATTTTTCCAATAAGCATCCATTATAATTCTACGTGCAAGTACTGAAATATAATTACAAGTTTATACACAAACATATTGTGATGTGTCCATAGACCGAGTCTGATCGTAATAGCGCACGCTGTTCAGCTAGGCCCTACCTTACACTTGGGTTGCTACGAAACTCATAAAAAATAAGTTTAAAAAACCATTATCTCATGCATAGGGTCTGTTTGGATAGAACTTATTTTGCTGAAACTGAAAACTGAAAACTGAAAACACTGTAGCAAAATAATTTTTAAATGTGTAAATAGTGCTGTGGGACCCATATTTAATGAAAAAATTGATAAAAAATGAAATTTGTGGGTCCGTAAACAGTGCACGGATGCACTGTTCACGCAAAACTGGTCAAAAGTTGCGGCTACTGTTCATGTACCGTACATGAACAGTAACCGCGTTGGGGTAAAACGCGTGCTCCCAAAAAAAAAAAAAAAAAAAAGAGAGAGCAAAACGCAGCAATCAAAACGCGTATCCAAACTAACACATAGTATTCAAATTAGGGGTGTGCAGAAAACCCACCGACCCGCCAAACCCGACCCAACCCAACCCGACCCACCGGGTTGGGTCGGTTTTTAAGGCTTGGTGGGTTGGGTTGGGTTATAAAAAAAAATTTTATAGCGGGTCGGGTTGGGTTTGGGTCATAAAATTACAAACCCACCAAACCCAACCCGACCCACCATATTTAAAATATATTTTATATTTAATAAATTTTTAAAAGAAAAATCAATTGTAGGGCACTTATATATATATTTAAATATATATTATATATTTAATAATTTAAAAAAAAAAACCAGCTGTAGAGCAACATTTTCTCAATTCCTCCTAGTAATACTAATTTAATATATATAAAAAATATATTATATAATTAATAAATTTTTTTAAATAACCAATTCTTCCTATCCTATATAAAAGCCAATTAGTTCACACAAATCCTAATAAATTACTATTATTGTTTAGTCATTAGTGTTGAGCCTTTATAGAGTTACATTGATACTAATCTTTAAGTTTTTTTAATATATTAATATTAATATTTTTTTTACTCAATTTAATAATAATAATAATAAAAATTTGTCAAACCCATGGGTTCAACCCGACCCAACCCGACCCATGTGGGTTGGGTTGGGTTGGGTTGGACTTATGTGATGGGTTGGGTTGGGTTGAATTTTTTTTGACCCACCATGGTGGGTTGGGTCAAAAAATCCCCTCAACCCGACCCAACCCGACCCATGCACACCCCTAATTCAAATTCCCCAATCCCAATTTATCGTATTTAATAAACAAATATCTCTCCTTTCAATTTCATGCGTACCTCAAAAGGAACAACTGAGAGCGACATTGAGCCGCCCCATACGAATTATGAAGCCACGCAAACGTTTTCGACACCATTGTTTAATCATTCTTCCACTTTTATTTTCTTTGTGTAAAATATCTTTCTTGAAAGTTGAATTGAAAGAATAACATTATTATCGGTACAAATAAGTCATCGGTGATTTTTGTCTTTTGAAAAAGTAACCACTAGATTTTTCTATAATATGCCATTTTTTTTTCAAGAATAAAAAATTTAAGCGATTTTAGCCCAAAAATTTAAAATAAGCCCATAGTTCCTCTAATACACCAAATTATAGTATCAAATAAATTTTTTTACCTATAAAAAAATAAAATGATTTTTTAAATAATTCTTTTTAGTCTAGAAAAAGGTTAAGAGTCTATTTAGAAACAGACTTATCAAGAAAAGATTTAATATAAAAAATAAAAATTAATTTAAAAAAAGGTTTTAAAAGCTGAAACTTGTACCAAATAAACTCTAAAATGATAGTTCCTAATGAACTTTCTCTTTTAAAACCCCCTAAAGATGATACCTGATCACATCATTTATAAAAAGTAAAAAATAAACTCTTCTAAACTGGGAATAAAAATCACCTTGTGCTCAATTTATAAATAATATATTTAGGTTTTGTATAGTTCAATTAACATTCTTTACATTTTAAATAGAAAAAAAAATTCAAAATTCAAAATTTAAATTCCATTTTCTATTAAAATGTATCAAAAAAAAAAAAAAACTATAACAGGAAAAAAACTGAAATAGAAAAAGAAAAAGGGCAGTTGGGGGAGTTCAAAGTCAGAGTGTGCCACCAAAATTCCAAAAAAGTGTTAAGAGTCTTTTCTTTCGTTTCTTTTACCACTTCCTTCTCTCTTTTCATTTCCACACATACCATACTTTCCCTTCACTCACACACAAACAGACACAGTCACGCACACACAGAGAGAGACACACACTTTCTCTCTGGTTTTGCAGAGATGGGGACTGCGCGTACACAGTTGAAGGCCATGCTTCGCAAGAACTGGCTTCTCAAAATTCGCCACCCTTTCATTACTTCTGCTGAGGTTTCTCTCTTTCTCTCTCTCTCTCTCTGTTTTTTTTTTTTATTAATCTTTTCTGTTTTTGTTTGATTCTTACGTTTGATCATTCCTGTCACTAAGAATGTCTGGTTTTTGGTTATTGGTTTTTGTTTGCTATGAGTTTGATACTTAATTTCAGTGATTAATTTAGATTTTGCTTCTTTGTTACTTTTTAACTTTTCTTCCTTGGTCTATATATGCACATGAGTTTTCTTTTAATATAAATAATTGTGTATATAATATTTAATTTTCTTTAGTGTGAGAAATTTTTGTTGGGTTAAGGGGCTATGTGTGTGTGTGTGTGTGTGTGTGTTGAATTTGGCTGTTCAAAATTTTGATCAATCAAACACAAATTTTTTTGAATTTGTTTGTTGAAATTTTCTGGCAGATATTGCTTCCTACAGTTGTGATGTTGTTGTTAATAGCAGTTAGGACGCAAGTCGATACGCAGATTCACCCTGCACAGCCGTGAGTTTCCATCAACCCTTCTCAACTTGATTGTTACTGTTTCTTTATCTTTCATATTGGTTGCTCAAGAAAGTAAGGAATTTTAGGGGTAGTTGTTTTCCTTTCTAAATTAGGCGTAAAAGGGATCTTATCTCGATCAATGCAGATGTTGGGTGAAATGCTGAATTTTTAAATTATAACTTTTGTTCTTAGTTGCATATGCTTTGTATTTATTTTGATGAAAGGAAATCAAGGAAGAGACAAAATGGTTTTTTTGTTTGGAAGTAATGCCATTATGTTTTTATGGAACTGGAACAGGTATATCCGGGAAGGAATGCTTGTGGAAGTAGGCAAAGGAATATCCCCTAGTTTCCAACAAGTTTTAGAATTATTGTTGGCAAAGGGAGAGTATTTGGCTTTTGCACCAGATACAGAAGAGACAAGGTCAATGATTAACTTAATGTCAATGAAATTTCCCTTATTAAAGGTACCCATTTTTATCTATTGGCAGTGTGGGTGTGTATGTGTGTGTTTTCAGATTTCATTGCTACTCCTGTTTATCCTTTATGGGCCAGTCTAAGGTTTTTCTGTTCCCTCTTGTAAAACCCTCTTTGCTCATACTTCCCATTTGTTTTGTTCATAATAATGCATTGTGTACGTGTATAAGTACACATTCAGGGCTTTTTTTTTTTTTCCTTTTTGGTCACACATCTGTACTTACAATTCATTTTCTCCACCGTGACCTTATCTTCCAGGATCAATTGTTTATAACCAATCGGTTAAGAGATTTGCTAAAGCCTTAAAGTAGAATGAGGTTCAGCCAGTATAACGTAGTGCACTGGAGCAACATTTATTTATTTTTTTTGTATTCAATGTAAACTTTAGTAACATGTTAAGAGATAATGTGACTTTCATACGAGCATTATATAGCTAAATACAGGTGGTAGAAGGTATTTACTATTGTGACTTGATTTCCTCCCGTTAGGCTTGTCAACCATAACATTTGACATTAATTTTTAAGATTTAAACTTGATATTGTGCTTATTTGCTCAAGCACTTGTCAATTTTGTTTCTTCTTAATACGGATAGACATGAACTTGGGACAATTTGGACATACTTCATGATAAGTTTATTTATTCTCTATTTAGTCTTTGATGTTGTTAAAAATGAAAATTTAATCTAATAACACTATTGGAGATGAAAATTTAGTCTTTGATGTTGTTTACTTCCTTGATAAGGATTTTCATGACTCGAGCTAAATGAATCTTGTTTCATGTTTACAGCTAGTTACCAAAATTTACAATGATGAACTAGCCCTACATACCTACATACGCTCAGATCTCTATGGTACCTGCAATCAAGTCAAGTAAGTCATAATCTGTGTGTAACAGCATTGGTATCAAGGTGATGTGCTCAAAATAAAATTCTCAAATTCTGTGCCACAATGGTAATAGAAAGTAACTAACAAAAAAGAAACAAAATGAACCTTTTTATTCATTTGAGAAAGGAAATAGGATATCAAACTGGTTCATTTGAAAGGCTTTTATGTGCTGGTTCATTGTTGCATAAACTTTAAGAACCCAAAACTCAATAGTTTTCTGTTGACTATTAGTTCAATTGTAGGATGAAGTTTAAAATTCATTTAATATCTCAATTATTATTAATATTTGGTAGTACATGAACACTTCAAATGTCTTAACACATGTTGGATACAATTGATGTGAACACTTTGAATGTTTGGATGATTCATATTACTTAGTGGTGCGGACACCAGATCGATGCTAATTGATTCCATTGGACCAGATTGTTGCTAATGGTGCTGAATGCTATTATGGGATTTGATTTTGAGGATTTTATGGGATTTGATTTCCATTTTGATTATGAGCTGATTTTTCTTCCTTATTTTATGTAATTTGGGAGTCTTATTTAAAGGCCCCAGAGAAAACATTATCGGTACACCTGTTTTGATGAATAAAATTTTGTTGGAATTTTTATTGGCTGGGTGTTGACTCCAAGTAACCCTAGCTGTTGACTCCTAGGTTTTCTATCCTTTTTGTTCTTTTGTTTTCCCTTTGAACATCTTTTTTGCTTTTGCATCACTTAGTCTTCTAGTTGGAATTAGCCATTGCTTTTAAATTTGTTGTTACTGTGTTTTTTATTCATGTCTTTGTATCATATGATGCATCTAATATATAGAAATATACAAAATGGTGATTCTTTTATTGAAAGGATGATATGTTCACATTTCTTTATTCAGGAATTGTTCAAATCCAAAAATCAAAGGTGCAGTCGTGTTTCATGAGCAAGGTCCTCTGCTATTTGATTACAGTATTCGCCTCAACCACACATGGGCTTTCTCGGGATTTCCTGATGTGAAATCCATCATGGATGTAAATGGTCCTTATCTCAATGACTTGGAACTGGGCGTTAATATTGTACCAACAATGCAGTACAGCTTCAGTGGATTTTTGACTGTATGATTGCTCCTTTACCTTTTTACTACTTTTAAAGTACACTTTTATTCTTTACAGTAGTTCAGTAGTTAAAGGAATTTTCTGGTTTAGTCTAACCTGATAATGGTTTATGGTCCTGTTCCTAGACTGTAATGATATTAAACCATATAGTTAACAGATTTGGTTTATAAATAGTTTCTATGATTTTCTTATATTTTAGAATCACTTATGCCAATCAAGTTCTGCAAATGTGATTATTACTGATAATATGCCGTTACATGGGGTCCTTTTTATAGAAAAGTTGGTTTTAAGAAGACCTTTTGTCATTTGTCAGGTTCATGGCACTCAAATGGAAGAGGATAAGTGTTGCCATGCGTATTACTTATAAGTATAACCTTGTGATCATGATGTGATTTCTTTCTCACTTTGATTTTAACTTATTCGCTGTAATGCTGCCTCAAGTTCCTTTTTTTTCTTAAAAAATTATTTTTTGTATGATTTTTGAACTCTGACTGAAACTCCATCTACGACCTTCATAACCTATTTTTGTGAGAAATTGTTACAATAATAATTGATGATTTCAAACTTTCTGCAGCTCCAGCAAGTATTGGATACATTCATTATATTTTCTGCCCAGAAAACTTATTCAACCTCTCAAAATATAGAAATTCCTTCAGTGCAGTCCTCTGACAATGCCTCCTCGCTTAAGTTGCCATTGATGCAATTTAGCCCTTCAAACATACGGATAGCTCCCTTTCCAACTCGTGAATACACTGATGATGAGTTCCAGTCTATCATTAAGAAAGTCATGGGTGTATTGTATGTACTTCTTGAATTTTACGTATTTAACATTATTGCTATTTTTTATTTGTATTATTTGATCAGAAATTAATGATTTTATCTTTGATTTGCTGACTATCTATATTTTTGGTATCCTGTTATTGGGATGGGCAGGTATCTTCTGGGATTTCTCTACCCAATCTCTCGCCTGATCAGCTTTTCTGTGTTTGAGAAGGTTTGGTAATAATTATGTTTGCTGTAATTGGCATAAAACTGATAATGTACCAAACTATCTGTCATTTAAATAATTTATGTTTATTTTCTTCCTTGTTCCCACAATTTTAGTATGACGTGAGCTATTATCTGTCCTTACGTTTTTGAAGTCATCCCATTAAAGTTTTTGATATTTCAGGAACAGAAAATAAAGGAAGGTCTCTACATGATGGGCCTTAAAGATGGGATATTCCATCTTTCTTGGTTTATTACATATGCTTTGCAGGTAAATTTTATCCTTTTTCCTTGACAGAATCATCTTAATTGTCTGTTTTTCTTTGAACTTTCAAAGAATTCTGGTAATGGAATATTTTCCTTCTCATTTTTATTATATCATATCCATTAGTGTTTTTTCTTTTGAACGATAGAAAATTTAGACTTACCCAAGAAAAAAGGGTAGAAATTTTAGAGTATTGTTGACATTGATCTAGTATTTAGACATTTGGTTGAAAATGATTCAGTTTCAATAGTGTTTCCTTTGGTTGATTAATGTAATTAGGATCTCTTAATGGAAATTTGACATGGTTATATCATCTTAGTAGTGTGATATTATATCGTTGTGGTTGGGGATAAGTAAGTATGGGTTGTGTTTTGACTTACCAAAAAAAGGTATTGGTTGTATTTTGGACTAAGGCGGGCATTATTTTTGTGAGTGGTCTAGTTAATTAAGTAATAAAGTCTCACATTGATTAATTATGACAAGAGTGAATGATTAATATAACATAATTGAGCCCAAATTGGGTTTTTGTTTGCCCGTTATACTATTTTTACAAACATATTAGTTATGTGACAGAATTATGCGACCTTATTTGGAACCCTAAAGCACGAGTTCCATTGGAAACTTAAAAGAAAATATAATCTCTGTTTTTTCTCCATGAGACTCGAGTTCCAAATGAAGCCATGTAACTAATATGTTTCAATTTTAGTCGCATAACTAATATGTTTGCAAAATTAGCTTAATAGACAAAAAAACCTGCCCAAACCTATAGGCTAAGCTTTTGGGTTAAGTGGTATCCTAACATGCTGTGTGAAGTCCTCACAAAGAATCTCCTCATGGTGTTAATGTTTAACTCATACAAACTCAAGCCCCAACATGTGGTATCAAAGCCGAGCTAGGTGGTTTGATTGGGCAAGCGTTCATTAGTGGGTCCTATAAGTAGAGTGAGGAAGACTTCCGTGCCAACTCTAGTCACAATTGAGTAAAGGCTTTAGTAGTGGCAAGTCAAGGAACTTCCATTTAAGGGGAATAATACCTAAGGTGTAATTACTAGTCTCTTTGAGAAATCTCTTAGATGGGCCATGTGTGTTTGGAATTACTCTGCATGCACATCTATCATTCGATCTTGGAGATACTAAGAATTTTATTTATATTTTTCTTCATTAACATGCTTGGAATTTGTTCAAACTTGGATTTATCGTGGGACGGATGGACTATAATTTGGTGAGTAACAGAATACCACTCAATTTGAATGTTCTTAGTGATTTATGTGAGGAAGTAGTTATCCTGACTCTTCTCTAAATTCTATTTTTAGGAGGAAATAGTTATCTCAACTGTTTTTGAATCTAATAAGATCCCCCCTTCCCCTTAATCCCACCCAAACTAGACTCAATTAAGCTTAATAGGTTCATCAAACTTTTATGCCACTGAACCCTTTTTTGGGAGGGTAAGGCTGGAGGAGAGGGGTGGATACCATTATGTCTTACGAGGAAGTTGGTGTAGGTGTGTGTTTACATTTTTGTTTTCTAAGATTTTGGTAGAAGTTAGATGGCCTTAAAATCTGCTTTGATATGTTTGATTTGTGGAGCTTTGCTTTTAGATCTTTTAGGGCTCAGTGGGTGTTACTGGAAAAGGTTATGGATCTTTAATTTGAATGGAGAAATTGGGTTGGCAAGCACTCGTTGGATATACAGAACTTAGTTCCATTAAGTTGATGTGGAGAATTTGGAGGGAATGAAAATGTCATAATTTGAGGATGTCGAAAGTGTAGGGACTCAATTGTTAGCTTTGTTTTCTTTATTTGATTGGTCTCGTGTTTGAGGCTTTACTAATAGTAATTCTATTCGAGAATTTATATAGTTGTCTCTGTATATATAGTTTTTCTTATCTGCAATTCTTTAGACTTCTTTATGTCAATTGTACATGAAGTAGTCTTTTCCAATAAAATATTTCTTTACATAATAAAAATAAATAAAAAATTTGCTCTGAGTAAGATCACCTTTTTGCCATATTTCCAAATAGAAGAAATTGTCTTAGAGTTCTCACTATCCCTTGGTTTAATCTTTTCTGCAGTTTGCAATTTCATCTGGGATCATTACAGCCTGCACCATGGGTAGCCTTTTCAAATATAGTGATAAGTCAGTGGTGTTTATGTACTTCTTTGTGTTTGGATTAAGCGCAATCATGCTGTCATTTTTGATCTCAACATTCTTCACACGAGCCAAAACAGCCGTGGCAGTTGGAACCTTATCTTTTTTGGGTGCCTATTTTCCTTATTACACTGTCAATGACCAGGCTATCCCTATGTAAGTAACTCTATTAACAACTTTATTATTATTTGTTTTCTTTGGAATATTAGAATGCTGGTGGAATTCATTTGTTTCCTCTTTCAGGATATTAAAGGTCCTTGCCTCTTTGCTATCTCCTACAGCCTTCGCTCTAGGGTCAATTAACTTCGCTGACTATGAGCGCGCCCATGTTGGACTTCGGTGGAGCAACATATGGCGGGTATGTTCTGTGTGTCAGGGTTTGCACTGCTCTTTTTCTTTTTTCTTTTTTTCCCTTTCCTGGATGTATTTTTGTCTTACATTTCAAGCACTGATAAAAAAAAAAGTAATGATCTGTGTAGGCATCATCTGGAGTGAATTTTTTGGTGTGTCTCCTGATGATGTTGGTTGACGCGCTGCTGTACTATGCCATTGGTCTTTACCTGGATAAGGTATATATTTAAGCTCATTCAGTCTTTTTGTCAAAATTGTTTAGGTCATGCTAATGAATAATTACCATAATTCTCTAGGTGCTTCTTTGTTGAAAATGTGCATAATGGTATCATGTTCTCTGTTATTCTTTGGGCCCCTAACAAGGAAAAGATGCTCATAACTTGAAACCTTTATGGGAATCCATTCTGTTGTTGATAGAGTTTGACACAAAAGTAATTTCATGGCTCAAATGGAATAAGGTTGCTTTTTTTTTTTTGCCCTTCATTATATTAAGTTAATCATATTGTAGAGATTCAGTATTTCCTTTTGAATAATATGAGTAGTCATTTTGGTGTATAGAGGCCGTTGACAATGACCACTGGTTTAGAGGCTATGATTTCAAGGCAGATGTGGCTGAGTAGGGTTTAGACTTTAGTTTGTTAAAAACTTGTAATAATTTGTACCCCCCTTCCCAAACAAAACATGCTTTTAAAATAGTGAACTCAAAATACATAATGTAATATGTCTTGGTCTAGACTCTAGAGAATGATATCGGTAAAGGCACAGAAAGTAAACAGCAAGCAACATCTTTTAAGCCCCCCAACCTTTCTATTAATAGAGGACACTGTTGAGCTAGCTGAACTAGCCAATGGCAATCAGTTAAATATCAACATTAATACCAGGAATCTTTTGATGGTTTTATTTAGAAAAGTTGGTACATGTATTGAGTGACTTTGATTGACCATTAATTTTTGTCATCTTTCTAGTGAGCAGGCTTGTATATAAACCTTTTCACTATGAATACTCTTCTCTTTCTATGGTATCGTGTGCGTCATGAAATTGTTTAAAATTTATTTGTGTAATCAGGTCCTTCCTAGGGAGAATGGAGTGCGTTATCCATGGAATTTCATATTCAGCAGTAGCTTTTGGAAAAATAAAAGTATTGCTGCACACCACACCAATCTTAAAGCTACAAGTACCGATAATAAGACAAGTCTTTCTAGGAAAGATACTTTTGAACCTGCTGTGGAAGTGATAAGCTTGGACATGAAGCAGCAAGAGCTTGATGGCAGGTAAATGTACTAAAATTTGAATGCTTTAGTTTGTGCACTTAAAATGATGTTTCGTCCACATTCTTGTTTTGTAGTGCTTTTTGTTTACTCCCTCTGGACTTTCGTTGCCCTCTTTGGAAAGCCTTCACTTGTACTAAAACTTGAGATGATGTTACCTCCACATTCTTATTTTGTAGTGCTTTTTGTATACTCCTTGTGTACCTAGGTTGCCCCCTTTGGCATGTCTTCATAGTTTTATCACTTATATGACTATACCATTTTATTCAACTTGTAGATGTATCCAAATTAGGAATCTGCATAAGGTGTATGCTACGAAGAAGGGGAACTGTTGTGCGGTTAACTCGTTACAGTTGACCTTATATGAAAATCAGATTCTTGCTCTTCTAGGTGAGTGTATTCTTTTATATTTTTTTCATCTTTCTGTTTATTTCATTGTTGATATTCTTAATTGCTTGATTCCTAAAACCCAAGTAATGGTCTTAATCAGGTGCTTTCTCTTTGAGTTTTTGATTGTTAGAGAAAGAATAAAAACACCACTTAGAAGACACTTCGCTAATCTGAGCTTCTTAGTTTAAAGTTGAAGATTAATTGAATAAGATGTACCTGGTTAGAGTTGGTGTGTTGTCCATACATGAACTGACATGTCTTTGTGATCAAGAGCTAGCTACTTCTCTTCTCTATTTTATTACAAACCTCAGAACAAAAAATGTAATTTGCAATGTTAGATACCCGTCTTTCTATTGTTTCATTTTTAGGGTACCTTTATGCCATTGAACAACGCTAAGATTCTTCACTCTCATTATAACATGTGACTCGTATTCTAAGTATCAATCATTTCTAACATATCAGTATCACCAGTCATTTGCAAGAGTGAGTCATGTTCAATTCCAATGGCTCTAGCTCGAATTGCATCCCCTCCCTCCATAAGGATGGGGAAATGGTGACATCATGTGTTCAAAACTCACTAGGTGCAGGTGTGAAGTATGAATTAAAAAGAAAGAATGAGTGAGCCTCATTTAATTCTAGCTTTGATAACCTTAGAGTGACTGTCCTTGGTAGTGATGGAATAAAGAAAGAGCATATCCTTAGCATAAAATCCAGTCACTGCCTGCATATCTAACTTAAGAAATTGAATTTTTATTTTTTACAATCATCAATTTGAAGTTGATTTTTTTAGAGGTCAGGCCTTGGTGCAATGACAAGTGCCTTCCACCATAAGCAACAGGTAACGGGTTTGAGTCCCTAAATCAAATTCTCCCACAGAGAGATTGGGGGTAAGATTGCCTACCAATTACCTCTCCTAAACCCTGCAAAAGTGGGAGCTTTGTGCGCCGGGTATCCGTTTGAAGTTGATTTTTAAGCTGTCCAGATGAGGGTGCTACAAGAATACATTACTTTCTTGAGTATAGTTGCTTCTCTTTAACTTTTTTTTTTTTTTTTTGGAGAAGCTCCTACATGTGTCGCACACTCATTGTTCAATAGGAACACCTGTATGAATTCCCCGACTTTAAGTAAGCTCATTGTGAATTTTGAAGTATTTTATAACGTTTTTGGTTGGGGAGCATAATCCTTACTCATCGGCTTCGGCTGCTTTAGATTCACTCTTCAAAATTTTCTTTTCTTCTCATAATACATCGTTTAACCATAGGTTGTGTTGATAGGAAAAAAGTAGCTCAGAAGTGATTATGTACTGAGCCCCCTTGGAGTTTCTAATTAGCCTACAAAAAAGCAACTAGGAAAATTTGAGGAAATATTAATGGTTGTGCTTTCTTGTATCCTACGTACTAAATGCGTTTGTCTTCACCTACCAACATAAAAACAAGTAGTTCTTGTATTTCACATATATCGTTGCTTTGTTATGTTGAATTTGCAATATTAATTTTGAAGGGCACAATGGAGCTGGAAAAAGCACAACAATATCAATGCTTGTTGGCCTTCTTACTCCTACTTCAGGGGATGCCATGGTTTTTGGGAAGAATATCATAACGGACATGGTAAGTTGCCTGTTTTCAGATAATTTGCTTATACCTTTCTGCCTTCACTCTATTTGATGATTTCCTATGCATAAAATATTTGCCCACAGGGTCAAGATTACTGGCAGAGTGGTTAGATGTATGTTTTTTTTCCTGTTTGAATGGGGACAATCACCCAAAGTCCTTGTAAAACCAGAATGTTATTATTAGCGGCATAATTAAGCTTATAGGACACTTCTGAAGATTTAGACACTAATTATTGGGGGTGCTTTAGTCATTTGGATACTAGTAAGCGGCTAACTGTATGTTCATGAGTTATGTGTATGCTTAGTATTATGTTCTTCATTGATATGAACTTCATATGCTATGTTTGAGCATGTATCTTTAAATTATAAAAATATAATATAAAAAAAGGAAAAAAAAAAAAAATCTTGCATATATATAAGCTGCAGTGTTCTACACCCTGTATCTTTCTCAAAACAATATAGTTGTTTCTATTCCCAAGATCATAGCAAGGAAATATGGGAATCCAATTTGGATCAATATTGCAGTGTTACTGGATACCCAATTCTACGACCAGGTCAGATCTGATTGCAGTAAGTATACTAAATAAGAAAATGACTTGATCAAATTTTATTTGTTATCTGATAGCACTGGTACATATTTATATTGTTCATTTAAATATGGTTCATATTTTATTCTGTTGTATATATTTCTTTTTTCTTTGAATTGATTAATACTGCTAAAGTGTCCAACGATAGCTATCTGGCATGCTCGATTTTCTTCTCATGATGTGTTTATTGACTCTAGCAGAACTATGGTGCAGACACTGTTAATTTTAAGAGTTTGTGATTTAAAACAGTCACTAACCAATCTATCGTGATTGGTTTTTGCATTATTCTTTTGGAGGTGGGGTTGGATTTTTGTATGATTTTGTGATTAATTTGAATATGTTTTACAGGATGAGATACGGAAGACATTAGGTGTTTGCCCTCAAAATGACATTCTTTTTGCAGAGTTGACTGTAAGTAAGAAGCACATTTCATTTTCCATTTTCTGTGTAGTAGGATATTTGAATTATAGTAGTTTATGATACATTCTTATAACTACTAGGTATTTACGGTTAGATCTTTATACTACTTGAATGGCAGTTTTGACAGAAGAATGTGTCTTTTCATTTAAGCTGGGGCTCATCCAATTAATTAAATGCTAGGCACCTATCATTAGTATTATTATTATTTTACTAAGTTTTGCATTATTCATCTTATTACTTATATTGGAAAAGAGGCTTCCCAATCTTGTTTAGACTTTTATTTTTCCATGAAGTAGTCTTTTTTAAGTAAATTTATTCTCATAAAAAATCGAGGTTTATGCAATTACATTGGTACACACTCTTTAGTCCAGATTTGGTTTTGTATTTTGCAATAGATATCACCTTTAGTACTTCTAATTTTTTGTTAATAAGTTGTCAAAAGTTGTGCGACAAAGGAGAGACTTGTATATTACCACATTGGGTGTTCTACAAAATCTTGGTTCTTTTTTATAATTAGAATGGTTGAAGCGTATATAACAACAATGAAGCCTTAACAACAATTGTTGAAGCGTGTGTGTGTGTATATATATATATATCTTTGGGTTGGCTATTGATCCTCAATAGCTTAGTCAAGGTTGGCCTCATGTATTTTTTTCCTCCATTCTATTATATCCAAAGTCATACTTATTGTTACTTCCTTAATTGACATGTTCTTTTTTACTACTACTACTACTACTACTAATATATATATATATATATATATATATATATATTGTTCTCTTTCCTCAACTTGAATTAGCTCACTCTTTCTTACTGGTGTGTTAATTGCTCTCTTTTGAACATGGTCAAACTATCTCAAGTGACTCTCCCCCATATTTTCATCAATAGGGGCCACCCCTATCTTTTAGTGGATTTTCTCATTTCTAATCATATATTTCCGTATATTTTCACTTATTCATCTTAACATTCTCATTTTAGTTACAGTCATTTCATGAATAAGTTTCTTCTTAACAACCCAACATTTAGTACCTATCTGGTCTTATAACATTCATTTTAAAATCATCCCTTAATTTAATAGGTATTATACGATCACACAATACTCTTGATGTGCTTCTCCCCTTCATCCACCTTGCTCTTATCCTAAGAAAAACATAATCTTCCGTCTCTCCAATTTTATGAATTATTGATCCAAGATATCGAAACATCTCACTCTTTAGTATCTTTTGACCATCGAGTAATATCACCCTTTTCTCTATTTCTACTTTTTCTAAACTCACATTCCATGTACTGTGATTTAGTCTTAATTAAAAGCCTTTAGATTTTCAAGGGTCTCACAAAATTTCTAACTTGACATTAACTCGACTTCTAATTTCCTTTCATCCACTAAAAGTAAATCATTTTTGAAAAGCATACACCAAGGGGCTTCCTCTTGAATCGATTTAAAATAGCTGAAGCATATCAATAATAAAAATTTCAAGTAAAATAAAGGGAACATATGAGGGAAAAATTAAAAAAAGATAAGAAAAGAAAGAAAAAGAAAAGAGAGCATAGAGTTATACTTGGATTCATTTTGAAATTTATTAAAGGCACTATGTTTATGTTCATTGATGGGCGCTGCCATCTTATACATGTACCTATAAACTTGAATATCTTTATGAGATGGCACTTCCTTCTCTCTCAATGATGGGATGGAGGGTAAGGTTGTGGATTCAAGATCCACAGGGTGTGTATAACTTACCAATTAGGAAAAAAGGTTGGAAGTAGGATTTTTATTGGTCATTGAGCTCCCCAATTAAGGCAGTATGATGTGTATGATGTAGATGAGTGACACTGGCAGTCATATATATACTTTTTTCATGAGGAAAAACTCAAAACTTTTTCTTCTTATTATTATTATTTTTTATTTTATTTTATTTTAATTAAGAAAAACTCAAATTCTTCATTGTGTGTCTGCTAATAAGCAATCACTGCTTTCTTGTTGGAGCAAATTTATGTTTTGCTAGCATATTAATCTTCCATTTTCCTATCTAATTTTTTTTTATCAATTAAAAAAAGAAACTGAATAGATAATACTTATCTGTTGAGTTAGATGTAAATGATATTATAGCTACATTTATAGAGTAATTTTCCTAGTGATTGTAAATCTTTCCATGCCAATAACATTCTTTGCTAATTTTCTTTTGAAAGTTGCCTTCCAGTTTTATATTTAGCTTTAGATATCTGGTATTTACTGCATTCATTTTCTTCAATACTAATGCCTTATTTAATGGTATTCTCTTGTTAAGTTGCTAGATGCTAACCTTTGCCTTATTTAATGGTATTCTTCAATACTAATGCCTTATTTAATGTTTTACTTTATCAATTTCTCTATCCAGGTGAAGGAGCATTTGGAAATTTTTGCCATATTGAAGGGTGTGAATGAAGAATTTTTGGAAAGAGTTGTTATGGATATGATTGATGAAGTGAGTTCCTCTTTGCATGACTGAAATCTTGCATGCTTGTGTTACTATTTCTTAGCTGTCTTTGCCTTACATGTGTTTATTGAGTCCTACTTACTGAAAAAGCATTTATAGTCATGCTCATTTCTCCCGGGAAATGTTTGCTGTTTGGTAATATGCCATGTGAAGGATTTTCCCCCCTTTTTATTATTCCTTGTTATTATTGTCGTCCTCAGTGGATAATATAATGGTTAAAGACTGGTAGTCAATCATTTGAATTGGCATGATTTAGAATTTGTTGAGGAACGCCAATGTCTTATTTGGTTATTCCTTTTAGATAGAGCTTGGTAAAATTTGGAAGTTATTGGGAAACCACATGGGGTAAGTGATAATTTATCAATAAGATTAAGGGAGAGGTATTTGCTGACCGTCTCAAACATATAATTGGCCACTTAGTTTTGAGACTTGCATAGTTCTTAGTTTTGAGACTTGCATAGTTCTTTTGTTGGAGACAAATAAATTGTCAATTAAGTTCTTATTGCTAATGAGTGTAGAAAACATCGGTAGCAGTATGGTACCCCCAAAATAATTTGTAAAGTAGATATAGAAAAAACGTAGGACCATATATAGTTGGGACTATCTGTTGTACTTGTTGCAGAAATTCGGGTTTGGGGAAAGATGGAGGAAATGGATTGGATTTTTCATCTCACCTGTGAGATTCTCAATTATGATCAATGGCAACCATACTGGCTTCTTTTGTAGTCTGAGAGTTTGAGGAAGGAGACCCTTCATCTTCTTTTCTGTTCATCTTGGGGATGGAAAGCAGAATGATCAAGAGGACTGTGGAGGCTTGTTATCTAGCTGGTTTAAGGTTGAGGGGAGGAGTAAAGGAGTCTTGGAAATTTCTCATCCTCTTTTTGTGAATGAAACTATTGTATTTTATTATTATTATAGAAGGTTGTGTGCACTAGACATGCCATAGGAAGATGTTTATTATTTATTTATTTATTTATTTTGTTTTAATATTTAAGTTTATATGGTTTGATTGTTATGCAAATTTTCTTCCCATATGGTTTATGGTATTGTTCCCCTTATCCAATGCGCTTTTATATTTGACTACTAGAAAACATTTGAGCTCTCCCTCTTTTTTTCATAATATTTTTGGGATTAAGGTATGAAGGTTCTTTGACTGCCCTTATTATGTACAGGTGGGTTTGGCTGATAAAACCAATACTACTGTTAAAGCTCTTTCTGGCGGTATGAAGAGGAAATTGTCTCTTGGAATCGCTCTGATAGGAGATAGTAAGGTGGTGAAACAATTTGGTAGCACATTTTTTTACTTACGTATGTACCAAAATTGTTGCTTATATTTATTATGACAGGTCATCATCCTCGACGAACCTACTAGTGGAATGGATCCATACTCAATGCGCTTGACATGGCAGTTAATAAAAAAACTAAAAAAGGGCAGGATAATATTACTGACAACACACTCAATGGATGAAGCTGATGAACTAGGAGATCGAATAGCTATCATGGCTAATGGTTCCTTGAGATGCTGTGGAAGGTATATCCTCCTGCCAATTAATTTTTTTTATGATATTCTTTTTCTTTTTCTTTTTCTTTTTTGTTCCTTGACATAGTAGCAAGCGTGATAAGAGGATTGCACTTTTTATTTTCTATCAAAACCTAATTTTCTTAGAGGCAAACAAAGCGAAGACTCGTTCCCCTTGGCAGCACTTATTTCTGCATTCTTATTTATATAGAAAATTCATAAATTATATAGGAGAGTCAACATCACATGGAATACTGTTTGAAGTAACTGAAAAATATTGTTATTTTCCCATTCTTTTAATCACATGCTTTTAACTTTCAGTTCATACTTCATATTCAACTTCATCTGTCTGTAAAACCTTTTTTCTGGGCTGTTCTTCTGCTTTGTCTTCCAAGAAAAACTAAAAATATAAATATAGAAAATATATATATTCTATGTATCCATTGGACCTTCAACCAATGAGGTGGTGACACATGCATGCTTGCACATTCTGATTTAGATTCTCAACCCCAAATTCTAGTTAATTATTGGTTTTGTTTCTTGTCAACACTCATGGAATGACATGAAGGGTTTCTTGGAGCAAACCTCTTTAGGATAATGCGTTAGAGTAGATTTCATCAAGTCCCTGGAATTTGTGAGGAAACTGTAGATTGAGAAAGGTAGAACGAAAGATTGGAATGGAAGTCTTTTTGAGATCTTCAAAAAGATGAAAATCTGATGCCAATATCTTGATAGGCTATTGAACCATTTGGTTAATATAAAGAAATGGGGCTTTTTGAAAAAAATCAAGGAGATTGACATTAAGGGAAGCGAGCGAGAGATTGACATTAAGTTATCAAATGATTTACTTACAATCTTATTATTGGGCTTTGGGTGAATGACCTCAGTGTGTATTTTGGAGGGTAAGAGTGGATGAAAAGGTAGCTTTTTTCTTCTTTTTTTGGGCTAGGGAAGAGGGGCAAGTGGCGCATGGTAAATTCTTCAAGAGTTGATAATCTCAAAAAGAGAAAGTAGGCAATAGGTGATTAATATTGCAAGAGAATTGATCATCTTCATCATGGTGCATGGACAAGGAGTTACGGTGGTTGGTTTTTCTTTGTGTTGATTACTTTGGCTTATACCTGGAGCTTTTAGGATGGCAAAAAATTTGTTTTGACACACCAGAGTAGCATTGTCTGTAATGCTATTCCACTTTTGTCTTGGGTGGAGTCTATGGAGGGAGAGCAATGGTGCTATTTGGATGTACCAAACCTAAAATTCCAGAGTAGCATTGTCTATAATGCTATTCCACTTTTGTCTTGGGTGGAGTCTATGGAGGGAGAGCAATGGTGCTATTTGGATGTACCAAACCTAAAATTCTTGTTTTTCAAAACGTTGTCGGATTGGATGTTAGTTGTAGGAAGTCATTCTATTTTTTCAGTTCTTGATTTGATGGATGCTTGTAATTTGTGTGTTTGATTGTATTAGTCCCCAGATGTAAACTTCCTGTATATTACTGAGTATTTAGTGATGTGGTTGATGTCTGTAATCCTAAGATCCCTTTTTGTTTAGATGGGCACTTCTGGTGGTTTCTCTTCTCTTTCTTTTCTGGAGTTTCTGGATCTTTGTAATTTCAGAGCTTTTATGGAGTTTCTAGAGCTTTGCTGTATTTCTATTTATTATTATTATTATTATTTATTTTCTTATTTAATCTGTCAAAACAAAACTGCACCACATCTACATATTCTTCTGCACCCTACAATCCTACAATGTTTATTTTGGTGAAACATCAGTATCAAAATCTTAAGTTGTTAGAAATTGTGCCAACAATAAATATCAAGCATGCAACACACAAACATCCCCCTGCCGAGCTGGCAACAAAATCTGGACCAGTTGTGGGCCTCTCACATATAGAACAGAAGAAATAACTAAAGTGGAGATAATCAGAATCAAAGACCTCACAGATCTCGGGTTGTGATACTATCATATCAGTTAAAAAAATTTAAGCTATTGTAAATAAGCCAAGAAGAATATCTTGCTATAATAGTTGTCATCACTTGCAAGATCATCATATTGAAGCTCAACACTTTTAATTCATCATAGACGGAAGATCCTTAAACCTTATCACAACCAGTGAAGGAAATCTAGTAAGCTCACTGACCTTGCTCTAGGATGTGGAAGCAAGTTGAATTGACTGATGTCAATGCTAGGAAGATAATGACTTCTCTAGGTGATGTAAATACTATGAGGTATGAGCTCTATGAGATTGCAGATCTTTCCTAAGTCCAAGAAAGATGTTCATCTTCTCTTGGCCATAGGATAGTTAATTGTTAATGCTGGAACCTCCACCAAAAAGGAAGGGTTGTGGTGCTTAAATGGTAAATTTGTGATCATTTTCTTACACTGAGATCTTATATTCTTTTGTACACAAAAGGAAAAGAAAAAAGCTCTACACTAATTGACTATCATCCTCTTCAACTTTTCCCCATCTTGCTATTCCACATTAAGATCATTCCAGAATTCCCTCTGAGGATGACCAAAGGTGTTCATCAAAATGCTGCAGCCCTTCAAGTTGCTTCAAATTTTATAAATAAAGTATTTCATTATTCCAAAAAAAAAAAAAAAAAAAAAAAATGGTTTCCTACATTTTTGGAATGTATAAGTTATTACTAATTGAATCATATGCTAAAAAACATTGGACATACTGATTTTACTTTGAGAAGTTGAATTAAATGTCTCTAAGATTCCTTGTTTCAAATGTTCTTTTTTTTCAACAGCTCCCTTTTCTTGAAGCATCAGTATGGGGTTGGTTATACTCTGACGCTGGTGAAGGTGTGCTTCTATTTCTGTGTATCTTTCTCTACATTCCATTGAATGGCTGTTTGCTTATTATTTTCTGTGCTGATGGCTTTATTGTCTCTTCCTTTCAGTCTGCACCTACTGCCTCAGTAGCTTCTGATATTGTGTATCGACATATTCCATCAGCAACATGTGTGAGTGAGGTATTTCTCTCACTTTATCCATCAATTGTTTTGTTAATCAATTAAAATTTTTATGTATATCTTTTACCATATGGGTTGTCTAAGTATAACTATGAATTTTGCAAAGAAGATGTTGAAACGTTTTACTTGAATGGGCCAATATCTCTGTTTACAATGATATATGATGAGAGCTATCAATTATAATGTGTAGGGGTAGTTTGAAGTTCAACAGATATTCTTCTGGTTTAATATTTTTCCTTTATTTTTTCACCTGTTGTATGACTTAATGGTATGATAAAATATGCCCCTGATCCTTGGCATTAACATATGTGTGGTTGGGAATCTCTCTTATTGCACATGGATGTGTGTGCTTGGGTACCTGTGTGTAATCTATATCAGAGTGCTATAGTAAAAAATCCTTAGATATGCCCGATGTTGCTAATGCTGATACTCCCGTTCACTTTCAGGTTGGAACTGAGATTTCCTTCAAGCTTCCTATGGCATCTTCATCATCCTTTGAAAGTATGTTCAGGGAAATTGAAAGTTGCATGAGAAGTTCAGTTTGTAACTCCGAAACAAGCGGGTCTGAGGACAAAGACTATCTTGGCATCGAAAGTTATGGTATATCTGTCACAACTCTGGAAGAGGTGTTCCTTAGAGTTGCAGGATGTGACTATATTGAAGCTGAATGCATTGAGCATAAAGAAGACTTTTGTTTACCTGAAGCTATGGTTTCTCAGGCTTCTCATGATCATGCGCCCAAAAATAACTCCAAACTTCTGGGAAATTGCAAACATATTCTTGGGGTCATATCAAACATAGTAGGGAGAGCTTGTGGCTTAATTTTTGCTACAGTTCTAAGTTTCATAAACTTCTTTAGTAAGCAGTGCTGTAGCTGTTGTTTCATTTCTAGGTCAACATTTTGGCAACATTTTAGAGCATTGTTCATAAAAAGGGCGATAACTGCTCGGAGAGACCACAAAAGCATTGTTTTCCAGCTTTTGATTCCTGCAGTCTTCTTGTTTTTTGGACTTATTTTTGTCAAGCTCAAGCCACATCCTGATCAGCAGTCTCTGACCTTTACAACTTCACAATTTAATCCTCTATTAAGCGGTGGTGGTGGTGGTGGTCCAATTCCTTTTGATCTGTCCTGGCCTATTGCAAAGGAGGTTTGTTAATCATGTTAATTCATGTTGATGTTCCATCTTTTTTTGGGTGATGTCCTGTGTTGTGAAGTCTTCAATGTAGTGGATTTAACTACATATTGGTTGCATGCCTATGCAGTGATTTCTTCCTTTAAACTATCTGTGCTGCAGATTGCACAATACGTTGAAGGGGGGTGGATTCAAAACTTTAAACCGAGTGCGTATAAATTCCCAGACTCAGAGAAGGCATTAGCTGATGCAGTTGAGGTGGCAGGGCCAACTTTGGGGCCAGTTTTACTTTCAATGAGTGAATTCTTGATGTCTAGCTTTAATGAATCCTATGAGTCAAGGTGTGTTAACCCAAATATTTGATTTACTTCATTCTTTACAACTTTCTGTCAGTTGTTAAGATGGTGTTAGCATGATTAATGGAAATCAAAATCATAGTTGTGGAAAGAATCCTGGCGATACCCAAACAGAAATGTGAACTTCATGCAGTCGTCTACAGTGTTAGTAAATTATGTCTATTGAAGTGGAATGTTTATTTATATATATATATATATATATATTTTTTTTTTTTTTGATGACGTGGAACCTCACCAAGTTAGGGCACCTTGGACCCACCCCTGGGGAGTAAACCACTAATACACGACCCCATCCGCCAAAACCGTGTATCAGGTAATCCCAAAGAACTCCTATCGGGGATCAAACCCAAGAAGTTTGAGTCTACAGCTCATCCCAAGCCTCCAACCATGAGGCTACACCTTGATGGGTTGTTTATTTATAAATTATCAAGAAATTATCAGATAGTAGGCAAAAAAAATAAAGATAAGTTGTGTATTTGCTAGTAATTTTTGTCCTTCCCCCATATTTGGGATATCTTGTGATCTCATTGGCAATTTTGCAAAATAATAATAGAATAGATGATGCTATTCAACAACGTGAGCTACATGAAATTAACTTTAGTATTGTTAGTTTTTAGTTTGTTTTAATTTTATTTAATTTTAGAGATTTTAATACATTCTTATATGCAGGTATGGGGCAATTGTGATGGATGATCAGAATGAAGATGGAACTTTAGGGTACACTGTACTACACAACAGTTCTTGTCAGCATGCTGCTCCGACATTTATCAATTTAATGAATGCTGCAATTCTTAAGCTGGCTACTCAAAACAAAAATATGACAATTCGAACACGTAATCATCCTCTGCCTATGACAGAAAGTCAGCACTTGCAACATCATGTAAGTTACCGCATTCATTTATTTGAGTTGTTCTCTCAAGCATGATTACACTAAGTCTTGCCATAAACCCTCAAAAGAAGATATCAACAAGAACTATCAACCCCCAAACCCCCCCTCCTCCCCCCCCCCCCCCCCCCCCCAAAAAAATAAAAAATAAAACCATTTATTCATGAGAACATGATTTTATTATTATGGAAATGCTTGAGGCCTTGAGGGTTTTCTTTTAAATGTATTGGGTATTATATGTTAAATCAATTATTGTGTTATTATCTTGTAATATATTAAACTCTTTTGGTATGTTGAGTAATGCATTCCTGTCTTTTCCTGATTTTTATTTTAAGATTACCTTTGGACGCAATATGATGGGGAAAATGGGAAAATTCTAAAATGGTATGCAATCTAGTAGTTTTTTAGTTTACCTCTAGGAACAAATGTTCAAGCAGACATCCTTTTGGAAAGTGCATTAGAATGTAAATTGTAGTTTTATAGGTGGAGCTTGATAGACATCTGCTGTATTCGAGCTCCTCATATCATTAAAGATATATTTGCTTAAAAAAACACTAGAAAGGAAAAATGATCAATGACATATCTCAAGCCATTAAGCATTATCTAATAATATAGTATGCATAGCGTCTGCCAGCTACAATCTTTACTACTTTTCTTTTCCATTTCATAATTTTTTTTTTTTTTTTTTTTTTTTTTTTAATTTCTTGTGTTCAATTTAAATTCTAAAAGGCATGACATTAAAACATGCACTCTTATATAGCCCGAGGAAGTGCTAGCCACATTTGCACTATGTTGAGGTTGCAAGTGTTTGACATGCATTCTTCTTAGTTTTCTTGAAATCAAAACATGGCAGAAATAGAAGTTCCCCTATATCATTTTTTGTTATTGAGGTTGTAATGATTTAAGGGATCGCTAGTCACATTTGCGCAATACCCCAAAAATACCAGTAAAGTTACAATTGGGGCTCATCGTAATCACTTATGTAGCCAAGTTCAACCAATTAAAGACCCAATGTGGGGGCTAAACACATGCCTGCGCAACACACACTTATCCAATATAATCCACCAAGGTATTACAATGTCCTCCACTTAAAATCATTATGTCCTTGTTAGGTCCCACATTATGCTGCAGTTTCCCAGCCACATGACGTTTCCAAGTCGACTCTAATACCATTTGGAAAGACTCAAAGAAGCGCTAGTCACATCTGTGTTATATCCCAAAAAAGGCTAGTCAAGTGCTCGTAATCACATATATGGTCTAATCCGACCATACAAACACCCGACTTGGGACTCAGCATAGGCCCATAGAATACACGCTTATCCAATCATAGATGTTGCTATTTTAAGTCATTATCATATGAACATTTTCAACCCTAACATTGATAATATCTCAACACTATGATGAAATTGGCTTTGCCTTTTTTTTTTCTTTTTTTTTTTTTTGTTTTGGGATGGACTTATATTTGAATGAAACAAGAAGATTCAATGTATTTTCATTTTCAATTTGTAGGATCTTGATGCATTCTCTGTAGCAATTATTGTTAACATTGCCTTCTCTTTCATTCCTGCCTCATTTGCTGTTCCTATTGTAAAGGTATTTTCCACAACTCTTAGCTCATCTACTACGGCAATTTTGTATGGCCTTTCTTACTCCTAGCATCATATAGTGTTGTTTTAAGTTAACTTATCTCCAAAAAAAAAAAAAAAAATTTAAAAGGATAAGAATAAACTAGTTTCATTTGAAGTGGGAGTTCAAAAATCTTTTTTATTTTAATTTAAATAAAGTGGAATTTAAATGACTTCTTTTTCAAATGGCACCCCCTCCCTTAAGAACAAGGCAGAGGGTGAGGTTGTGATTTCAAACCCATTGGCCCATTGGCTATATGTAATTACCATTAATAAATTATTTTAAAAAAATTGTTACATATCATTTGTTTTCTTACCTCGAATCCAGGTGTATATATATATATATATATATATATATATATATTGGGGAACAAGTTTAAGGGTATAGTTCATTTGTTGCTAGATTAAATAAAAATAAGGCTAAATTGCAAGCTACTCCCTTAAAGTATAAAGTTTGGGAGTGTTTGGATTTTACGTTCTGAAGTTTCAGAATTTGGATTTTACCCCTTGAAATTCTATTTTGTTTGCATCAACAGCTCCATTGTCCATATTTTCCGTTAAGTGCCACATAAACCTGCCATGTGTTTAGTTCATCCAATTAAATGATGCCACATCATTTTAACTATGCCTTGCCATTTTTAATTATTTAAATTTTTTTAGGCTACAAAAATGATGTGGTATCATTTTATTGTTTAAACTAAACACGTATGGCAAGTTTATGTGGTATTTAACGGAAAATATGGATGGAGGAGCTATTGATATAATAGAACTTTAAGGGGTAAAATCCAAATTCTGAAACTTCAAGGTGTAAAATCCAGACACCCCCAAACCTCCTCCAAACTTCCGGGGTGTAGTTTGCAACATCGATCTAGTATTATCTATTTATGTTTAATTATATTGTCTCTTATGAGAACGTTGCCTAAATAAATTTATGGGAGTGCTTCCCTAAGAATGTGTAACTTCTTTAGCTCATACACCATAAGTATTCTCTAATTTCTTGTTTTTTTGGCATAATAATTTCTATGATCTTAATGCAGGAACGTGAAGTAAAAGCTAAACATCAACAACTAATTAGTGGGGTATGTTTGTCCTAACGAAAAGAAAAGAAAAAATGGCTGCTATATTTGATTCTTTTAGTACTACTATGGAAATAGAAAAAATGGCTGCTATATTTGATTCTTTTAGTACTACTATGGAAATAGATATATGACTACATCCTTGTGCAGGTTTCCATACTTTCATATTGGACTTCTACATATATATGGGACTTTGTCAGCTTCTTATTTCCTTCATCTTTCGCAATAATTCTTTTTTACATCTTTGGTACGTCTGTAAACTCTCACTTCAAATTTTATCTTTCAGATGATTTTAGGCTTACTTGGGGTTAATTTGGTCACTTTCATAATTGAATTAATTGATACTTATGAGGGGAGAAAATAGAAAAAAACAAAGCTATATTCCCAGTGTTGTTAAAAGCGCGCTTAAGCTCAAAGCTCGAAGCCCCAAGGCTCCAGCGTTTTTTGCCTCAAAAGCTAAGCTCATTCAAAGAAGCACGCTTTAGGCGCGCTTAGGGATGGCCATACCCATTGGGTAATGGATATCCAACCCTACCTGATCCAAATGTTCCGGGTAATACCTGGTTCTTCATGGATAGAGCTTAACCAGGTAGGGTATGGATATTACTCGAATTGCTCGGGTAGGATATGGATATTATCCAAACTTGACCCGTATTTAAAAAAAAAAAAAAAAAAACCTCCCTCACCAAACGAAAACCTCAAAAAAAAAAAAAAAAAAAAAAAAAAAAACAGATAAATTAAAATCAAAATTATGCAAAATGAAGAGAAACAAACCTTGCGGTCGAGAGTGGGGTCCAAGCTGATCGAAGATTTGATTTCCCATTCGTCTATATCAGCATCTCCACCTCTAAACAACCGATTGGATTGTTCATCCACGTCGTCGTTTTGGTCATCGAGCTCTCTACGAAGCTTTCTTTGTGAAGCTCTTTGGTCTTTCTTAAAGCACTAGTCGAACGCCGATGAGCACAGCGTGTCGTCGCGATCGCGTGTGTCATTAGTATCTCGCCTCCATTCTTGTTGCTTGACCTCGCCATCGGTGAGTGACCACGGTGATGATTTCGAGGATGTGAGGGATCTGAACACCTTTTCGACTCAGGCTCGGAAGCTATCGTCTATGGATTCTGAGGACGCCATTGAAGGAGAAGGAGAAGGAGATTTTTTTTGAGGTTTTCGTTCGGTGTGTATTGTGTTTTTAAGTAAAATGTTTTGGATTTAAAAATTAAAAAAAAAAAAAAATTAAATGGGTTTCGGGTAGGGTATGGATATCCATGGATAATATATCCGGGTAAGATTCGAGTATGGATACTAATGGGTATTGATATTCGGCCATCCATGGGCAAACTTTTTGGGTAGGGTATGGGTATACTCGATCCATACCCTACCCATTGCCATCCCTAGGCGCGCTTTTTTGCGCTTTTTCAAAAAGCTCAAAGCGCACTTTTTGGAGCTTTTTTATATTTTTCCAAAAAAAAAAAAAACCAAAACTGAATTAAAGCTATAGGATCTTGACATTATTGATATAAACCATTGATTTTGTATATTTTTAGTGTAAATTACTTATCAAAAAAAAATATTTTGAGTATAACTTGTCCTAAAACCCAACCCACAATCTCCCAGATCTTCTCTATTTTTATTTTTTCTCCTTGAAACAGTAACCCACCTAGCTCCTTGGTACCAATTACCATGTTGCAATGTCCTCATATTCTCAGCTCATTCATGAAAAAAAAAAAAAAAAAAAAAAACGTATGATATAATATATGTGGTAATTGTTTAGTTACTTTAGTGGTTGATTTTGAACATAGCAAACTAATTCTTCCAGAGTTATAGTCATTAAGTGATTATATTATTAACTAATATTACTAATTAGTCATAGGGCATTATAGATATAGGAGATTTAAGAAAGGATATTACATGGAAGTACTGATATCTAGCTTATCCAAAAAAATAAAATGACTTGACTTGCAATTTTTTTGTTAAAATTGCAAAAGTAGGGCATATCTAAATGTTATATGAATTATATAAAAAGTTTTATTTCAATTTATATGATAATTTGATCATTTGATTGTTGCATTTCTCATTAATAATAATTTAAAAAAATTTTAAATTATTTTAAAAAAATGTGCGCTTCACTTCAATCAGGCATGCGCTTGCGCTTTGCGCTTTGTGCCTAGGCTTCAAGAGGCCTCTGCGCTTAAGCACGCCCTCCCTCCCTCTCTCTTTAATTATTCAACCCCTGGCACTGTTGAAAGTTTGAAGACAATGCTATGACGATAAGTTAGATATTTGAACCTATGTTCTAGAACATCATTATCCTTACCAATTACCATGTTGCTGAGTTTTTTTATTTTATTTTTTATAAGTACTATATTAAATTAATGCTATAATGGCACTGTTGAAAGATTGATTACATTGAATAATTTCAATGCTATGGTGATATTTCAGATGTTTTATATTTCCTGCGTACCTAGGTGCCCCTGCATTATTTACTTATCAAAAAAGGTAAAAAGCAGGAATGTAAAAGGGGTGAGAGAAAGGAAAACTGAAAATGATTAATACATATCTTTGCACTTAGTTTTTCTGTGTGTGTTTTGAGAAGGGGAGGGGGCAAATGGAAGGATTATCATCCCCTCTAGGCCTACCATATTACTCCTTGTAAATTCCGGTGTTGAGGAAGTACAGAAAGAGAGGAAATTTGTACCATATTTCTTTTTCATTTCATTAGGCCAACTAGATTTCCTGTTTTATCCTAGAAATCCCAATAACAAGAGGGAAGGTAGATTTCTTTACTTTCCCTTCATTTCCTAGCCCTTCCCTCCACCCTGTTAAAATAATTATAGATTAATAATTACTCCGTTATATTATCACTTTGTTTTTCATTATTGTCACAAATTTTTTTTTTTTTTTTTTTTTTTTTTCATATGTAAACTTTCTGTAGGTCTGGATCAGTTTATTGGAACGGGTTGTGTCTTGCCAACAATCCTCATGTTTTTGGAGTATGGATTATCAGTTGCATCATTCACTTATTGCCTTACATTTTTCTTTTCTGACCACACCATGGCACAGGTGGGCACTTTCACTTCTCAATGGAAATTTTAGCTTTCATTGCATTATTCTTATAATTTCATGAGTGCTTACATTCTCACTCTTCTTGCAGAATGTGGTCCTCTTGGTGCACTTTTTCACTGGACTCATTCTTATGGTTATCTCATTCATTATGGGGCTTATAAAGACGACAGCAAGTGCAAATTCTTTTCTCAAGGTGGTAGACTTTTTTCCATTTTTGATGATCAATTTAGGGTGTGGAAGGCATTCATTATGATGGCGTTAACTTCAAACCTATCTATTAATCACCAATGGAGTTTAGAGATTTAAATTTTAATTTAGATAATGGTGATACATGTCTATCTTGAGACCTTCCATAGGATTAAAGTCCCCAGCACTATTCTGTGCCCTAATGACAGCTAGTGCAACCCTTTTTCTTAATATTGTATTAGTATTTTCATTTATAAATATTTGTCAATTGAGGAAGTTGATGGAATTCATTCATAGCCTTAAATTGCAAAACAACCTGTTAGTCACCAGCACAATTATCATATTGAAATTTAACTTTTAAGCCAGCCTTATTCGGTAAATGGTTATGGAGGTTTGTAGAGTAAGGTGATCGCTCTTGGAGGAATGTATTTTTTTATTATATATAAATACTCTTGAAGGAATGTTATTGCTTCCTAAAATGGGGAAGCAGGGTGTGGATGGACTACTTTGGTTATTTGTAGGCCACATGGGTGTAGCCTGTGGAAGGGAATTAGAAGGGGTTGGAGGAAGTTGTCCTCTTTCATCTCTTACAAAACAGAAATGGTAGGAGGATCAGATTCTCTCATGATGAGTGTTGTGGTGAATGAGCCCTAAAGGAGATGTATCTAGACTTATTTTCAATTGTTGTGAATAAGAATGCATCAATGCTTTCCTTTTTCTCTACAAGGGAGGATGGTCTTTGTTTTTGGAATTTAAGATTTATTTGTGGTTTTCATGATTGGGAATTGTGGTGTGTGAATATTTAATAAGACTCTGACATTTATTTTCTTGGAGGGGAGTATCATATTTGACGGAGCCTAAATAGCAATATAGAGTTTAGTGTGCACTCATATTATGTTTGTTTGAGGGGTGATTATAAAGAGCCCTTTATTTTATTTTTTTTGGACAGCAACGTTGATTAGAATATCGACTTTAGGCAACCTTATAAAGAGAAATATGGTATTGGTCAATTGGCATTGCATGTATTAGGATGACGCAGAAAAAATGGCCCTTCTTCTTCTTCATTGTCCTGTTACTCATGACTAGTGGTCCTTCATTTTATCTGCTATTGGAGTGCGGGTGATGCCATCTAAGGTGACTGTTGTATGGTCTTGTTGGAAAGGACTGTATGGGGGGCATAGAAATAGCTTTGTTTTGTGTGTGACTCCTAATTGTATTATGTGGATGCTTTGCAGGGCTGGAATAGTTTAACTTCTGGAGGTGGGGAGATATCTCATATCTGTGGTTGATCTTAGGGCCTCTTTCTTCAGTTTTCTTTTTAAATTTTGTACAATGAAGGGGGGGGGGGGTTCTCTTGTACCTCATTAGTTGATTTTATGGATCATTTAAGTCTTTGATTGTAATTGTTGGGAGGCTCTTCGTTTATACGTTTCCTTCTCTTGGTAAAATTCCTTTTTCAAATCCTGATGGAGCTGCATGAGCCCTTCCTGTATGCCATAAATGACCTATGAGTAGGAAGAATCCTACAACAAAATGAGAGGTAGCTAACCAACATCTAGGTTATGTATACAATGAAAACATCAACAAAAAAAAAAACTTTATATGTATAACCTAGATGTTGGTTAGCTACCTCTCATTTTGTTCTAGGATTCTTCCTATACGTAGGTCATTTATGGCATACAGGAAGGGCTCATACAGCTCCAAAAGAATTTGAAAAATTAATTGATTGCGATTTTGAACCAAAATTTTCCATTACTCCTCTTAACTAAGACAGTTAATTTAATGCTTGAAGTCAGAATCCATTTAATTTCATCATCATTATATATATGTGTGTGTGTGTGTGCGCGTGTGTAATTGGTTAGAGAAATGTCATCTTGAGCCCTTCCATAAGATGAAGCCCTCAACCTTACTGTGTCCTAGTTGTTTATCACGTTTATTGTTATTATATATTGTTTGATTGAAAGCTACATTTTGTCTAGTGGATGTCATTTTTGAAGAATGAACTCACTGATGACTGAAAATTTGCTTAATTTCTTTTTAAATTGACTTACATGCTGTCAATTCTGTCAGACATGTGTTACCATCCGCAATGCCATATTCCATCAGAAAAGCATATGATTGCTTCCAGAATTGTGTGCAGTTTCTAACCAGTTCTTCTATGATTGTATTGCTGTAAAATCTTTCCAATACTGCCAAGAGCTGAATCTAATATTACGTTTCACTTGATAAAAATTTACATATATGTTGTAACTAAATATCTGCCTCTATATATAGCCGGCCTTCACTCTGATAATAACCGTCTTATTCCTTACTTCTGTTATGTATCCTTCCAGAATTTCTTCAGATTATTTCCAGGTTTTTGCTTTGCTGATGGGCTTGCTTCGCTAGCTCTGCTACGGCAAGGGATGAAAGATAAATCAAGTGATGGTGTTTTTGATTGGAATGTTACTGGTGCCTCCCTTTGTTATCTTGGTCTTGAGGTACGTTTTTTATCCCAGTCCTGCATGAAGCTTTTCTACCATATGCTTTATGATTTTCTGCTGTATGCTTGTCTACAATTTTATATTTTGATTAACTTTTTGATTACATGCATTGCACATGAAAAAAAATGAATGTATGTTGTATAGTAAGACACTATTTATATTAGTTTGAAAATACTTATATAATCTATACATGACAAAATACTTAGACAAGATTTTATTTTTATGTTATTGAAAGACATCAAATAAGAGAAAAGAAGAAAATAAATGTTGAAAAACGAGAATAAAATAAATTTAGAGAAGCAGAAGCAAGAAAGAAAGAAAAAACAAGGGTTACACGGTTCAGCTTGATAGCCTACTCCATGGGATAAAACCGTAGGGGTTACATCTTTGTTGTATTCTCAATTTTTTATTACAATGAACCCTAGTAGGGTATATACAAGAGCTAGGGTTAGCCCTACATGGGCTTACAATATATTGGGCCTCTTGGGCCATTACATTAACATAAATCCAATATCTTAAATATATATAAATATATATATATATATAGCAACTAGCGAGACAAGGGGGTTTTTTTCTTTCAGTTTACAATCACCTATAAGGTTATAACTGATTATTAGTTGAAGAAAGCCAAAGAACCTATGCTTTAGTATAAGGCTGAATGAATATATCCTTAAGTAGAGTTTTTTATTTTTTTTATTTTTTTTAAAATAATTTAACAAATTCTGGTTTGTGTAGGAATGTCCTGCTTTTAAAAAAAATTTAGTTATAAATTTTTTAACTGATGGCTAAACTAAAGAACCTTAATCAGAGAAAGAGGAACCCAATTGGGGAAAAAAAAACTAATAATTAAAGTGAAAGAGGATAGCAACTCAGATTAGGTAAGTTTGGTAATTTCAAATATTTTCTGGATAATATTGTCCAACAAATGTTCATCACCATCCATGCTTTTGTACCAATTATATATGAAGCTGAGGAGCAACATCCACTTCCCTGTTGACGTATTTGAATGTTTAATAACAAACTAGCTCCTCTAACTTTTTATGTCAGAGCTGGAACCATCAATTGAAATTCATATGCAGTAAATTGGCAACGTGGTATGCAGGATATGCAGGACAATAGATGTTGATGTGTAAACCAATTTTCTTCTGTTTAAGCACACAAAAAATGTTCGTAAGATCTCAAAAGTGATTTAAGAATATCCTCTCTAAATTGGATTTCTTAACCCCGAGCTTAATCTGAGTCTATTGGCCTGGTTTTTTTTTTTTTTTTTTTTTGGTTTTTTTTTTTTTTTTTTTTTTTAATTTTTTTAATTTTTTTTTTTATGGCTAATTGGTAAGGACTAGAAGGTTTCTCATCTTCCCAATTTTCTAATGCCATAGAGGCATAATATAGACATTCCATCTTTAGATCACCCAATAACTATGATCTTCCAGTTTGATATTGATGCAGCTTGTACAAAACTTTTCTTAACTGAAATTCAATTAAATGAGTGGATTTTTCAATGATACAATGCCCATTTCTGCTAATCTATTTTATTATGATCACTTGGTTCATGTAATAAAGTGGTGGAACAACTTCTAGCTTGGAGCCATTTAGATATCTAGAAACTAGATTTTCACATAAATTGATAAATGTTTATTTGATGTAATGCACTGGGACAAAATAAAGTATTTTTTTGGTTTAATATTTTAAATAACTGTTATGTGGCTACTCTGGCTCAAATAACACTTCTCCATTAAGAAAGGGTGGACCCATGGAGGGTAAGGTGTTGTGGGTTTAATAATTATTGGGTGCATGTGTAACTCACCAATAAAAAAATGTTATATTGCTGGGATTTGCGTGGACTTCCATTAGTTCGTAGATGCCACTTTGTAGCAATTCAATCTTCCCACATATTACTGTATCAGTGGAAACTTTAAAGCATGAGTGTAGAAATCTTATTGTTTTTCTATTCTTTTTAAATACAACAAAAACAACAAAGCCTAAATCCCAAAATTTGGGTCGGCTATAGATCCTCAATAGATTAGATTAGGTCAACCACATGTATTCTTTTTAAATATGCTTTTGAAATTGAACTAGAAAAATAATTTTGAAAATGGACTTCGTTTGATTCCATTCAATTTTCTTACCTGTGGCAGAGCATTGGTTTCTTCCTCTTAACACTTGGCCTTGAACTGTTGCCTTCTCACAAATTGACTCCTGTCACAATCAAAGAGTGGTGGAGAAGTATTAAAATTCTCCAGCGTGGTACTTCTAGTTATTTAGAACCTCTCTTGAAACCCTCCTCAGAAACTGTTGCTCTTGATCCTGAAGAAGACATAGATGTGAAAACAGAAAGAAATAGGGTACTCTCAGGCTCAATTGATAATGCCATCATCTACTTGCGTAATCTTCAGAAGGTATGAAATTACCTGTTCTTAAGTTGTAATTTTGTAATGCCAATACTACAACCTTTCATGATTCTATTATACCACTTTTAGGTGTATCCTGGAGGAATGCATCACTGCACTAAGGTCGCAGTACAATCACTGACTTTCTCAGTTCAAGCAGGAGAATGTTTTGGGTTTTTAGGAACAAATGGAGCTGGGAAAACCACAACACTTTCAATGCTGTCTGGTATGTAAAAATTCTGTTATGATACATGAGCAATTTATCTGTGGAACATCTAAGTATATCTTATGCTGTCATGAACAGTTTCTAATTCAATTAATTTTTTGGAGGAGTCAACTTCATAAGAAATTACTAGTTTGGTTGTGTTGCTTAAACAATAGTTTTTGTTGTTTAAACAACACAACACGTATTTCCACAACACTTTTTCATTCACACGTATTTCCACAACACTTAAACAATGTTACTAGAACAACATTACCTAACGGGCCCATATGTGATAATTGAGAACTCCATTATATAGTGTCTTTTCTCCTGCTTAGCTGTTTTATTTATATATAAATTCCTAAGGTTTTATGTGGTCCCCAACTTGATGAGCTTTATAGGAACATGATAATGTTAGAAACTTTTACCAGTGTCAAGAGTTCTGATTTTTCTATAATTAATAATTAAGTACCTGAAACACTGTCTGTTTTTAATTACATT